>JADBJO010002638.1:95000-97500 GCA_016801955.1 Conus betulinus
GGTTCCACAGACATGCATGCACTAGTTCCGGGACAGCATGGCCAAGCTTCCATTTTCTGTCTCTGATCTCAAGCTCCCATTGTGCCCGATCAATGGTGGGTATTTCCTTGCTTCTGTCAGCTAGTAAACGTGACCAGAAATAGGAAGACACCTTTCAAATATGTGTATGTAACACACCCATAGTAACTGCACCAAAATTCATCTCTCTCAGTTTCTGTACATTTTTCTTGCTGTAATTCCAAACACAAATCCTGTTCCTGTAGTCACCTCTGAAAGTGGAACTTTTGTTCATCTGTCACAGCTAAAATCCTTGTTCATCCTTGTGGCAACTGTATCGTAAGTGTGTGACTTAGTACTTGAGTTATTTTAAAGTAAAGTAAAATAAAAATAAATAAATAAAAAAATAAATAAAAAACTGTATATTGGTCATTTCCATATGAAAGATAAGAAGAAAAAAAAACAAAATCAACTTGCTCAGAAACTGGGGTCATTTAATCAAAAATTATGAAAACAACGTGCAAGCTTCTCACAAACTCATCATAAATTATGAAACAACATGCACATTTCTCACAACTGAACTCAATCATGCAAATGAACACCCTTAATTTACACACCCAATGCATGCCAGCGGATGAATTTGGGCTTGTAACCGACTATATGACATCAATCAGAATGAGGACTTGGCATTACCATTACTCGAAGCTACACTTCCTGTTTTGGGTCACACAGAGATAACGCTCAATGAGATGAATTACCACCTACAGTTATCTATTCCACCTCGAAAGTCAATTGTAGGCAGCCTGTTGTTTAAACGAGTGTGGATTGTAGAGCGCTAATAGCTTGGTCTCTAGCCAAGAATAAGCCCTATAAAAGTATTCATTATTATTATTATATTATTATTATTATTATTATTGTTTATGCTGTTCCTGAGTCATGTTGTTTTTTTTTGTTCTTTGTTTATGACCTCTCAGATGAAATACTGTCGTCCATCACAGCGGCAGTGTCTGTGGTTTCAAACACACACTGCTGTTACATCCTGGATGAGGAAGTGCTGCCTCTGAACGGTGTAGGAATAAGCACACCTACATCAATGCCCACCAACCTGAGTGGCTTGGACGGGTAAACGTTGGGGAAGACAAGGCCAATGCTCTCTCCACCTATCTGTCTGGCACCAGCCACAACAATATCAGACTGTAAGTGATCAGACTGAGAGGGGTGGGCAGTCAGCTTTAGTGCAAAAGATCCTGTTCTTTTTCCCCCGGAACAAAACCAACGCAGGGTGACCTCTCACTGATATGCTCCTTAAGTGTGTCAGCAGTGTGCATACATTGTGCCTGCTCACTAGGAAATGACACGTCTGTTCTCTATTTTTCGCCTTATCAGGCAGGCAAGGCAGGTGCACAGAGCTGGCGTGTTTGAACTGACTTTGGCTGTTACTTTTATCATGAAATGTGAGGGAGTGGGGGTAGGGAGCACCAAGTAGAAACTGGTAGATCCGGACACATTTCTTTTCTTTTCTTTTTTTTTTATTTTTTAAAATCTTTTTGTCCTCTAGACAACTAAAAATTGCCTGGAATTTCTAGACCTGTGTATCTGTATATATTTCCATTCATTACCAAAAAAAAAATATGGTTTTTGAAATAAATCTGCTACAAATATTACATCACAACCACCATTCACCACCTAATTTCCGATACACCTCTCCCAGTGAATAAATGTGTGTGTGTATGTGTGTGTGTGTGTGTGTGTGTGTGTGTGTGTGTGTGTGTGTGTGAATACAGAAGGGCAGCTCCCCAGCCTACCAAATCCACGGAATATAAGGGACCTTACATGAGTTCCCCAGCTTCTTCTACCTTCTGAGTCATGACTGAGCAGCCTCAGGTTTCTGTACTGTCCTGACTGTGAATGACAGTCATCAAAGTGTGTCACTCTCCCTCAGTGCCAGTTTCTTCTACCTTCTGTACTGTCCTGACTGTGAATGACAGTCATCAAAGTGTGTCACTCTCCCTCAGTGCCAGTTTCTTCTACCTTCTGTACTGTCCTGACTGTGAATGACAGTCATCAAAGTGTGTCACTCTCCCTCAGTGCCAGTTTCTTCTACCTTCTGTATTGCCCTGACTGTGAATGACAGTCATCAAAGTGTGTCACTCTCCCTCAGTGCCAGTTTTTCTTCTACCTTCTGTATTGCCCTGACTGTGAATGACAGTGATCAAAGTGTGTCACTCTCCTTCAACGCCAGTTTTTCTTCTACCTTCTGTATTGCCCTGACTGTGAATGACAGTGATCAAAGTGTGTCACTCTCCCTCAATGCCAGTTTCTAAGCCCAACTGCATTACAGTGTTCTTGACAGAGAGAATCGCCACTCGACTTACTGCTTTTCCCCAGTATATTTCATTTCATTTAATTCAAGACTTATATCAGCCAGTTTTCCACGTGGAATGTTGACAGAACAGTAGGGGATGGAAAGAACAATGAGGAAGTGGTAAAATCAAGTCCTATC
>JADBJO010002638.1:102500-155000 GCA_016801955.1 Conus betulinus
TAAGGCACATATACCTTTTCAACGTAAATATTTACAAAGCAGCCGTTGGTCTTCCTCCCTCTGCAACACTCTTCTATCTTCGGTCTGTGAGCACATTGTCCTTCAAAACCTCAGGCGAATAGGACGTGAATCTCCGTATCTACTGCTCTTATCCATGTTACATGTAATGTACACAATCACTACGCTGATTTCTTTTCTGGACAACAGCATGTGCATCTTCTTGCTGGCACCCCACAAAATCTTCATAGAGTTCAGAACAACGCTGCTTGTCTTATCTTCAAATCTTCCACCGAACACGTGTCTCCACTTTTTTGTTCTCTTCAATGGCCGTATCTTAAACAAAATCAGTCTCACACTTTCAACTATCACCTCTCTGGAACTGCTCCTTCGTACTGATCTGAGCTTAAGGTGAACACTCCAGCGTGTCACCGACACTTCGTTGCTGTTCGTTAAGAATCCCTGTGGTTATGGATTTATGGTCAAAGATTTTTGTGTTACCAACCCTTTGGTAGGCACAAACTACATATAACTCTACGGTACTCTGAGTCATGACATTCGTCTGTCATGAATCCTAAAATTAAAGTCTGTACTGTGCCTGTGTCCATCCTAAGGAGCACCCGGAAATGTGTAAAAGCAAAAGGGAAAGGAAAGAGTAACATGGTAAGTCTGTGAGCACATTGTCCTTCAAAACCTCAGGCGAATAGGACGTGAATCTCCGTATCTACTGCTCTTATCCATGTTACATGTAATGTACACAATCACTACGCTGATTTCTTTTCTGGACAACAGCATGTGCATCTTCTTGCTGGCACCCCACAAAATCTTCATAGAGTTCAGAACAACGCTGCTTGTCTTATCTTCAAATCTTCCACCGAACACGTGTCTCCAAAGGTGAACACTCCAGCGGTCACCGACACTCCGTATTCTGATGCTCGTGTTAAGAATCCCTGTGGTAAAGATGGATTTATGGTCAAAGATTTTTGTGTTACCAAACCCTTTGGTAGGCACAAACTACATATAACTCTACGGTACTCTGAGTCATGACATTCGTCTGTCATGAATCCTAAAAAATTAAAGTCTGTACTGTGCCTGTGTCCATCCTAAGGAGCACCCGGAAATGTGTAAAAGCAAAAGGGAAAGGAAAAGAGTAACATGGTAATATAGAAGATAAAATAAAGAAGACGATTCCAAAAGAATCCAGATGGCCACACAGTCAGACCAATAGGGGTAAGGAACTTCAAAGGAAACCACACTCCCAGGAAGTCTCAGGTGGAATGAAAAATGGTTAAGGCCTTCGAAGGATCAGCTTCATCCCAGATATGTATACATCTTCTTGCCCTCGAATTCAAAACTGGTGGAAAGAGGGGAACTCACATGATCTTGCATGCCCAATCTGCCAGGATAAGCAAGCCGCTGAACATGTTCTCAGTTCATGCAAAATATAGTGCTGATCTAACCAAAGAGAAGGTTCGTATGGAGGTACAACAAAGTGCATAGGGGATTGTACATACAGCGTGTATTGCCTAGAAAAACTAGGCCACCAGAATTTCCGATAGCATGTTCTACCGAAGTGAACAGGGTAGGACTGGGGGCTCATATAGCAGGCTCGATATCTACCTGGATCTGGGGACGAAGCGAAATGGGTATCTATGAATATCAATTTAATAAAAAAAAAACTTGTAAAAGTTTGTAAAGTGAGCCTTTCATCCCCTAGACAGCAGTGAAGGCCATTACAAGCTAGACGATATATCCCCACACTGTAAGCGCTCCTGTATTTCTTGCACACCGATCTCACGGCCCAACGTTGGACAGCCTCCAAGCTCTTGAAATGTTTATTGTGGAGGCCCAAAGAGAGCAAGCATATACCACTACTGGTCCAACAAAGGCTTTCAGTCTCTGTCGTTTACTCCCTTTGCATTTATTTACAGAATCCTCAGAAAACCCAGGGTTCTGTTTGCTCTGTTGGTGACGGTGTGGATGTGGGGCTCCCAAGACATATTACCTGACAGGCTGATGCCAAGATGTGATGTAGTAGTGAACCCCTGAAGTGGTTGGCCATGACATTGCCAGGATGGGAGCTCATGTCCCAGCTATCTTCCCATGCCTCCAGCTTCTCGAGATCTTCTTGCAGCATGGCCTAGTTATTATTATTATTTTTTTATTTTTTTTATTTTTTATTTTTTGTCAGATGAGGCAGATAGTGTCATCCGAAAAATGCCTTGCTCTGGAGTCAGTCTGGCCATGAAGATCATTTATGTAAAAGAAGAACAAAGCCAGATCAAGAACAGAACCCTCAAGAACTCCTGAATCCATCGATGATGACTGCTTCATGTCGGTCTTAAAGGAGAGCTTCTCTCCAGGCATTGATCTCACCATTGATCGCTTAGAGTTATAGCTTGTGAGTCAGAAGGTTGTGGTTAACCTTATAAGAAGCCTTTTGGAAATCAGATCAGAGTGAGCACAAGCTTAGCCACAAATGCTTGGAGAACTCTCAGGCTGATATTGTTGTCTGCATGTTTTGTGAGGGTTTAAATTGCAAAGTAGATTCCCACGCCCTCAACTGTGATGACAAGGTCATCTGGGGCGCCTTACGTTGGAGGTATATTGCATTTTGCAATGAATTCCTCTCTACTGAGACAGGCTGTTTCATCTTGATTCTTCTTGTTCTTGTTCTTGTTCTCCTCGCCCTCCTTCTCCTCTCTCCTCCTCCTTTAACTCTGTGGAGAGTCTTTGGGTCGATAGTGTGCATGTATTAAGATCTGGTTTTCAGCAAATGTCATTCCAGTCCACTTTGCAGTTTGTCATTGGCTCATTGCTTTTGCTGCCTTCCCCCTGTCTCTCTCCTTCAACAGTTGCATGGATGACTGTTTTTGCAAAACCATTGGATCATGTTACATGGCCATACCAATGCAGGTCTTTCTTGATCGATGTCAATAGATCTTCACATGATCAAATGTGCTGTCTGATGGTTTGACGCCCCTTTTGACCGGCCATATGATCAAAATATCTGATATTTTGTATCTAGCAGTAACATGTCATTTACACGCCTTGCATTCTTCTTTCCAGATCTGCTTTAAGGGACTAAGATGGCAGCTATCTTATCCTCTTAATTGACAGAGGCTTATTCCGTGGAGACCTGTGAATGAGAGAGGCTTTTGCCGTGATAGGGACCTTCTGTTCTCAAGCTTTTATAGTGTTCCTTCCTACTTTGTGCGATAAAACACAATCTTATTCTCTGATAATTTATGAGCAATGGGGTATTTCTTAGACTAGCAAGAAACAGATACACCCAAAGATGTCACTGGGATCCACAGAAGTACCATTTCAACCGCCAAACCAACCAGCCAGGAGTAATCCTGCACCACCCATGGAAGCCTGCACTGCGTTGACATGGGGTGTAGGCATACACAGGGTATTCCATTAAGACATCAAGGGACATAAGTTCTCCCTGGCTAATGCCATTTTTAACGGCCACTGGACGTGACACTACAGAACGTTAATGGAAGCATCCCCATGGATGTGTCTACCTGTATTTCATGACTACAGAATTCACTGGCCAAAAGACGCCACCGTCGAGCAAACTACTGCCTGCAACTTGCAGCTCCAGTTTTATTGCTCTTTCGCTGTCTGTTGAAAACATTCGAACTTCAGACATAGTTACGCTTTTGTCACATAGTCTTTATGTGCCCAATGAAGTGGATCCTGCATTGCAGTCTTCCCCTCTGTTAACAGGATTTTTTTTCCTGTGATCAGTGGGTCTTTCCTCACAGTCGCTGGGACTTGCCCCAGAGTAGGACACAAGGCATAGAGGAAAAATGACACACTGAATCTCCATGGAAGCGCCCCTATGGGTATACCCTGGCTTGGATTCTTCTTAACGGATCCGCTGTGATTGACTTAAACGTAATCTTCTTGATTTGATTGAGGGCTTTTTTTTTTTTTTTTAAATCCCTGAGACCTTGTGATTTAGAGAGTTTTTAAGTTTTCTCTGGAGACTGTTGCAGAGCTATTTTTGTAGTTTCCTTCTACCTTCTGTGAAACACACTATCTTGTTTGCAGATCCTGTGTGAGAGTCATCGGATTTCTTAAGACAAGCTATTTCAACGTTGCGAAGTTGCGCTTTGTATATTGTCGAGTTCTTAACTTTGACGAAAAGAGGAAGAGAAAAGATGGAGCGGATCTGGTCTACGCTTTTAAGACATTTGTTTGTAAAGTGTACTTTGTGTGACAGTATGAAAAAAAAAAAATTTTAACGTCGAAGCAGGATATGTATGGAGGGAAATGAGGGCAGGGAAGGAGGAGGGCGGCAAAAAAAGACGAACTTTGGCGGAAGTAGGGACAGATCACTCCAACCTATTTCCGAATTACTCTCTTACTGTTTGTTGTGCTCGACGTCTATCCTGCATGCATGTGGACATAAGCATCAAACATGGGTAACAAAGAAAAAAAGAAACACCCACGCCGTTCCAGATCAAGGTCAAGAGACAGGGACCGTGACAGTCGTAAAAAGAAGAAGGAAAGGTATGTGATCTAGTTGTTCCGTTCAGTGACTTTCTGTGACGATCCTGGAAAGTGGAAGTGGAAGGCACAACCCGACTTGGTTAAATTCATAGTGAAAGAGAACTTATTTTGATGACATTTGGGGGCCAAGTTAGTTGAAATATGCAAACTAAGTAATTATCTCCCATTTGATTTAAATTTTAGGTTAACTTAAAATTACATATTTGACAAAGAGTATGGTTCACAGACAGCAATAACAACACAAAAAGAACAACCACAATGTTCAGCAATAACAACAACAAACTATACCGTGTGATACATGCTTGTGAAATTACTTAACTGAGTAGTCTGAACATTGAAGAATACGTACAGACAGACAGAAACGAGACAGACGGGCCTTCTCTGCAGCACCGAAGACAGGCATATGACTTGCCATGCTGTATAGAAATTAGAATACTTCATAAACTGGCTTGAGTCGACAAAAACCAAGCAGAAACCCCTTCCAGAGTGTAACCGCAGAGGACATAACCAGCAGTTCCAACATATTATCTCATCCTCCAGGGTGCCAACAGATGGCAACTGGTTAATAATTTGTGGGAAAGTAAAGGATTTCCAATAACTCTAATCAGACTCTAATCAGAACCTTACACACTACTGAGGTGAGGCTAACACTGTAGCAGATGTATAGTTTCCAGGTTCATTTTTTGTTTCCTTTTTAACGTATTGGTTTGATGTCTGCTTGCTTCCAACTTTTGGAAATTTTACCATGTTTGAGTGTTTGAATTCGTTTGACAGATTTTTTTTTTAAAGGAAATGTCTGATGATCTTTCAGTTCATATAGTCTAGGGTGAATGTCATCAGGACCAGTGAACATTGTGATAGTTGATTTGGCTAATGTATTAATTTGGCTAATGTATTTTAGTGGAAAGGGAAGTAACGACGAAGGTTACCTGGATCCTCAATAAAAAAATTTGAAAAGAAATTATTTAGCACCTCAGCCTTTTCCTTGCCAGTGTGTGCCAGTGAGCCATCAGGTTTCACAAGACTGCCTCTGGGTTAAGTAAGTCTCTGATGATTTGAAACTGTTGGGATGCACTTTTTTTCTCTTTTTTTTTTCTATGTACTTTGCAAGTTTGCTGTCTTATTCAAGTTATTGTTTAGTAACTTTCCTTGGTTAATGCCCAATTCACCTGGTTCATTGCTCAAGCATGTATGCTCTATAGTTTTGCTTATAATTCTCTTTTACCCTTTAAAAGATCTTCATTTTACTCTGATCTTGTCCTGCACTGTGTGAAGGACTGTTAAATTTCTGGTGAGTATAATTTCTTGGGTGTAAAATACAGAAAAGATACAAGTGTGTCTCTTCCTTCACATCGTTTTGTATTTATAAATATTAAATTTCCCCAGCACTAAGTCACATCCAAACAAACCTCAAGTGCACCATTCCAGTCAGTATTAATAGAACTGTCGCAGTCCATTGTAATTTCCATTTTCTTTATGTCAGGTTTAGATGACCCCAGTTCCTCCCCCAGCTCTCACTGTTTCTACTCTTCCAGCATGCACACACACACACACACACACACACACACACACACACACACACACACATACATAATTTACATATGCATACGTTCTCTCTCTCTGAGTCTCTCTCTCTCTCTCTCTCTCTCTCTCTCTCTCTCTCTCTCTCTCTCTGTCTGTCTCCCCCCCCCCCCCCCCCCCCCCCCCAACTCCCCTTAATGCCTGAAAAGGTCGATCACACAAATGACCAGCAGCAGCAAGATTTATGTTGAAAAAACATAAGAATATATACACAGTTACAGTATCTCAACAATGATAGAGCAAATCTTAAAATAATGTCAGCGAACCGCCCAGAGAAACGTGGACAAATGAGTCACAAGACAACACACAATGCATTTTGACCTCTTAGGTCTTCCTCAGGTGAAACAAAGATGAAAAAAATAACGAAAATGCACTTAGCTTTGAAGCAATCTGAAACGATCAAAGCTAAGTGCATTTTTCGTTATTTTTTTTTCTTTGTTTCACCTGAGGAAGACCTAAGAGGTCGAAACGCGTTGTGTGTTGTCTTGTGACTCATTTGTCCACGTTTCTCTGGGCGGTTCGCTGACATTTATTTAAGATTTGTTTAGATTTCCGCCTGCAGTCGTTTCACTTTGCAATGATAGAGCAGTTGTAATGACCCACCTCCCTCTTTAGAAAGAAATGATGGAAAACAGCCAGATCAGCCATGCTCTACAAATAACATCGCAGCCTGGTGAGTATGAGGAGCCTCACAGGAAAAAACTATCCCAGGAAAGAAGCGCCAGTACTGCTTCAGTGCCTGTCTGTTTAACCCATTACCCAGATCTACTGTAGGACATGTTCAGATAGGCCAGCTTGTTGCCATGAACTGTCAAAGACTGGAGCCTCTGACCTAACAAGCTTTCGGGGCCAAGACCATCAATGCTTCTGAGTCAAGGATCTCCCAGGCTTAGTAGAAAAGTCAGTTAGAAGAAGATGATTTTTTTGAGGGTTTTTATCCATAATCTTTCTACATGTAGTTTAGTTCCCCCCCCCCCCCCCCCACACCCTCCAAGTTATATGTAAATCCCCTATTATAAGTGACAGAGGAATAGTGTGAGTGTGGTCACTCTGTGGGAGGGAGGATGGATAGAAGGTGACCTTCAGAAATGTGCCAGTCTGTAGACTTCAAACTTTTGTGGGATGTTGGACAGCAGCAGCTTTTGCCACTCCCATCTGCTCTGTGTCATCCAGAGATAAACTATCATACAGGGTTTTATATATATATATATCATTGCATCTCACCTATCTCCTCTGTGTCATCCGGAGATAAACTGTCATACAGGGTTTTATATATTATTGTGCATCTCGACTCCAGGGACTACCAAGGGCATGTGGTGCGCTTCACTTTGTTGTGGAAGTGTCTTCATATTGGTCGTCTGACCAGCTGATTGTTTTCCCCCTCTATGCTGAATTGTTTGCCTGACTAGTGTGGATGTTCTTATGCCGGTGTGGATGTTCTTTCAGTGGAGAAGTTAACGTAAGTTGACAGTGGAGAAGTTGACATACGTTGACAGTGGAGAAGTTGACAGCTACTGAGCTAGGTATCAGTATTGTCTTCATTTTGTGTGTTTCGGTATCTTTCTGTTTTTTTTTGTTTTGTTTTGTTTTGTTTTTTCCATGGCAGCCCTGAACTGATGCTGTGTGGGGACTGCTGGGGTACAGTGGAATAAAGACTGCATTCTTCTAAAGGGCCACCATGACTGTAGGAATTGTGGCATAGCTCTTCAGCTTCCACTCAGGTCACTTCCGTGAACCCAGACTTTGTTCAGGCAACAGAATGACTTGCGTGTCACACTGCTGCATCTGCAGTGATCATAGATTTTATGTCTTTTTCAGCATTCGTTGAGTCAGGTTTACCATGATGAGTGCCAGTCACAGCTTTAAGGCTTCAGACTGATGCATTTCCGTCGGCATGTATGGTTTCGAATTTGATGGTAATTTGCTAATTGTGTCCTCATCTTTGACAGTGTTATGCAATTTCTCACATTTTTTTTCCCCATGCATGTTGATTTCTGTTTTTTCATTTTTTCAGCAGACAGCGCTCAGAATCTGGTTCATCTGATCAAAGTTCAAGGTCACGCTCTCCCATCAGGAAGAAAACACCGCCACAAGGACAGAAGACGATCGTGGTCAAGGTCACGGGAGAACAGACGACGATCTCGATCGAAGTCCAGAGAGAAGAGGAAGAGGGGGTCGAGGTCATCAGACTCTGACAGTGGGGACACGGGTTTTCAGCCCCCTGCCGCACCTGCCGTCAGTAAAGAGGACAAAGAGTGAGTGAACAAAAACCTGCTGCTTGCTTTGCTCTGGTTGTTTCTGCTGTCTCATTATTTCTCTTTTTCACTTTTTGTTCTCTTTACACAGTTCTCTCCATTTAACAAGCTTGCTTCATAATTTTTATTTTTATTGAATTGCTCAAACGAGCAGCTCACAGTAAACGTAACAAATTTTCAGTTTATTTTAAACGTTTTCAGGGTAAAGAGCAAGGCCAACAAGCGATGGCATGTGGAACAGCTTCTTTATCGTCTAACCAATAATCCTGTCCAACAAGCGATGGCATGTGGAACAGCCTGTTTATCATCTAAACAAATAATCCTGTCCAACAAGCGATGGCATGTGGAACAGCTTCTTTATCGTCTAACCAAATAATCCTGTCCCACAGTAGTGCACAAGGATGTGCACTCACTCCATCCCCTCCGTGTTTGATACTGATATATGCCAACGTTTGTAAAGGACCAAAATAGTGATGCTACTTGCTAGTTGTGTTACATGAAACATCTGAATGGCCGTCTGAGACCTTAGACTGATAAAAAAACAAAGCAGACAGAAGTCATGACAGACAGCATCACACATCACATTAACAGAAGTCGTGACAGACAGCATCACACATCACATTAACAGAAGTCATGACAGACAGCATCACACATCACATTAACAGAAGTCATGACAGACAGCATTGCACATCACATTAACAGAAGTCATGACAGACAGCATCACACATCACATTAACAGAAGTCGTGACAGACAGCATCACACATCACATTAACTGAAGTCGTGACAGACAGCATTGCACATCACATTAACAGAAGTCATGACAGACAGCATTGCACATCACATTAACAGAAGTCATGACAGACAGCATCACACATCACATTAACAGAAGTCATGACAGACAGCATCGCACATCACATTAACAGACGTCGTGACAGACAGCATTGCACATCACATTAACAGAAGTCATGACAGACAGCATTGCACATCACATTAAAAGAAGTCACAACAGACAGCATCGCACATCACATTGACAGAAGTCATGACAGACAGCATCCCACATCACATTAACAGAAGTCATGACAGACAGCATTGCACATCACATTAACAGAAGTCATGACAGACAGCATTGCACATCACATTAACAGAAGTCGTGACAGACAGCATTGCACATCACATTAACAGAAGTCGTGACAGACAGCATCACACATCACATTAACAGACGTCGTGACAGACAGCATCACACATCACATTAACAGAAGTCATGACAGACAGCATTGCACATCATTAACAGAAGTCATGACAGACAGCATCACACATCACATTAACAGAAGTCATGACAGACAGCATTGCACATCACATTAACAGAAGTCACGACAGACAGCATCGCACATCACATTAACAGAAGTCATGACAGACAGCATTGCACATGCACACATCACATTAACAGAAGTCATGACAGACAGCATTGCACATCACATTAACAGAAGTCATGACAGACAGCATCACACATCACATTAACAGAAGTCGTGACAGACAGTATCCCCACATCACGTGACACATCATCACATTAACAGAAGTCGTGACAGACAGCATCCCACATCACATTAACAGAAGTCGTGACAGACAGCATTGCACATCACATTGACAGAAGTCGTGACAGACAGCATTGCACATCACATTAACAGAAGTCATGACAGACAGCATCCCACATCACATTAACAGAAGTCATGACAGACAGCATCGCACATCACATTAACAGAAGTCATGACAGACAGCATTGCACATCACATTGACAGAAGTCATGACAGACAGCATCACACATCACATTAACAGAAGTCGTGACAGACAGCATCACACATCACATTAACAGACGTCGTGACAGACAGCATCCCACATCACATTAACAGAAGTCGTGACAGACAGCATCCCACATCACATTAACAGAAGTCATGACAGACAGCATTGCACATCACATTGACAGAAGTCGTGACAGACAGCATTGCACATCACATTAACAGAAGTCATGACAGACAGCATCACACATCACATTGAAAGAAGTTGTATCAGATAAAATCACACTTCACATTAACAGATAAACATCATATATCACATGAACAGAAGTCATGACAGATAACATCACACATCACATTAACAGATAACATCACACATCACATTAACAGAAGTCCTGACAGATAACATCACACATCACATTAGCATAATAACATCACACATCACATGAACAGAAGTCATTACAGATAACATCACACATCACATTAACAGATAGCATCACACATCACATTTAACAGATAACATCACATATCACATGAACAGAAGTCATGACAGATAACATCACACATCACATGAACAGATAACATCACACATCACATTGACAGATAACATCACACGTCACATTAACATATAACATCACACATCACATTAACAGATAACATCACACGTCACATTGACAGATAACATCACACATCACATTAACAGATAGCACCACACATCACATTAACAGATAGCATCACATTAAATTAACAGATAACATCACACATCACACTAACAGATCTATACTGTGTCAAATCACATTAACAGATAACATCACACATCACATTAACAGATAACATCACACATCACATTAACAGATAAGATCACATATCACATTGACAGATACCACCACACGTCACACTGACAGAGATAAGATCACACATCACATTAACAGATAACATCAGACATCACATTAACAGATAATAGCACACATCACATTAACAGATAACATCACACATCACATTAACACACACACACACACACACACACACACACACACACACACACACATATATATATATATATATATATATATATATATATATATATATATATATATATATATATATATATATATATATATATATATATCGTGACACATCGCATTAACATCACACATCACATTAACAGATATCATGACACATCACATTAACAGATAACATCACACATCACATTAACAGATAACAGCATACGTCACATTAACAGATATCGTGACACATCACACTAACAGATAACATCACACATCACATTAACATATATCGTGACACATCACATTAACAGATAACATCACACATCACATTGAGAAGAATCCTGATCTGGACTGGTGTGTTTATCCCCTACCTTTTTTCTTTTTTTTTCTTTTTTTTTCCAGAATTCCAGTGTATCTTTTGTCGTACATGTAACTGAGGGCCAGAGACCTGCCAGTTTAAGCATATTAAATGTTTTTTAAGCATGTTAAACTTACCTATAAGTTATACGGTATATCCACATTAAATTGTTGTTGAACATTACTTTGTACTATATTCATTTTCTTCTCTCCCTCATATTTGTGTGTGTGTGTGTGTGTGTGTGTGTGTGTGTGTGTGTGTGATCACCGCATGCATGTGTGTGTGTGTGTGTGTGTGTGTGTGTGTGTGTGGTGTGTGTGTGTGTGTGTGTGTGCATTTTCATGTGTGTGTGTGTGTATGTGCAAGTGCATCACTTCATGCGTGTATGGGCATGCATGTGTTTATATATATATGTGTGTGTTTGCGCATGTGTGAGAGCATGCAAGGGTGTTTGTTGTATGTATATATATATATATATATATATATATATATATATATATATATATATATATATATGTGTGTGTGTGTGTGTGTGTGTGTGTGTGTGTGTGTGTGTGTGTGTGTATGTATGTATGGTTTTGGTTGACATTGCAGTCCATGTATTCAATTTTAAACCTGTTCATTTCGAAACTGGTGGAATTATCTGTTGTTATATATTCACCCCAGGTGTGTAGTTTGCATTGAGAATTAAATCCTGTGGTGTCAGTGTAATTATGAGACTTTTTTGTGTGTGTGTGCACTTTCCTGGCGTTTATGGTGTGACCTGTCTGCTGTGTGACACACCTTGCTTTGTGCTGTGGCAGAAAGGAGAAGGAGCTGAGGAAGGCCCTGGAAACGCCGGAGGAAAAAACGCGCCAGGAGACTGGCAAAGAAGGTGCGTTACCTGTCACAGTTTTTGTCTCCCTTGAATAATGACCCAGGTCACACACATGTACACACACAGATACACACACACACACACACACACACACACACACACACACACACACACACACACACACACACACAGTACACACACACACACACACACACACACACACACACACACACACACACACACACACACACACACACACACACACACACACACACACACACACACACACACACACACACACACACACACACACACACACACACACACACTTCTCACACACACACACACACACACTCTCTCTCTCTCTCTCTCTCTCTCTCTCTCTCTCTCTCTCTCTCTCTCTCTCTCTCTCACTCCCATGCACACACAAACACTTTGTGCAGTGTATGTGAATATGCATAGTCCTGTATACACACACACACACACACACACACCACACACACACACACACACACACACATGGGCACAAACACACATGATCTGACACACACATATGCACATGTGCACACATACTCTCACACATGCATCTCTCTCTCTCTCTCTCTCTCTCTCTCTCTCTCTCTCTCTCTCTCTCTTTGTTCTCACTCACTCAGAGTAACACACACACACACACAACACACACACACACACACACACACACACACACACACACACACACACACACACACACACACACACACATACAAACCCACATGCACGCACTTATGCAAACATGCATGCTCTTGCTTACACTATCACATAGGAATCACATGTACAGTTTAGCTGTTGGATGCAGACTGTGTATAATAATGAAATCAGCACAGAGAAAGGTAAGGTGGTCATTGCAATATACATGCATTTCAACTGACATTACTGTATGTGGGTGCAGTAAGCTAAAGCAGCCATGCCGCATGCAGAAATCTTACCTAACTGTATACATGAGTCATTTTTCAGCATGTACACAAACATGGGTACTGCTGTTTGAATTTTCTTCTGAATCTTGTTTTGTGTGTCCCAGGAAGCGAAGGAGAGAAAACGCAAGGAGCAGATGGGTTGGGACCAGGAATACATGGTAAGAATGTCAGGCTGTTTTCTCCTTCCTATGTGACCTCCCTCTCCTTCATTGTGAACATTTTTTTCAAGTTAACCCATGTGTGACCCGATTCCCTAAACAAGTTCAACTTTGGTGAGAGCTGCCTTGAAGAAAGCATAGAAAAACCAGTGCACACATTAAAGATAGTGATCCGAACATCCCACCCCACAGTGACAATGTGCACATGATATTTTGAAGGAAGTTGTAAATGGGAGATAAGATAAGCACAAAAAGCACATTCCTTATTGGACATATTTGGACTCGCCAAGGGATTTGAACCATATTTGCAATTTAAAGTTACCTCGTAAGCTGGCTAGTGGAGTGGCCATCTTGCTGCGAGTTAACTCGCAAATTGTGGAATGAGTTAAGAGTTTGTGGTATTGTGTGCGTCATATCGATTGACTGATCTGTGATGCTGAAGTCCCTCTATGGAGTTTCTGTTGACTGAAAGCCTCCTGTGATAAACTAAGTGAACACAGTGCCCTGTAGATGTAAGGTCTGTTGGTTTAACACAGTCTGAGCATGTGTGGACTCTGGATGATTTCTCTCTTTTGTTCTTGTGTTTGGGCTTTCTCGTGACCCCTGTGACCTCTGACCCTTTTGTTGTTGGCGGCTGTGTGACAGGGCTACACCAACGTGGACAACCCATTTGGGGACGAGCATCTGCTGGACACCTTTGTGTGGTCCAAGAAGATGGAGAAGGAGGGCAAGGCAAGAAGCACCTGACCACCGAGGAGATCCAGAAACAGCAGAAGGTCAAGATGCGAGAGAACAAAGTAAGTGGAGAGTTGCCTTCCTTGCTCTGGCTGCTATCAGTTACTGTCCCTAATACTGTCTGCTATCAGAGTCACCACCCCTTGTCATGTCTGCTATCAGAGTTACCGTCCCAATTACTGTCTGCTTTCAGAATGACAGTCCAGATGAGGTAATGTAGAGACAGATGGGTGGAAATTTTGTTGAGGATGAATAGGCTGACTTGCCCTGACAGCTTCTTTCATCCTTATTACCAACATGACATTTGGTTGACTACTGCAATGTCCAGTTTACAGGATGAAATATTCAAAATGTGCAATAACGCCACCGTGAAAGTCATCCTAACAAAAGGGAACATATTTGCATGTCTGAGAACTGACCGTGAGCTGAGCTGACCTTTCCCAGTGGGTGGTGTGTTTCCACAGAACATGGCAAAGCCGAAACAAGGCTTGAAAGTACAACACTCAAGTCAGTGTCCAGCCCAGGGTTTCCTGAGCACTGCTGATTCCACATTTGAACTCTCAATTTTAATTCCTTGGTCTGTACACACCTGGTGTGTGTTTCAACAGACTGGGGATGGAATGTGTCTGACTTGACCATGTCAGTGATGATGATGAAAGGGAGGGCTGACGTGGGTGGCCGTCAGTGCCAGGAAAAGAGGACATGCTCACTGGGTTCAAAGCTGTGTGTAGTGCTGAGGTCAGGTCTTGCAGGAGCATTCACACACACACACATGGATAGATAGATAGATAGACAGACAGACAGATAGATTCGCATAGATAGATAGATAGATGGATAGGTAGATAGACAGATAGATAGATCAATAGATAGATAGGTACGCATATATAGATAGATATAGATAGATGATAGATCAATATATAGATACGTATACAGATAGATATAGATAGATAAAGCTAGCTAGCCAGCTTGGTAGAAAGATAGATATGCATATATATATATATAGATAGATATAGATAGATATAGCTAGCTAGCTAACCAGCTCGGTAGAAAGATAGATATGCATATATAGATAGATATAGATAAATATAGCTAGCGAGCTAGCCAGCTTGATAGAAAGATAAATATGCATGTGTAGATAGATAGAGATATAACTAGCTAGCTAGCCAGTTAGCCAGCTAGCTAGCTAGCCAGCTAGACAGATAGAGAGATAGATATAGACATTAGGTCGTCCAGCCCACATGTTTTAAGCAAAGGCATGCAATATCCATAGGATGCCACGGCCTCAAAGAAAAATTACGTGAAGACCAGAAAATGGAATGTTTCTTTTAGCCTTTTTTTTTTTTTTTTTTTTTTTTTTTCTTTTTTTTTAAGAAAACATATTTAAAACTGTTGTAAGGTGATGATTTCCTGTGGTCTTCTAACCTTGAGTAATTCAACTGTGGCTTAAACTTGATATTCAACTGAATGAAGAGAGATAGAGAGTATATACTTTGTACTTCCTTTTTTTTTTTTTTTTTTTTGTTTCTGTTGGGATGTGTCAAAAGAGGAGCTGGACATTGAGCATGTATCGAATGTTCATTTAAAGATTTTTCCCTTGTCTTAAGATTACCCATGTTACACATGGCACGTGGTTACAAATTATTAGTGTACTTAGACTCTTGTCAATTATGGGGGAGTGGATTTGATTTTTTTTTTTTATCAGGATCATACAGTTATAGTATAGTGTACACAGACACTTGTCAGGTATAGGGCAGTGGGTTGGTTCTGTCTGGATCGTACAGTTATATTATAGTGTACACAGAGGCAGTTGGTTCGTTTCTGTCAGGATTACACAGTTATAGTATAGTGTACACAGACACTTGTCAGACATAGGGCAGTGGATTGGTTCTGTCAGGATCACGCAATATAGTATAGTGTACACAGAGGCAGTTGATTCGGTTCTGTCAGGATCACAGTTATAGTATAGTGTACACAGAGGCAGTTTAGTTCGGTTCTGTCAGGATTACACAGTTATAGTATAGTGTACACAGACACTTGTCAGACATAGGCAGTGGATTGGTTCTGTCAGGATCATGCAATATTGTACACAGAGGCAGTTGATTCGGTTCTGTCAGGATCACAGTTATAGTATAGTGTACACAGAGGCAGTTGGTTCGGTTCTGTCAGGATCACAGTTATAGTATAGTGTACACAGGGCAGGTAGAGGGCAGTGGGTTGGTTCTGTCAGGATCGTACAGTTATATTATAGCGTACACAAACACTTGTCGGGTGTAGGGCAGGGGGTTCGGTTCTTCAAGTTCGGACAGTTATAGTACAGTGTACATAGGCTCTTGTCAATTATAGGACAGTGGGTTCGATTCTGCCAGTGTCCCACACTTACAGACATTTGTGGTGGCATTTCACTGTTCAGCATTTTTTTTGATTATTATGGGAGCTGTTGTTTGCTGAGAAAGATAAAAATCATGTTTTACTTAGTCCTGATGATATCTCACATGTTTGTGTGTGTGTGTGTGAGAGAGAGAGTGAGAGAGAGATTGTAAGGGGAAGTAACTAGAGAGCAAGCAAGCGAACAACTTGCCCGCTGAATGGTGTGGTATAATTTCTCCATTCCTTTGTCATCAGGTGGAACTGGAGAAGGTGAAGAAGAGGAGGTTGGAACGAGAAAAGGAACGTGAAGAGGAACGTGAAGAGCGAGAAAATGAGGGTCAGTATGAACTTCATGAGGCTTGTACAATTCCCTTCACCGTGTGGGGTTGTGGCATTGGTGATGCCTGCAAACTGGCAGTGATGGTAAATGAGAGTGGTGAAAATGATCATGATGATAGTGATGGTTGCTATCAAAATCTTTTACCAGGCAAGGAAAGAAAACATGTGGTGCAGTGGGTAATGAATCTTCTACAGGTAAGAACCAATTAACCCTCTTGACCATCGAGCGCCCGCTAGCGCCCGGCCGGAAATCACACAGCCAAAACGCTGAGCGCCCGCCAGCGCCCGGTAAAAACACGTGGCAACAATGGGCGCCGCCATGTTTCTCGTAGAAAGGAAGTCTTGCGAGAACGTGACTTCCTTCTTCCTGTAGCCATTTACTTCCGTTTGCAAAAAAAACCGCGAGTCGATACGTGCCGTGGTTCTCGAGTTTCGAATTTTTTAAAGTTTTGAGGTCGAAATGCTGTTTTTCACTGTGGCTAACCTTGAGTTCTGCCATTCTATAATGAGATTTAGTGATGGAGATACTGTGTTTTGTAGGATTTACGGCATAAGACTTAGTGAAAGTGCTGGGTAATGAAGCTTAGAGTGACCTAGATTTCGACTGGGATGAAGTTCCAGGTATGATGAACAACAATTCGGAAGAAAGTTCTGAAGAAAGATTTTTTTTTTAATTTCCTGAGTAAATGGCTCATGTGACATTCTTCAAACTTACGATATAGCAACATATATATTCGTAGGATTTTTAAAAATTATTTTCATTTCGTTATTTTCTTTCCTCTCTTTTAAATTAATTTTTTTATTGGGTAACCATGTTCAAATTACGGAGTTACTTACCTTTCCGACGGTTTTCGGTGTAACTAAGCTCAGATAAGTGCATACTGAAGAGGGTTAAAGTCCTAGGTGAAGGGCTCGTGCCTTGAGTAGGTGGATTTTTTTTTTTTTTTTTTTTTTTTGTATCCTGCCCTCTGATATTCCTCACTCCACTCCAGGTAGCAGTTTAGCACAGCAGTCTGGGTGCTAGTAGTATTTTAGATGAGATGCTAAGCTGATGTTGCTTACGTACCATGTGAACAGCAAATGTGTGGGTAAAAGCACCCATGTCGACATGAGATTTGTTGCTGGCAGAATTGTTGAAGAAAAAATCCACTCTAACTGGCAGACAAAACCTTTCACTCGTGCTGAAAGGGTGGAGAGGAGAGGGGAGTGAAATGCTGTACAATTTACATGTCCATAAATGTAAAAAAAAAATGCAAGATTGCAGTACAGATAAAAATGCAATACGGTTAAGATCAACGTGGTCAAACGATACAAAAACAAAAGAAACAATATCATACAATATAAAAAAAAAATGAAATGCAGTCAATAGAAATACAACACAGTATAATGCAGTGAATACAAGAAATACAGAATGATTAAAAAATAGTATAATACAGTGCAAATGTGATAAGTGCAGCTCGGAAATATAATGTGACATTATGTGTTAAATGATTAAAAATAGTATAATACAGTGCAAATGTGATAAGTACAGCTCGGAAATATAATGTGACGTTATGTGTTAAAACTCTAAAGGTCACAGTTTAACTCAGTACATAGAAATACAATACATGGCAATGTTGTACAATAGAAAGCAGGACAGTATACTAAAATATGGCATAGAATAAAAAAAAAAAAAAAAAACTCACACAAAAAACAGTGCATTGCAGTGTAGTACAGAACAGTACACAGCAAAAGACATTTCACCACCATAACATTCTGTACAGTGCAGCGATGGGTATCACAGAGCAGTGAAGCAGGGGTACTGGATAGAGTGGATGACTCGCCACCACAAAACTGCACAATGCAGTGATGGTCTGGGTGAGCAGTGGTATCACAGAGCAATGAAGCACTTTTTACAGGAGAGCAATGAAGCAGGGTTTACAGGAGAGCAATGAAGCAGGGTTTACAGGAGAGCAATGAAGCAGTTTTTACAGGAGAGCAATGAAGCAGGGTGCACAGGAGAGCAGTGAAGCAGTGTACAGGAGAGCAATGAAGCAGGGTTTACAGGAGAGCAATGAAGCAGGGTTTACAGGAGAACAATAAATCAGGGTTTACAGGAGAACAATGGAGCAGGGTTTACAGGAGAGCAGTGAAGCAGGGTTTACCTGAGAGCAGTGAAGCAGGGTTTACAGGAGACCAATGGAGCAGAGTTTACAGGAGAGCAATGGAGCAGGGTTTACAGGAGAGCAATGAAGCAGGGTTTACAGGAGAGCCGTGAAGCAGGGTTTACAGGAGAGCAATGAACTTTTATGAAGCAGGGTTTACAGGAGAGCAATGGAGCAGGTGTTTACAGGAGAGCAATGAGGCAGGGTGTACAGGAGAGCAATGAAGCAGGGTTTACAGGAGAGCAATGAAGCAGGGTTTACAGGAGAGCAGTGAGGCAGGGTTTACAGGAGAGCAATGAAGCAGGGTTTACAGGAGAGCAATGAAGTAGGGTTTACAGGAGAGCAATGAAGCAGGGTGTACAGGAGAGCAATGAAGCAGGGTTTACAGGAGAGCAATGAAGCAGGGTTTACAGGAGAGCAATGGAGCAGGGTGTACAGGAGAGCAATGGAGCAGGGTTTACAGGAGCAGTGAAGCAGGGTTTACAGGAGAGCAGTGAAGCAGGGTTTACAGGAGAGCAGTGAAGCAGGGTTTACAGGAGAGCAATGGAGCAGGTTTACAGGAGAGCAGTGAAGTAGGGTTTACAGGAGAGCAATGGAGCAGGTTTACAGGAGAGCAGTGAAGCAGGGTTACAGGAGAGCAGTGAAGCAGGGTTTACAGGAGAGAATGAGCAATGGCAGCAGGGTTTACAGGAGAGCAGTGAAGCAGGGTGTAAGGAGAGCAGTGAAGCAGGGAGAGCAGTGAAGCAGGGTTTACAGGGGAGAGCAGTGAAGCAGGGTGTACAGGAGAGCAGTGAAGCAGGGTGTTACAGGAGAGCAATGAAGCAGGGTTTACAGGAGAACAATGAAGCAGGGTGTACAGGAGAGCAGTGAAGCAGGGTGTACAGGATGGAGAGGATGACAGGGAATGCACCGCAGACCCTCCAGAATGGGAGGACCATGCGGGGACCATCAGGAAGAGCGGCATGGGACCAGAGATGTAATGCTCCACTCAGGTTCAGCAAAACCAGTGATTCTGATTGACCTCTTATTGACCTCACTGTCTGATTGACCTTGTCTGACCTCACTGTGCGTCATATGAAGGCAGAAGGGAGCCAAGTTCACATCCACAAGACTGAGGAGCATGTCAGCCCAGCTTGCAGCTTGAGGGAATGCGGTTTCCATGCCAAGTCTTCACCATAGAAGTTGGAGCAGGGGGGATGTGTAGGCACATCAGTCTATGACCTCATGATACATATCAGGATTTCTAATATGAAGAAAAACCAGAAAACCTAAAGTCAACGTCCAAGGTCAGCTGAAGAGCTCCAGCTGGATTTTGTAGAGGAGGAATAAAAGTCAAACTCTTGTGGCTGAAGTTATCCAACCTAGAACAGATGCCCAACAGCTATATGGGCAAGACACCTGTCTGAAAAGGCATGCCTTGAGATGCCCACTCATCCAAAACTACTGGGTTCAAATCCTGGCAGTGCCAGGGGGAAAAAAAATCTGGCAGCAGAGGAGCATCTAGGAATCATGGCTTAGATGCAACTAAGGGGGAGTGGAGTGTGTGTGTGTGTGTGTGTGTGTGTGTGTGTGTGTGTGTGTGTGTGTGTGTGTGTGTGTGTCCAAAGACCTGTTGCCGTGCACATACCAACACACAGAATATTTGAGTATTTAATCTTTTCTTATCCCCAGACATTGTGTCTGGAATGTTTCAGACAGTGTATCAGAGTCCCACAGTGAGTGATTGTTGATGCGTAGGACATGATGAGAGACAGAAACATGACAGACAGTGTAAGAGAATACTGCAGTGAGTGATTGTTGATGTGCAGGACTTAATGACGAGAGAGAGAGAGAGAGAGAGAGAGAGAGAGAGAGAGAGAAAATCACCTGAAGTATTTCAGACGGTGTATGGGAATACTGCAGTGAGTGATTGTTGATGTACAGGCATGATGATGACGAGAAAAAGAGAGAGACAGAGAGAAAAAATCACCTGAAGTATTTCAGTGTATGGGAATAATACAGTGAGTGATTGCTGATGTATAAGACATGATGATGACTGAGATTGTTGAAAAAAAAAAAACTTGAATATTTCAGTGTATAGGAATACTCTGATGCATGATTGTTGATGTGTAGGATACTCTGATGTGTGATTGTTGATGTATAGGAATACTCTGATGCATGATTGTTGATGTGTAGGATACTCTGATGTGTGATTGTTGATGTATAGGAATACTCTGATGCATGATTGTTGATGTATAGGAATACTCTGATGTGTGATTGTTGATGTATAGAAATACTCTGATGCGTGATTGTTGATGTTGATGTATAGGAATACTCTGATGCATGATTGTTGATGTATAGAAATACTCTGATGCATGATTGTTAATGTATATAGGAATACTCTGATGTGTGATTGTTGATGTATAGGAATACTCTGATGCGTGATTGTTGATGTGTAGGAATACTCTGATGCATGATTGTTGATGTATAGGACATGATGATGAGGGAGAAGAACTGGAATACTTCAGAGAGTGGGAGAAACAGGAGGACAGTGTGAGTACTTATGATTACTGCTTCTCTGTGTGTGTGTGTGTGTGTGTGTGTGTGTGTGTAGATGTGTGTGCTTGCTTGTGTTTGTGTGTCTGTGTACTTGCTTGCATTCGTATGTGTGTGTGCTTGCTTGTGTGTGTGTGTGTGTGTGTGTGTGTGTGTGTGTGTGTGTGTGTGTGTGTGTGTGTGTGCTTGCTTTGTGTTCGTACATGTGTTTTCTGATCCTGGTATATATCGGGCATGTTAGTGGTGTGTGGTCTTCTGTGCAGCTGTTTTTTTACTTCTGTGCCATCCTTACTTTCCTGATCTTATTCCAAGAAAAGAAAGATAAGAAATCTGAATGTAAACTTGTTCAAAAAATATACTTAAAGCAGCATATTTGTTATTTTGTGGTGTGAAACAGATGCACTAAAGCACTCTCTGTCTTTTTTTTTTTTTTTTTACCTACCTCTGTTGTACCTTCCACTTGTCTCCAGTGCAATAGTAATTTGCTCCTCTTTTTATCTTTTGGTATGCCTGATGTGTGTGTGTGTGTGTGTGTGTGTGTGTGTGTGTGTGTGTGTGTGTGTGTGTGTGTGTGATTCTATTCTGTTTCTTGTGTGTGTGTGTGTGTGTGTGTGTGTGTGTGTGTGTGTGTGTGTGTGTGTGTGCCCATGTGTGTGTGTGTGTGTGTGTGTGTGTGTGTGTGTCTGTTGTGTGAGATTCTAGTCTGTTTCAGTATGTGTGATTAAGTGTGTGTGTGTGTGTGTGTGTGTGTGTGTGTGTGTGTGTGTGATTCTAGTTTGTTTCTGTGTGTGTGACTATATGCGCACTTGAGCAAGTGATTGTAGTCTCTTTGTGTGTGTGTGTGTGTGTGTGTGTGTGTGTGTGTTTGTGTGTGTGTGTGCGTGCGTGCGTGCATGTGTGTGTGTGTCTGTATGTGTGTGTGAACATGTGTGTGTGTGTGTTGTGTGTGTGTGTGTGTTAATGTGTGTGTGTGTGTGTGGTGTGTTGTGTGTGTGTGTGTGTGTGAATGTTCACAATGTATCATTTGTACATGCTGTGTATTTATCCACTGAACAGGCCAAATTTGTGATCAGTTTTTGCATGTACCGATAAAACTGTTGTACTTGAACCAAGCCAAAATTTGAAACTTTTTTTTCTACTGTGTGTACCAATGTTTCAGTTTCACTTGAGCCAGGCCAAATTTATGACCTTTTTTTTGTGTGTACCAATCTTTCAGTTTCCCTTGAACCATGCCAAATTTATGACATTTTAATATGTGTACCAATGTTTCAGTTCCACTTGAACCAGGCCAAATTTATGACATTTTTATATGTGTACCAATGTTCAGTTCCACTTGAACCAGGCCAGATTAATGCCTTTTTTTTTTTGTATGTTCCTACCAGGCTGAATTTATAACACTTTAATGTGTACTGATGTTTCAGTTCCACTTGAACCAGGCCAAGCTGCGCTCAGAAATCAGAATCAAGGATGGACGAGGTGGGTTTGCTGTTCTCCCTCTTCAGGCAAAAGGGAACGTCACAGAATGTTGACTCATCTTTTGTTCGCATTTGTCTGAGTCGTGTGCGTGGGAGGGCTAGAGGAGGAGGGGCAGGGGGGGGAAGGAATAGATGATGGAGGCAATAAGGGTGTTGGGGGTGAAGTGAGGGGTGATGAAGTCGTAGCAGTTGGCGCTCTTGGTTGTTGAAAGAGTCGGTTTGATGTCATACAGTCCATGTTTTCCCATTGTTACTGTTTCAGGGATCACCTTCTCTGTAGGCTGATTCTGCAGACTTCTTCACCAAATCAAGACCTGAAAGACATTTACCTGCTGTTTGATACAACATGACATGTTTTCTGCATGATCTCTATTTGACTTTCATGATCATTGAAGTGTCTGAACCCAGCTCGTTTAAAAAAAAATCAGTGTTAAAGTGTCCTAACGGGTCAGAGTTGAAAGAGCTTGATGGAGATGGGAGAGACGGTGGGAAAGGGAGGGGGGGAGGGGAGAGAAGGAGAGAGAGAGGGAAACAGAGTGCTAGAAAATGAGAAAGGTGAAATGAACAAGGACTGGCCTGCCGAATATCAGATGTGTCTGTGGGGTGCATGACATTGGACTGAGAGAGGTCCAGTGCAGGCAGAATCTACAGACATTTTGCAGTGCCTGCCCCTAACACGTTATGTCTCAGAGTGGCCAGCCACGTCCTGGGGTGTGGCAGACATCCCCTGTTCCATTTCTGTGATGTGGCCAACACGTTCCATTTCTGTGATGGGGCCAACACGTTCCATTTCTGTGATGTGGCCAACACGTTCCATTTCTGTGATGTGGCCAACACGTTCCATTTCTGTGATGGGGCCAACACGTTCCATTTCTGTGATGTGGCCAACACGTTCCATTTCTGTGATGTGGCCAACATGTTCCATTTCTGTGATGTGGCCAACACGTTCCATTTCTGTGATGTGACCAACACGTTTCATTTCTGTGATGTTGCCAACATGTTCATTTCTGTGATGTGGCTAACACGTTCCATTTCTGTGATGGGGCCAGCACATTCCATTTCTGCGATGTGGCCAATATGTTTCATTTCTGTGACCACAACTAATCAGGCCACCACCAATGAGTTTGGCAAAATGAGTATGTCTATGCCATGTCTATGACAACAACTAACCAGGCCATTCTTAATGAATGTGGCAGAGACAGTATGTCTATGCCATGTCTATGACAACAACTAACCACCAGGTCACCTCTTGTGAGTGTGACAAAAGGCTATATCTCATTATCTGTGCCACGTCTATGACTCCAACCCACCAAACCATCTCCTACGACCAGGGCTGACAGACTGTGTCCATATCATGTGTATGACGACAAATTACTAAGCCGCGAGAATTGAATGAAGCAGAGAGAGAGAGAAAAAGCCTACCTGTTGCTTTCAGTCTAAGGGATTTAAAAAGATACATGTCGTTTTTTCATAGAACATATTCCAGTCAGCGTCTGGCAACATCTGTGTAAGAGAAGATAATCTGCTGAGAGAAAGAAGCTCAGTAGACTAATTCAAAAGGCTTCTTGCCCTCGATGTGTTCTTTCTCTGGTGTGGATGTTATGCAGTGTCCAGCTGTGTGACTCCCCCAGTGTTTGCCCTGTGTCCATTGCCTGGTCCTTCCCTAGGTCTAAACAGTGTGTGTGTGTGTGTGTGTGTGTGTGGGGGGGGGGGGGGGGGGGGGTGTGTGTGTGTGTTTTGTGTGTGTGTGTGTGTGTGTATGTGTGGTGTGTATGTGTGTGAGATTGTGTGTGTGCATGCGTAAATGTATGTGCATGCATGCATGCTTGTGTGTGGTGAGTTAAGAGTATGTATGCATGCCAAAGACAAAATAGGTAGTTGGAAAGGGGGAGAATGGGATGGGTGAAATGGGATGGTGGTGTGGGTGAGGATGGAGACAAAATGAAAGCTGGGAATCAAAGAAAGCTTGTGACTGATCATTAGAATCTTGATCCAGAATGTTTTTTCTACCTGAATGAATGACTGCTTTGTAAACAACTGAAGCAGATGATTGCCAGTCAGGCAGTGAGTGCTAGTGTCCATGTTCTCCTAACTGAGTTGTTGTTGACACACGTTGGCCTTGTCCTGCAATGAAATGCCGTTCTTTTTCAGCCAAACCCATCGACTTGCTGGCCAAGTACATCAGTGCTGAAGACGACGCCATTGCCGTGGAGATGCACGAGCCTTACACCTACCTCTATGTAAGTCTGCTTCTGTGTTGTGTCAGAATGATCTCACCCTTAGCCTGTCTTTGAGTAAGTCTGCTGCAACTTGGTTTCAGGATAATCTCACCCTTCGCCTGCCTTTGTGTAAGTCTGCTGCAGCTTGGTTTCAGGATTATCTCACCTTATGCCTGTCTTTGTGTAAGTCTGCTGCAGCTTGGTTTCAGGATAATCTGACCCCACACCTGTCTTTGTGTAAGTCTACTGCAGCTTGGTGTTAGGATAATCTCACCCTACACCTATCTCTGTAAATCTGCTGCAGCTTGGTGTCAGGATAATCTCACCCTACACCTATCTTTGTGTAAGTCTGCTGCAGGGTGGAGGAATCCTTCCCTCCTTTTAGCTTTTGTGCGATGACAGACTTCCTTCTGTTGGAGAACTGCCCCCAGTTCAGGCCTGTCAGAGCCATTGTGAAGCTGAGTTCAGTTTTGCTTTGAACGTGAAACAGGCTGCAGCATTACTGGAAAAAAAAACAGGCCAAAGTGAAAAAAAACAGGCCAAAGTGAAAAAAAACAAGGCCAAAGTGAAAAAACAGGCCAAAGTGAAAAACAAGGCCAAAGTGAAAAACAAGGCCAAAGTGAAAAACAAGGCCAAAGTGAAAAAAAACAGACCAAAGTGAAAAACAAGGCCAAAGTGAAAAAAACAGGCCAAAGTGAAAAAAACAAGGCCAAAGTGAAAAACAAGGCCAAAGTGAAAAAAACAGGCCAAAGTGAAAAACAAGGCCAAAGTGAAAAAAAAACAGGCCAAAGTGAAAAACAGACCAAAGTGAAAAAAAGGCCAAAAAAAAACCAAAAATAGGCAAAGTGAAAAAAAAAAAAAAAAAAAAAAAAAAAAAAAAAAAAAAAATTCATGGCCGACTGTTGTCAGGGGAGTATTGTTTTGTGCATTTTTGTTTCCTGTTTAAAACATCTGAAGAAGATTTATTTTACCGAACTTTACTATGTGATGTTTTGTATTGTTACATAAAGTCTTCGTTCGTCTATACTTTGTTTCACTTGGAACAGTTACAAGATGGAGTGCTGTGTAGTTTTCCCATCCCTTCAAATCATTTTCCAGGAATTTCCTGTTTTATTGAAAAGTTGTTAATGAGAAGAATGTTTGTTTTGCTATGAATCGCATGCTGTTATGATTGCTTGGTCGTAGTTTCTAGATCATTCACTCAAACAGTCTATAGCTTGGCCAGTCTGTCATGCAGTTGGGTCTGTGGCCAGGTCAGCCAAAGTGTCAACTAACCAGTACTGGCGCACAGGGTCCGATGGTATGCTGAAAGACTTCCAGAAAAAAAAGGTGAAAGATTTACTAAAGGATATTAAGCGATGGCAGTCAATCATTCAGTCAGCTGGTGTGTCAGTGTATGTGCCAGTCTGTAAATGGGCCAGTCAACCAGGCAGATATGTTCAGGGTCTGTACATGTTGAGTCAAAGAGACAAGTCAGTCAACGACCCAATGAGTGTGTAGGTGTCAGTCAATGAGTCAGTTAGTTAAAGAGCCAGTCAGTCAAAGAGCCAATCAGTCAAAGAGCCAGTTAGTCAAAGAGCCAATCAGTCAGAGAGCCAACCAACCAGGTGTCAGTCAAAGAGCCAGTCAGTCAACGAGCCAATCAGTCAAAGAGCCAATCAAGTGGGGAGTATGTTCACAGTTTGTGATTGTCCATCAAAGAGCCAATGAGCTGATCGGTCTAAGAGCCAATCAAACAGGGAGTATGTTCACAGTTGGTGGGTGTCTGTCAAAGAGCCAATCAGTTAAAGATCCAATCAGTCAAAGAGCCAACCAGCCAGGTGTAAGTCAAAGAAAGAGCCAGTCAGTCAAAGAGCCAGTTAGTCAAAGAGCCAGTCAGTTACAGAACCAATCAGCCAAAGACCCAGTCAGTCAAAGAGCCAGCCAACCAGGGAGATAAGTTCAGGGTCCATAGGTGTCAGTCAGTGTGCCAGCCAACCAACTAGGGTGTGTGTGTGTGTGTGTGTGTGTGCAGGGTCTGACCATCACGGACCTGGAGGACCTTCTGGAGGACATCCGGGTCTACCTGGAGCTGGAGGAAGGGAAGAACGCTGACTACTGGCGTGACATCATCACCGTCACGGAAGACGAGCTGCAGAAACTGCGCAAACTGGACGCTGCAAACAGGGGTGAGTGAGGGGTGGGCTGTTAGTTACCCAAACTAAGGACAGCGGGTGTCATGTTTGTTACCCTGTGGTGTGCTTTATGTGTCGACACCGGTGTGATGTGTGTTATCCTGTGTTTACTTTATGTCTTGGCAGTGGCCGTGATGTTTGCTTCCTTACCTGTGGACATTGAGTTTGATAAAAGATGGAGGGGATGTGATGTTTGTTACCTCATGTGTGTACATGGAATGTGACAGCAGAGGGATGTGATGTTTGTTACCCTATGTGTGTACATGGAATATGACAACAGAGGGGATGTGATGTTTGTTACCCTCTGTGTGTACATGGAATGTGACAACAGAGGGGAGGGGCTGACATTTGACAGCGTATGTGTGACGGGTTAATACAAGTATAGAGGAAACGTATGTGGTGTTTTTTTGCCTTTAGTATATTCAGTGGAAGTGGTGTTTATAAATGTATTTAAGAACAGTGGATGAGGTGGTGGTTACCTGTTGTTGTACAGTAGATGTGGTGTTTTCATTACCTTAAGTGTGTACCTATATATGATACAGAGGGGGGGTACAGGGCAGCAGGTCTGACCAGTGTGATGACATTTGTGTGTATGCGTGTGCAGAGCTAGCTGACCGGCGTGAGGGCATCAACCCTGCGGTCAACGCGGAGGTGGGCAGCATCTTCAAAGGGAAGACAACCAACCAGCTGCGGCTGCTGGAGCAGCAGATCAGGGATAAACTGAGTGGGGGAGAGGGCGTGGATGTGGGTAGGTTGTGCTGAGAGGGTGCGTATGTGTGTGTGTGTGTGTGTGTGTGCGCGCTGAGTGTGTGTGTGTGTGTGTGTGTGTGTGTGTGTGTGCGTGTGTGTGTGCGCGCGTGTGTGTGTGTGTGTGTGTGTGTGTGTGTGTGTGTGTGTGTGTGTGTGTGTGTGTGTGAAATGATGCTTGTGCAGTAGTCGTGGCCACTTGTGCATTACATTATGGTCACTGCCCTTGTGGCGGTTCCACAGAGCACTGTGTACATCAGATGGTGACCCCTGCATTGTGTGGCAGGTTACTGGGAGACGTTGCTGAAGCAGCTCAAGGCACACACCGCGCGCACACGTCTCCGTGAACGCCACCAGGAGGTGCTGCAGCAGAAACTGTTGAAACTGAAGCGAGAGGTAAAACACCTGAAGCGACCAGCAGGTTTGAGGGTGGCGCCTGTGTGTGTCTATGTGTACTTGTCCGTGTCAGAATATTTTTTGCTAGTACCCACATGTCAATATTAAGGATTAATATTAAGGATTTTGTGCGAGTGCATTCTGCGTTATAATTTTTCTTGTATGTATGTGTGTGTTGTGTGTGTGTGTGTTTGCATGTGTGTGTGTGTGTGTGTGTGTGTGTGTGTGTGTATGCTTGTGTGTGTGTACATGCGTGCATGTATTTGTGTTAACATTTACAGACCTGTTCATTGTACGATTTTTGCATACAATATCAGAAAATTCGATACAGCTATACAATTGTACATTTGAAAACCGAATTGTATGAAATTTTGACCACCGAGCTCACGAAAATGCACTGAACACGTAATCTGGCTGAGTTCAAGAGTCTGGTCCAACTTTCAAAAGTTCACATGGTGCACGCACACCTCCTTCCTCTATGAATGCATTGCAACATGGCTTCTCGTTCAGTTTCAACTCACGCCCATGAAACAGACAACGAAAATTCAGATTCATTTGTGGAAGCTGTGGTCAAAAAGAAAAAGAAATATGAACAGAAGTACAAACCAGGGTATCATACAATTTTCAAGTTCGTTATTGCGTCAAAGAAGGGCGATACGTTTGCACACTGCGCCACGTGCAACTGTGAAGTCTTGATTGCTCACAGTGGTCGTTTTGACATTCAGCGGCACAGCTGAAGCCACAAGGGTAACAGTGATTCCGGAAAACTAGAGGTTACAAACATTCAAAATTTTTTTATGAAGTCGAGTTCTGCTGGCACTTCTTCCGATGAGAGAGACTGGAACATCAAACTACTTGCGCAGATGGACTTTAGTGTCGCTTCATCGCTGAGGCCCATCTCTCTCTCACCACTGTGGACACTTTCGTCAAAACCATGAAAGCGATGTGTCCTGGCAGTAATATCGCTGCAAGTTTTAATAGACTGTATCAAGAATTTTATTTTTTCCAGTTATGTTCATCAGTATAGTAAAAAGTGAAGAGACAGTTTAAAGAAAAGCGTTATGAAAAATTCACATCAGTTAATGTTCTTGTTAATTTTCTGAGCAAAGGCTTTTGCCCGATAGAGGACACTGGCAAGAAACTTGGATTAGTTTGACAATTATTATTGATTGTGAATGAAGCTACTTTAAGTGATGTCTTTTGCCTTTTATGAAAATACATCTTTTTATGATAATAAATTTTCAGTGTTTCCAATGTCTTGAATGCATTCAATATTGTTTCCTGGGTATTTACTTTGCACTGCAAAATCTGACACATTTACACACAATTGTACACAATTTTGACCAAAAACCTACTCATAGCATTTCTGAGGGATAACCAGGTCTGCAGTTATATTTTGATTGGTATTTACCTGTATATAGTTTGTGCCGGAAAATCTGTGTGTGTTTTAAGTCTGTATATTTGTCTTCAAGAACCTATACAGAATATACTGTAAAAACATGTGTTTTGTCAGAAATGTTTGATCTGTCTGATTGTGTTTTCAAGCTTTATTCATGTGGTGGAGCGCTACTTTAAATAGTCAGAATAAAACTTGAAAAACTGAGAGTGACAGTGCCATGGTACAGATGGTACTAACATGTGGGCCATCAATTATTCAGCGCTAAAAGTAAATCCTGTAAAGCCCCAAGCTAGGTGCCAGTGTACTGACAGTACTAATAAATAGGTCATGGATAAGTTGACAGCAGCAGGAAATGCCCAAAAGCCAGAGTGATGTGCTGTGGTGCAGATGGTACTAGCACGTGGGTCATCAATAATTAAACGTAAATAGTGAAGCTTGTAGTGCCCAGAGATAGGTGCTAGGGTACCGGCAGTACTAACAAGCAGGTCATGAGCAGAAAAAGCTCATAAACTAGAGTGCTGTTGTCGTGGTTCAGATGGTACTAACACTGGGGTCATCAGTAATTGAACGTTATCAGTAAATCCTGTAAAGTCCAGAGTTAGATGCTCGAATACTGACATTACTAACAAATAGGTCATAAATATAAAACGCTCAGAAACCAGAGTATTGTACTATGGTGCAGACAGTACTAACATGTGAGTCATTGATAATTGAATAGTAACCGTAAATCCTGTAATGCATTGAGTTAGGTGCCAGTGTATCGACAGTATTGACAAGTAGGACATGAGTATGGTGCAGACGGTACTTAAATTTGGGTCATCAATAATTGAACGCTAACAGTAAATCCTGTAATGCCCAGAGTGCTATTGCCGTGGTGCAGATGGTACTAACGCGTGGGTCATCAAGTGTGGTTGGTTTTCACAGCAAGGCCTGGAGACCGGACCCCTCTTCCCCGTGTTGAACGCAGAGAGGGAGGGGGCTCCCTCACGCTCCTCCACCCTCCACCCAGTCTCCCGCCCACTCGGTGGATGCCAGCGCCCCTGGCCCATCCACCTCTGCGGAGGATGGAACAGCAGGGTAAGTGTCTGTTGATCCCATTGTTAGCGGTCTTGATCTTGTGATGGAACAGCAGGGTAATGTGTATTGATGGAACGACAGGGTAAGTGTGTGTTGATGGAACAGCAGGGTAAGTGTGTGTTGATGGAACAGTAGGGTAAGTGTGTGTGATGGAACAGCAGGGTAATGTGTGTAGATGGAACAGCAGGGTAATGTGTGTAGATGGAACAGCAGGGTAATAATGTGTGTAGATGGAACAGCAGGGTATGTGTGTAGATGGAACAGCAGGGTAAGTGTGTTGATGGAACAGCAGGGTAAGTGTGTGTTGATGGAACAGCAGGGTAAGTGTGTGTTGATGGAACAGCAGGGTAAGTGTGTGTTGATGGAACAGTAGGGTAAGTGTGTGTTGATGAAACAGCAGGGTAATGTGTGTAGATGGAACAGCAGGGTAATGTGTGTTGATGGAACAGCAGGGTAATGTGTGTTGATGGAACAGAAGGGTAAGTGTGTAGATGGAACAGCAGGGTAATGTGTGTGTAGATGGAACAGCAGGGTAATGTGTGTAGATGAACAGTAGGGTAATGTGTGTGTTGATGGAACAGCAGGGTAATGTGTGTTGATGGAACAGCAGGGTAATGTGTGTAGATGGAACAGCAGGGTAAGTGTGTTGATGGAACAGCAGGGTAATGTGTGTAGATGGAACAGCAGGGTAATGTGTGTAGATGGAACAGCAGGGTAATGTGTGTGTTGATGGGAACAGCAGGGTAAGTGTGTGTGTTGATGAAACAGCAGGGTAATGTGTGTTGATGGAACAGAAGGGTAATGTGTGTTGATGGAACAGCAGGGTAATGTGTGTAGATGGAACAGCAGGGTAATGTGTGTTGATGGAACAGCAGGGTAATGTGTGTGTAGATGGAACAGCAGGGTAATGTGTGTAGATGGAACAGCAGGTAATAATGTGTGTGTTGATGGAACAACAGGGTAATGTGTGTAGATGGAACAGCAGGGTAATGTGTGTTGATGGAACAGCAGGGTAATGTGTGTTGATGGAACAGCAGGGTAATGTGTGTTGATGGAACAGCAGGGTAAGTGTGTGTGTGTTGATGGAACAGCGGGGTAAATGTGTGTAGATGGAACAGCAGGGTAATGTGTGTAGATGGAACAGCAGGGTAATGTGTGTAGATGGAACAGCAGGGTAATGTGTGTGTTGATGGAACAGCAGGGTAATGTATGTGTTGATTCCATTGTTGTCATCGGCCCTGTGATTTTGTCATACAATCCAACCTGTTTTCCTCCTTTCTCTTATGATTTTCAGCATCATTTGGGGATTTGTTTGCTTGAGGATTGTTGTAAGGCCATGGATGGAAGTCTGTGTTCTCTTTCTTTTTGTAACAGCTGTACTGGAAATGTAGCGTATTTGTTTGTTTCAATTAGGGTTGGATTGAGAGGATTTTGTTTCGTTATGGGCTGTATCAGAGATGTGGAGAAATGTCAGTGTTGTGTATATATGTAAAAACCTGCACACTCTGCAAGATTAGAATGAGTGCGGTTTCAAGAAAAGCAAAGCAAGATTTGAGTTAGTGTGTGTGTGTGTGTGTGTGTGTGTGTGTGTGTGTGTGTGTGTGTGTGCACTTTAGCTGTACCAATGCTTGTGCCCACATAAATGTTGTAACAGACATGCTTCACACCCAAATCACCATCGTTGCTTTCAGGTCGGAGGAGGAGGAAGAGGAGGCGCTCATCACGGAGGCGGACCTGGAGGAAGAAAAGGCAGAGCAGCAGGAGGAGGATCAGTACATTAAGGGGGGCTACTCTCCCCGCCTCCTGCAGCCAGGTGACCTTGACATTGATGCAGTCATCTACGAAGAGGAGGAGGATGCAAAGAAGTTAATGGTGGCTCGGAAGCAGGTTCTGACCAGCGGCAGAGTGAAGGTATGTGGGGGACTTGCTCTCCATTTTTCACTTCACTCCCTCTCTATTTGTGATGGGTAAAAAAATGTCAGCAACCCTTCCCCCAAAAACCTTTCCTTCAGACATCATACATGCAGGCCTTCTGGATTTCCTCCGAGTGTCATAGAGGGTTAGCTCCAGTTGATGCTCTCTTTCATGCATGGAAATGCCAGAAACAGCCGATAGCTGAATTGTGTTCACATGGTGGGATCCTATTGTGTTCCATCTAAACAGACATGATGCAGGCCATATTGTGTTCTGCCCCCCAACACACATCTGATGGCTTTCTACAGACACCTATGTATAATGAAAATATTGTCAGTCTACAGGAGCAGTCTGGCGTAGAGAAGCTTTCAAATCTTGGTTGTGGACATGCTGCACATCTTAGCCACAGCTATGAGCAAGGAGTGAATGGGGATGGGGAACCGAACCAGTCACTTGCTGGTTTACATTAAACTATGGCCATTGCGGCCACTATTGCATGAGTCAGGTAGCACTGGCATGGGATCAGGATCTTTCAGCCCATTTTCAGTATCTCGGTGAAGCAGATAAGGAGGGGGGAGGGGGGATTGGCATTTTGGGATCATGGATGGTGTGGGCCTCCTTGTCTGTGATGTGTGTGTGTGTGAGTGCTGCCCCCTGAAGGTGTCTGTCTCTTTTCCAGCTGGACCACGAGACGGAGTTTGAGAAGCAGGCGAGGGAGGGGATGAACGATGACGAGGCGCAGTTCAGCGTGCAGATGACTATTGAACCCCAGGCCTTCGTCTGGTCCGACAAGTACCGGCCCCGCAAACCCCGCTTCTTCAACCGCGTGCACACTGTGAGTGGTCTGCCTGTTGGGGCATGTGGTGAGAACAATGGAGGTGGATTTGTCTGGTGTGTGCTGTTGTGCGTCAGGTCAGCTTTATTGTAGTTCGTGTGATTTTGAGAATTGTTTCATTTATTGAAATGTTTAAAAATTCTATTTAAGTATCTAGGTATTGTATATTCTCTTTCTTTTCTATTTAATGTGGTCCGCAACCTCGGAATCTTATTAGAACAAAATAACACTGAAATATGTCTGTGTCATTTGCTCTCTTTGAATGTCAAGATTTTATGGATTTGAAATGAGAAGGTATGCAATGTGTTTTATAACCTTGTATGATGTTCGTGTACATTGTTAATGCCAGTCAATGGAATTTTTTCGCTGTATGTGCCCATTGAAAAAGAAAGATAAAAAAAAAAAAAAAAGAATAGGAAAAATGCCATTTATTGTTAGGAAATCAGGTAGTTATGTGTATTTATTGAAATTAAAAGAAAGGGTATCTTGTGTTCCCAAGTGCCTAACATTGTGGAGGACTGTTAGGAAACGAAGTGGCATTTAGATAACAAGTCACTGCAAGGTAGACCATCACATCACCTGAAGATAGGCAGACGTAATCCCCCTGGACAACAGCACTGGAACCAGCCAACTTACAGTCTTCCTCAACTCCAGCAGACCTCCACTCAAATCTACTGATGCAGAACTTCTCACACAAAGATGGTCATGTGTACGGGTGGAGAAGATGAATATGAATGGCTGCACACAAAGACATGCACCCACATCCACACAGTGAGTCTGTGCCTAACCGAACCCAAAATGTGATGGTTGTTCTGTGTGCAGGGCTTTGAGTGGAACAAGTACAACCAGACCCACTACGACATTGACAACCCTCCGCCAAAGATTGTCCAGGGCTACAAGTTCAATGTCAGTACTGCAGACTCTGTGTGTGTGTGTGTGTGTGTGTGTGTGTGTGTGTGAGAGAGAGGGAGAGCGAGAGAGAGAGTGAAGGCTGGTGAGGGGGGGGGGGGGGAGAAAGAGGGAAGTGAAGGCAAAAAAAAAAAATGAATATAATGTTGAATCATAGATTGACTATTGTTATGTATGAATATTTGACACTAAATAAGAAGGTACATTCAGTTTCATGCACACCCATAACCCAGACCACTGTTGTTTGTGGTACCCGTTCATCTGTCACACATGCAGACAAGAGGCATACAGAGCAAGCACAGAAATGTCCCTAACAAAAGAAGATGTTCCAGGCTTGCCGTTACGGCCCAAGCTGACGCCTGTCCACAGCTACAGAAGACAGGAACAAACACAGAGGAACATGGATTCCAGATGTTACTGGACGTAATGGACATTTGACTTCATTGTGGGCTCGTCAAGCATTGCAGAATACTGTCAGGATTTTTTCGGACATTTGACTTCCTTGTGGGCTCGTCAAGCATTGGAGAAAACTGTGAGGATTTTTTCGGACATTTGACTTCATTGTGGGCTTGTCAAGCATTGCAGAATACTGTCAGGATTTTTTCGGACATTTGACTTCATTGTGGGCTTGTCAAGCATTTGCAGAAAACTGTCAGGATTTTTCTTTCACTCACCCCTGGAACTAACCAGCAGTCATGTAGATTCAGTTTGGGTACAGTGGTGTAGAAAGACCACACTAACAAAAGTAATGGATTGTCAGGTGGACTTCGTTTGGGTACAGTGGTGTAGAAAGACCACACCGACAGAACTGATGGACTGTCAGGTGGACTTCGTTTGGGCACAGTGGTATAGAAAGACCACAGCAACAGAAGTGGACTGTCAAGTAGACTCTATTTGGGTAGAGTGGTGTAGAAAGATCACACCAACAGAACTGTACTCTGTTTGGGTACAGCGGTGTAGAAAGACCACAGCAACGGACATGATGGATTGTCAGGTGGACTTTGTTTGGGTACAGTGGTGTAGGAAGACCACACCAGCAGAACTGATGGACTGTCAGGTGGACTCAGTTTGGGTACAGCGGTGTAGAAAGATTACACCAATATGCCAACCCAGTGTTAAAGCTTTTCAACAGACTTTGAGTTGTGCAGTTACATTGAAAAGTGAGGCTGACAGAAAGACATTACCAGCATTATAACCCGACGCTTGGAGCTGCAGGGTCACACTGGAAACATCAAACACATGTAAACATTTCACAGAACATGTAGAACTGATTATCTTAATAGAGGCAGCATTGAGTATATATGTAAATATTTTACAGAACTTGTACAATCGTCACTACAGTCAACATCGAGCACATGTAAACATGTTATAGAACATGTAGCATTACCTTAAAAGAGAGAACATCAAGCATATGCAAATACTTTACACAACATGTAAAATTATCTTGACAGAGACAACATTGAGAGTATGTAAACTTTTTACACAACATGTCGAACTATCTTAATAGAGGCAATCTTGATCAGGTGTAAATATTTTATGCGTGTAGAATAATCTTAATAGACTGGTGGATTTTGTTGTTTTTTTTGCTTTTGTTGTTGTTGAAAGATCCCCTGCACTCTCGCTCCCCCCCCCCCACCCATTCCTTCCTCCTTCCCCTCCTCCCCAACTGGCTTGTTCTGTTGATACCAAATGAATAGTTTTGTTGTGGAATGTTTCAGATCTTTTACCCCGATCTCATTGACAAGACGAAGACTCCAGAATATACAGTAGTAAGTTGTTTGTTTCAGCCATTTTTGTGGTTTGATTGCTAGGTGTGTTCTCAATGAGCATAGGAAAGCACTCGCATCTGTGCAAGTTGGAAAAACGCTCTTGGAATCTGAGAAGATAGCAGTCAGGCTTGAGAGGGGGGGGGGAGGGGGAGGGGGGGGGAGATTATGAATATATGATAATGTGTTGAATTAGTTGTCACTAAAACCATCCAGTTACGTGGAAAGGGATGTTGATTTGGGTCTTTTTTTTTGGGGGGTGGGGGGGGTTGTGTGGAGAACACTGTCCTTTTGGGGTGGTCCTGTTGATGAAGGTTTTCTGTGCTGTGCCTTGTTGGATAATGGTGTAGTGTCTTTATCTCTAGTCATGTGTCATGACATGCAGTGTGTATGAATTTGTTTAAACTCTTTCATCCCAACAATTCGGTTTTCAAGTTTGCAGAAAACCTACCCTTCCTTCCTGCAGCCTGGAAATCCGGGCAGCACAAAATCCCTCCTTTCTTTCCTGCCGCCCGGAAAATCAGTTCTCGCAGTAAGCGCTTTGAACTTCGCGTGAGTTGCGTCATCGGTACATGTCATGACCAGGTCGCTTGCGTGGCAGTGTTTATGAAAGGAATGGATGTCAGATGGCCCCCTACAGTGTGGGAAAGTGGTCGCCGCTCTATTCTGGCCGGTTTGCTACTGCATACGTGGCAGTTCTCACTTTACACTTCTTTTTTTTTTTCTTTCTCTAAATCCAGGAATGAAGGGAATACTTGTATAATCTACGAACAAGAGGAAGTAATGGTTCAGAGAAAAGTAGGAATGAAAGAGTTAATAGTAGTGGTGTTTCTGCAAAGTCTCAGCCCTGATGTGCCCTTTGCAGTCAACTGGGCTATAAGCCCATTCTCTCTGTCTCTCTTCTACAAGTCTAGTCATGTGTCATGACATGCAGGGTTATGAATGATGGTTGGTAATGGTGGGTTGCCTTTCTGTCTTGTCATATTTCATGACTTACAGTGGTTAAGAATGTTTAATGATGGCTAGATGCTTTTGTCAGGTAAAGACTGGGATTTTGGGAGGGGAGGTAGGTACCTGCATATCGGTGTGTCTGTGTAACGAGAGAGAGTGTGTATGTGTGTGTGTGTGTATGTATGTGTGTGTGTGTGTGTGTGTGTGGAGGGCAGGGGGTGGAGAAGGGAGGTTGAATTGGAGCTCAGGGATGTCCATAATGGTGTGTTTGTGTGAGTGACAACTTCATTGTAATAGAATGCATTGGAGTGCCAGAAATGCTGTGAAGAGATTTCTTTTGTTGTGTGTTGATTGCAGACACCTGTCCTTAACTGTTACATGGTATTGAACTGTGCACACCTGTTGTTATGGTAGTTATGTGGTGTTTGCTTGCACACGCCTCTAGTTATGACTGTTATATGGCATTTGACTGTAGATACCTGTGGTTATGATCGAGTTGTGGTGTTTAGTGTAAATTGCAGACCCCGGTTATTATGATTGTCATGTGGTGTGTGATTGCAGACCCCTGTTGTTATGATTGTCGTGTGGTGTGTGATTGCAGATGCCTATTGTTATGATTGTCATGTGGTGTTTGATTGCAGTTGCCTATTGTTATGATTGTCATGTGGTGTGTGATTGCAGATGCCTATTGTTATGATTGTCATGTGGTGTTTGATTGCAGATGCCTATTGTTATGATTGTCATGTGGTGTGTGATTGCAGATGCCTTTTTGTTCTGATTGTCATGTGGTGTTTAATTGCAGACACCTGTCGTTATGATTGTCGTGTGGTGTTTAATTGCAGACACCTGTCGTTATGATTGTCATGTGGTGTTTAATTGTAGACACCTGTTGTTATGATTGTCATGTGGTATGTGATTGCAGATGCCTATTGTTATGATTGTCATGTGTGTGTGTGATTGCAGTCACATGTTGTTATGATTGTCATGTGGTGTGTGATTGCAGATGCCTATTGTTATGATTGTCATGTGGCATGTGATTGCAGATGCCTATTGTTATGATTGTCATGTGGTGTGTGATTGCAGACGCCATTAGAAGACAGCAAGGATTTTGCTGTCCTCCGATTCAAAGCAGGCCCACCATATGAGGTAAGCATTGGAGGGGTTATGATTTTTTTTCTTCTCTTCTTCAAATGATTTTGATTCATTTCTTGTTGTCTCTTTGGTCCTTTCCACACATATCTGTCTCTGATGTATTCTGATATGTTCTCTTTGTAATCAGAGTAAGATGTATTGTGTGTCACCAAAAAAAAAAAAAAAAAGCAAAACCCAAAACAAACAAAAACAAAGAAACAAAAAAAAGAATAATGTATAATGGGTGTAAGATGAAACATTACTCTCTATGGGCAAAAGAAACTCTCCATAGACACAGAAAAGTAGACTGTCTGAATTGCTTTTATGTAGATGTGCTTAGGATGTTGTCTTCAGATGCAATTTATATCTCCAAAGAATATTATCCTCAGAGTTAGTTTACACTGTCACACCTGTACCACATGATATTGTCTTTTTAGATTTAGTTCACACCATCACATTTGTGCCATGCATTATTGTCTTCAGATGTAATTTGCATTGTCACATCTGTACCACAGAATATTGTCCTCAGATTTAGTTTACATTGTCTAATCTGTACCACAGAATATTGTCTACAGGTTTAGTTTACATTGTCTAACTTGTACCACACAGAATATTGTCTACAGATTTAGTTTACACCGTCACATCTATTCCACAGAATATTGTCTACAGATTTAGTTTACACCGTCACATCTATAAGTTCACGCCATCACATTCATCATCATATGATATTGCTTACAGATGTAGTGGTGTATATTTATATGTATTATGGGACACTTGTCTTAAAGTGTCTTAACATGTGTTACAGGACATGCTTGTACATGTCATTGCATGTGTTACAGGACATCATATGATTGTTTGGGTAGTGTGGGGCATAATATATTATGACTAATGTGTTACACGATATCAACATCAAGTGCAGAACATCATCACCATCAAATACCATGATGTTTGTGTTACAGGACATCACCATCAGATATCATGACGTGTTATAGGACATCACCATCAAATATCATGACGTGTTACAGGGTATCACCATCAAATATCATGACATGTTACAGGACATCACCATCATAGACCATGACATGTGTTACAGGACATCACCATCAGATATTATGACGTGTTACAGGACATCACCATCAGATATTGTGATGTGTTACAGGACATCACCATCAGTTACCATGATGTGTGTCACAGGACATCACCATCAAATATGACATGTGTAACAGGACATCACCATGAGATATCATGACATGTCTTACAGGGCATCACCATCATAGACCATGACATGTGTTACAGGACATCACTATCATAGACCATGACATGTATTATAGGACATCACCATCAGATATCATGACATGTGTTACAGGACATCACCATCATAGACCATGACGTGTATTATAGGACATCACCATCAGATATCATGGCATGTGTTACAGGACATCGCCATCATAGACCATGACATGTGTTACAGGATATCACCATCAGAGACCATGACGTGTTACAGGACATCACCATCAGATACCATGACGTGTATTATTCGGACATCAGTATCAAATATAACATGTGTTACAGGACATCACCTTCAAATATCATGACAAGTGTATTACACTTACAGGACATTATCTGAAGTATCAAACCAGATATGTTACAGGACATGGCGTACAAGTATTGTGTGATGTGTGTTGCAGGTCATTGCCTTCAAGATTGTGAACCGGGAGTGGAGTATTCCTTTAAGTATTGTGTGGCTGTGTGTTGCAGGACATTGCCTTCAAGTATTGTGTGACTGTGTGTTGCAGGACATTGCCTTCAAGTATTGTGTGACTGTGTGTTGCAGGACATTGCCTTCAAGTATTGTGTGACTGTGTGTTGCAGGACATTGCCTTCAAGATTGTGAACGGGAGTGGGAGTACTCCTACAAGCGGGGCTTCCGCTGCCAGTTCCAGAACAACATCTTCCAGCTGTGGTTCCATTTCAAGCGCTACCGCTACCGCCGCTGATGTGGGAGTGGCCTGTGAACAGAGTGATGGAGTGACATGGACTGGCGGAGGTTGACTTCCAGCCATGCTGCCTTTGGTGGGGGGCCTGGGGGGAATGGTGTCATGCCAGAAAAGTTGATCCAGATAGTTTTTTTGTTTTTTTTTTTTTTTTTTTGAATTCCAGCTGGTGAGGGAAAGTGAGAGGGGTGATTTGTAGTGTCTTCAGTGCCGTCAGCACTGGCAGTCACAGGCAGGTGAAGGTCCTGGCTGAAGAACTGTGCTTCCTGAGAGAGACAGATGGTCCAGAGCTCTTCTAATGACTTGAGAGCAGTCACTCATAGGACTTACCAGTGGATGTACATGTGTGTGTGCGCGCCTTTGTATGTTTTATGTCTGTGTGTGTGTGTGTGTGTGTCCTGATGACAAAATTAAGGTCGACTGAATCACCAGATGATTTCAGTGATTCAGCGTTGGCAAGGTGGGCTAGTGACAGCAAAGAACAGTAGTGCATTTATTTTGTTTCAACATGTTTAAGGCTGTACAAATGAAAAATTAAACAAACTAACAAAAAAATGTGTGTGAAACGTTGTAAGATTATCTGACAGGAATGAGTTTTAATCACATGAATGGGTGGACCAGGTTTGTTGATACTGATTTAAAGAGGAAAGGAAGAGAGAGTGTTGAGCCCAGCAGAATATCAAGTGTGGAGCATACTTAGGACAGTCATGGTTACATCACTTCAGGTGTGTGGTCTGCCTCTGTTCTGCTACATAACTTGCTAGTGTTTTATCTCTCCGCTCTGTCTTTTTGCCACATCTTCCCCCACTCATACCTCTCCACTTTGTCTTTTTTGCCACATCCTTCCCTTTCCCTTTTTTCTGCTGCCATGACGACATCGGTTTATCTCAAATTACTTAACCCATTGCTAAGCGCTTACATTTTTGTGCTCATGTGACCACAGTTTGTAGGGCATGTGACTGACCAGCCAGAACTGTTCATGACTTGCTGACCTTGAATTGGGCACCGATCTATGCAGGTGGATGTTCGAATCAATCACCACTGACGCCTCAAACAAAAAGTCCAGTTCCAGCAGTGCTGTTCTTTCTCTCACTCAGCAGTAACAAGTGACCCGCCTTTTCTGTGCGTGTTTCTCACATACTTCCCATGGAAGAAAGAATTGTCATTTCCCCCACTAACTGGAAAAAAATGAAACTGTTCATCTTCTTCCCATATTTTGAAAAAAAAAAAAAATGAAAGACAAAAACGAAATCATTCCAAAACCAGTACACTGCCAACTAGATCAAGTGAAAAACTGAAATAAATGTTAGGAATGTTCTGTCAGTTCCTAGATTGATACAACAGTGTGGATTGATTGACTGTAAAACACTTCCTCCAGAGCAGGTCTGTTATCACAGTGTGGATGGATGACTGTAAAAGACTTCTTCCTGAGCAGGTCTGTTATCACAGTGTGGATGGATTGACTGTAAAAGACTTCTTCCAGAGCAGGTCTGTTATCACAGTGTGAATGGATGACTGTAGAACACTTCTTCCAGAGCAGGTCTGTTATCACAGTGTGGATGGATGACTGTAAAAGACTTCTTCCAGAGCAGGTCTGTTATCACAGTGTGAATGGATGACTGTAAAAGACTTCTTCCAGAGCAGGTCTGTTATGGAACATGGAGTGAGAAGTGGAAGGACATCTTTGGAATGTCAAATCAATATCTGGATTGACACAGTAGTGTGGTTAATGAACATTAAAAAGCAAAATGGATGTGGCACTGGTGACCTCCCCCTGTCCTCCCCTCATCTTGTTTTGTTAACTTTTTGACTGTCATTAGCTGGCCTCTTGACCATGCCCTGAGTTCTTGACCATGCCCTGAGTTCTTGACCATGCCCTGAGTTCTTGACCTGCCCTGAGTTCTTGACCATGTCCTGAGTTCTTGACCATGTCCTGTGCCCACTACTGTCTTTTCCCCATTCCAGTTATCAGTTTACAGGTTTATGTGCTCTTGCATCAGATGTTGGCGCTGGTTTCAGCATCATCATCTTTTTACCACGTTTTACGTTTATTTCTTTTTAAAATCATTTGTTTTGCAATGTGTTGCGTTTGATCTCAGGCATGTTTTATCCCTGCCTGGTCGTTAACTCGGGTCCATGCCAGTTGGCACCACGGTGAAGTAAGCGGACTCTGTTCACCGAATTAAACCAAAAAATGGTCTTAAACACAAAACTCCACTGCCTGTCTATACAGGCAGAGTCCACAGGAGTATCAGCCTGTGTACACAGAAAGAAAGAAAGAAAGAAAAGCCAATTTTTGTTTGACAAAGGATTTATCAACACACATGCTAACTTCAGCGGCATGCAGGGATTGGAGTGTAGAATGGTGTGACATCAAAAGATGTTGGTAACAGAGTATGTGATGTGATGTGTAGAAATGATAAGTGATACGGCATCAGACATCAGACATGGTTTTAAAGGGAGGTTGCAGTATGATGATTGTGAATTGAAACATTGTAGACCAAAGCGCTCAGTCACTAGAATGAAATACTGTTGTCAAATGTTTGTACATCCTGCGTAACATTAAGAGAGTGAGAATGTGTGTGTGTGTGTATGTGTTGTGTGTTGTGTGCGTGTGTGTGTGTGTGTGTGTGTTTGTGTGTGTGTGTGTGTGTGTGTGTGTGTGTGTGTGTGTGTGTGTGTGTGCAAGAATGCATCTGTGTGTATATCATGTAATTTTTTAAAAAGTTTTTGATGCAGTTCATGTAAAAACAAGAGAGACAAAGAGATGTTGGAATATGCGATTGCTGCTATGTTTTGAGAGAAAGTGAAAACAGATAGTGTTGTACATCCTCCTGAGCTCTGATTGTGGAGGGAATGAGGTTGGAGCAGAGAAAAGAGATATGGTGGGTTTTGTTTTTTTGTTATTGCAGGGTGCACACTGTGTTCAGTTTACATACGTACAGTTTATCAGATTGTCACATTGGTAAAGAGTCAGAATGGAGAAATCTGTGGTTCAAACTGAAGTAGATCAAGCGTGTTTGTTTCTGTTGTCATCGTTGCTGCAAGAAAAGAGGTGTGATGAATCACAGTCTGAAATAAAATTGTGAATGATTTGACTTTCATTGTGATGTTGTTTACCTTCATAGATGAGGGAATAAACAATGACTACCAAAACACTGTGTACATCCTCTCACCCTGAGGAGTCTCAACAATGAAAAATAACATTCACATCATGTAAAGATAACGTAACATCAAGACAGAGAGAGAGAGGGAGCTGGGTTTGGTGAAGAACAAATCCATGCTAAGTTGAGCGGCAACAGCCGCATGGCCTACCAATCAGTTTTTCTTTCTTTCTTTCTTTCTTTCTTTTCCTTTATTTTCTTTAACTTGAAAACTCCCAAGGGTTGTTCCTATTCTCTTCAATGAAGGCATCCTCGTCGCCGCCATTCCTTCTGTCCTAGCGGTCAAGTTGAAGCATGATGGACGGCCTTCACAAAGTCCAGTTGCTGCTCATGGCCTTGCCTTGAAGGCATCAAAAAAAAAGTCATGTTTAATCACTACTGGCTAATATATCCACTGGCTGCAAGTACAGCACAGTACAGTACAGTACAGCACAGTACAGTACAGCACAGTACAGCATAGCACAGTACAGCACAGCACAGTACAGCACAGCACAGCACAGTACAGCACAGCACAGTACAGCACAGCACAGTACAGTACAGCATAGCACAGTACAGCACAGCACAGTACAGCACAGCACAGTACGTACAGCATAGCACAGTACAGCACAGCACAGTACAGCACAGTACAGTACAGTACACAGTACAGTACAGTACAGCACAGCACAGTACAGCACAGTACAGCACAGCACAGTACAGCACAGCACAGTACAGCACAGCACAGTACAGCACAGTACAGTACAGTACAGTACAGCACAGTACAGTACAGCACACACAGCACAGCACAGCACAGTACAGTACAGTACAGTACAGCACAGTACAGCACAGCACAGTACAGCACAGCACAGTACAGGGAGAAAGAAAGAGCAGAGAAGAGAACTCGGGGGCCAGACCTTGCTCTGTGTGTGAGCTTTTAGCTGTGATGCAGCTTCGTTCCTCTTAAAATCAAAAACATATTTATTGGTGCAGGTTCTTTCCTCTTAATTCTTTCCTCTTAAAATCCTAATCATATTTATCGATGCAGCTTCTTTCCATTTTTGGTCTGAAAGTTGATACACCATCTTTTCTTTCACATGGTCATCAACGTACGTGCTAGGTGGTTCCAGGCAAACACAGTAATGGAAGTATTTTGGGGGACATCAGCTGACGTTGTAGTAGGATTACGGGTGAGTGAGAAGGTCTGAAATGTGACGTCAACCAAGTGGAAAGTTGTATATAACAAACAAACAAAAAACAAAAAAGGAAATGTTTGGGGGGGGGGGGGGGGGGGGGGGACTTTATGATCAGTTATCAGTTTAATATAACAAATGTTGGCTCAAACTTACGCTAGACCTCAGAACGCTTACGTGGGTTATATAGTGATTTAGAGCAAGATTCTAATTGTGGCATATAGCCACGCACACCAAACAAAGCCATACCAACCTTCACTGAGTGAAGAGGGATCCGGTGGGCGATCAGCTTCCACTACCCATCATGCACCAGTGGCCGGAACTGCAGGGCCTGGCCGCCACAGAGTGATTGATGATGCTCTTCCTGTCTCATCAGGTCCTTGTAACTGTCACAGAGCATGAGCAATAAGCTTGACATCCAACATGGACACATAAATTCCCGATTGGATAGGGTTATGATCCGTCACCACCCCTCGCTACCTTACCCACCCACCCATCTTCCATACCAAGGCAGTGAGATGCACACATGTACCCCCGATCTGTCAATATTTATACATACACGCGCGCACACACACGCGAACGCGCGCATGCACACACACTCGCACGCATGTGTGCGTGTGCACACTTACCAAACATACACACTTAACACAGATACCAAATACACACATGCACACTTTACCAAACACGCGCACGCACGCGCGCGCGCACACACACACACACACACACGCACACACACACACACACAAGCGCGCTCGCGCGCGCGTGCGCACGCATTTACCACACACACGCACATTTACCAAAACACACACACACACACACACACACACACACACACACACACACTTACCACACACACACACCCTTATCAAACACACACACACACACACACACACACACACACACACACACACACACACACACACACACACACACACACACATACTAAACACACACAGACATTTACTAAACACACACACACACACACACACACACACACACACACACACACACACACACACACACATACTAAACACACACAGACATTTACTTCACACACACACACACACACACACACACACACACACACACACGCATACACACACACACACATGGGAGCGCCAGCACACAGACAAGACCACAATCCCCCCCCCACCCCACCCCACCCCCACCCCCAGCTTCCATCCACACTCCCCTCCTCTCCCTCTCCAACATGAACACGAACAGGATCATGCCATGCTTGCAGACTACAAGGTGAGGTTGGATAGCGCAATATCTGTGATGTCAGGTGACATATTTGCTCAGCCATTTCCCTGTGACCCGTGTGTGTCGGCCGTGTTTAACACCTTTTATCACAGCCTACCCAGAGAAAAAAACAACTCCTAACTAATTGAGTGTAAACATGTGCAACATTTCAGATGTGCCCTCCCGGATACCCATGTTTGCTTCGCGTTTGTGTCCGTCCCTCTCTCTCTCTCTCTCTCCTCTCTCTCTCTCTCTCTCTCTGTTTGTGTGTGTGTGCATGCGTTTTACGCGCGCGCTGTGTGCATGTGTGTGTGTGTGTGTGTGTGTGTGTGAGAGAGAGAGAGAGAGAGAGAGAGAGAGAGAGAGAGAGAGAGAGAGAGAGAGAGAGAGAGAGAGCGGGTGTGCACACATACATGCACCTCCGCATTTTGTCAGAGTAACCTTTTTCATATATTTTCTTCTTTTTTTTTAACTTGCATTATGATGTGTTGTTTTGAGTATTCAATAATGCTGTCCCTCTCCACACACACACACACACACACACACACACACACACACACACACACACACACAAGTCCTAATCGTAGGTGAAGTTTCTCTGTTTTGTCCTTGTCTGGAACAACACTACTCTTTGAATCTAACGCATAAGTAACCTCGACTCCTGCTCAAGATCCTCCAGCAGCTGCTCATCACCATGGTCACCACCATCACAGACTGCGGGCAACAGCCCCACGGAGAGCATGACAGGTGGGGGGGGGGGGGGGGGGGGGGGGGGGGGGGGGGGGGGGGGGGGGGGGGGGGGGGGGGGGAGTTGTTGTTGGTTGACGTTTGTCTTCTTCATGTTTTGATAGGTACATTTGTTCTTTAGTAAGTGAAGAATTCATCATCACGGTAGGTAGATTTAAGAATTAAAAAGTGCTCCACCAGAAGGCCATTATTATCGATGAACAGGGAAGAAGAGAAGGGGGGGGGGGGGGGGGGGGGGGGGGGGGGGGGGGGGGGGGGGGGGGGGGGAAGGGGGGGTGGGGAGGGGAAGGGTAGTGTCTTAAACGGGACACACTGCTTCAGCAGTCGACTGAAGAGAAGAGAAACGAAGAACATTGTATTCATGAAGACCAAAGCCACATGTGAAGGGGTATGAACATGCATAACTTTGTAACGCTAATAGGGACATAGATATATATCCAGTAAACGAAATTAGCAACAGCATGAAACATGGGGGACGTTCGAAGTCTTACAGAGTTGTCAGCAAAGAAACATGATAATTATTATCGTGATCATACATAAGGGACAGAATCCATTCTTCATTAAACAACACCCCCCCTCTCCCAATTGCCTCCCCTGTCTTGTTACCTTTGACTTTGGTTCACAGAAGACAGACTGACCGGGAACAGGCGGGAATCAATGACCTCTACAAACCACCTGCACGGGACAACCGATATCAACCTAACACATTTGTGATACAAACTGCTCTTTGGCTGGCTAAAAGGTCGCCCACGTTTCCGGTGAACAAAGGAGAACGAACGAGCGCTTCCCTTGCCAAACTCGCTCTCGCTCGCATTCTTCTCAATCCTCCACCTTCCTGTTTTGTGTAGGTGTTCAGTTTCCTTTTTTTTCTATCACGCCTTTTTTTGTATAACTTTCGTAAGCTGTCGTTTTTTTTTTTTTCCCAAAGTTTTTTGTTTGTTTGTTTTTTGAAAATACCAGCCCGCTGTGGGCTGCTCTGAGCGCTGAGAGTTGGGAAAACACGCACGACTTTTTGGACATTGCAACGGCCAAGTGGCCGCAGGGCAGTCCTCACACACTGACAATGGCCACGTCTGTCCGCACGTGCTGCTTTGCCATGTTCGCTTTGTACCGATGGCACATCCCACATTGTGTTCCATGGCGTTTTTTTTTTTTTTTTTTTTTTTTTTTCCTTTCTGAATTTTTTTTTTTTTTTTGTTTAGCATTGCTATTGCTACGTGATTTCTTTTGGTTAGTTTTCTCTCATCCAAGGGAATCTTTTTTTTTTTTTTTGTAATCCTCGCAACCATCAAATATCAAGGCTGTTTGAAACAAAAACAAACAAACAAAGTTTTTATTCTGGACTCGTTGAGCCTTTAAATGTGGCCCTAGCTTCTTCTTCCAACTTTAAGAACTCTTTGTGTGAAGTTTTTTCTCCATTAAAGATAAAATTTTCATTTAACATTTTCTTCCTACCTCCACCCCCACCTCCTTTTTGTTGTTGTTGTTGTTGCTTTGAGAATCTCTTCCCTACGCCTAAAGAATGCATTTGACGATGATTTGAGAATTTGGTGTGCTGTTCAAACGGTGCAACCTGTCAAAATCTAAAAAAAAGAAAAATCCAGTTTATAGCCGAAATTGTCATTGCTAACGTTTTCTTTTTTTCTTTTTTTTTTTTTCTTCCTTTTTTTTTTCGCTTCATTGTCCGTTCTGGGTATTCCATAAAAGATCAGATTGTTCCTTTTTGATGTCATTCAAGGTTGTCAGCTTTACTTTTTAGGTCGCGTGATACTGTCTTTCGTTCTGAACTTCTCTGATATCAGTGACTTTCACACATTGTTTTAAGTCTTTTTCAACAATGTTTGGGCCCTCACGCACATTGCCAGTCTTACTGTTGTTCATGGTTGATCACATCAAAACGCGCTTCAGTGTTGGAGTGTCAGCCGTTGTTGTCTCCCTTGATGCAGGGGAAGAAGGGTCAAGGTTAGTACTCACACGGCGGGTAGCCCTGTCACTGGTCAGTAGGGACGGGTAGCCTCGTAACTGGTCAGCAGGGACACACGGCGGGTAGCCCCGTCACTGGTCAGCAGGGACACAGGGCGGGTAGCCCCGTCACTGGTCAGTAGGGACACAGGGCGGGTAGCCCCGTCACTGGTCAGTAGGAACACAGGGAGGGTAGCCCCGTCACTGGTCAGCAGGGACACAGGGAGGGTAGCCCCGTCACTGGTCAGTAGGGATGGGTAGCCCTGTCACTGGTCAGTAGGGACACAGGGAGGGTAGCCCCGTCACTGGGTCAGTAGGGACACAGGAGGGTAGCCCCGTCACTGGTCAGCAGGGACACAGAGCGGGTAGCCCCGTCACTGGTCAGCAGGGACACAGGGAGGGTAGCCCCCGTCACTGGTCAGCAGGAACACAGGGAGGGTAGCCCTGTCACTGGTCAGCAGGAACACAGGGAGGGTAGCCCTGTCACTGGTCAGTAGGGACACAGGAGGGTAGCCCTGTCACTGGTCAGCAGGGACACAGGGCGGATAGCCCCGTCACTGGTCAGCAGGGACACAGGGAGGGTAGCCCCGTCACTGGTCAGCAGGGACACAGGGCGGTTGCCCCGTCACTGGTCAGCAGGGACACAGGGAGGGTAGCCCCGTCACTGGTCAGCAGGGACACAGGGAGGGTAGCCCATGTCACTGGTCAGCAGGGACACAGGGCGGGTAGCCCTGTCACTGGTCAGCAGAGACACAGGGAGGGTAGCCCTGTCACTGGTCAGCAGGGACACAGGGAGGGTAGCCCTGTCACTGGTCAGCAGGGACGCTCTGGTGGCGTCGTTGGCCGTGCTGGACATAGTCCCTAGAGTGGTCTTCACGTCATCACATCGAAGCAACAAGTCACTGAAGAAGGTGATGTGGATCAAATTGCTCCTCCTCCTCCAAACCCTTCCTCCCCTCCTCCTCCTCCTCCTCCTTCTTCTTCTTCTTCTTCTCATCATCATCATCATCATCATCATCATCATCATCATCATCATCATCATCATTATCATCATCATCATTATTACTATTACTATCATCATCATCATTATTACTATTACTATTATTATCATCATCATCATCATCATCGTCATCATTGTTATTATTATTATTATTATTATTATTATTATCATCATCATCATCATCATTATCATTATCATCATCATCATCATCATTATTATTATTATTATTATTATTATTATTTATTGTCGGTGTTGTTATTGTTATTATCATTACTATTATTATCATTATTATCATAATCAGCATCATCATCATCATCATCGTCATTACTATGATTATAATAATTATTACTATTATTATTATCATTATTACAGAGAGCAAACTCTAAGCGCTTTACAATCCACACTCTCTTTCGCACAACGGGCTGCCTACCTGGGTAGAGCCGATTGAAGAGTTGCCTGCCGGCGCTTCATTCAGTTGCTTTTCGTGTCATTCAGTCAATATCATTCACTCGTCTCCTTCCTTCTTTCTTTCGATTTTCAACGCAGGATGCATGCTATGTGTAACGTGTCATCCATACCAACGACCAACCTGGCCTTCTCTTCCGAGAGATGGTGATGTGATTTTAAGTGGGTGCAAGATGTTATGCGTGCATTCACACTCGGAACCTTGGCTTATAATTTCATTCGAAAGACTTTTGGGGGGAATGGAATCAGAACCAATGTAAACTCCGAGTGAAAAATACCTCTGTCACCCAAACGGCCCGGCAGAGATTTGAACCCGTCAAATCCATCATGACGCAGATAACAGGGCACGAACATGTGTGTTACGAACTGTCATGGCTGTCTTAAATCTTCCAGCCACGAAGCTGATTACAACAGCTAGCAGCCCACGGCACCGACCTCTGAAATCCTGTCCTGCTGATGGCCTGCTGGTTTTCTACTCACTGTCCGAAGCACGCACTGACATACGCTGATGGTGCCAATCGTAATTAACATATTTTGTAGTCAGTGTCACCGCTTCCACAAAAATATGTACGCTCCTCGTGGATGAAAACAGTTCACTACCATGACAGAAGAGAGAGAGAGAGAGAGAGAGAGAGAGAGAGAGAGAGAGAGAGAGACAGACAGACAGACAGACAGACAGAGAGCACTTACTGACCTGCAAGAAAGAAGAGAGAACCCTCCCCCCCCCCCCCCCCCCCCCCCCCCCCCCCCCGCATTCATCACCCCTTCATGTCCCTAAACAACTTAACCACACCCATCCCTCTACCCTCCTTGCCCTGAAGCAAATTCAATTGAATCCGAACTAGACACGAACAGAAAACTCAAGAGTTGTTTTCCCCCTCCCCCGCAACACTCTTCAGCTTGGAGGACGAGAAGTAAGCAGCCCCCCCCCCCCACCCCCCACCCCCACCCCCACCCCCCATTGATGATGATGAAAACGGAAGACGTGAGGACACCTCCCCCATGAGTGGCTGCACCCTTGCCCACGTGTCATCTTCAGAGCACACGTCAGCAGTTGGCCTTTTTCTTTGCCTTTTAATTGTTTCTTGTTGTCCAATTGTTATGATTACACGCTCGCATTTGCTGTCTTTTGTTTACTTGCTCTAGTGCGCTGTTTTATTTCCTCTCTCTCTCTCTCTCTCTGTCTGTCTGTCTCTGTCTCTCTCTCTGTCTCTCTCTCTCCTCTCTCTCTCTCTCTCTCTCTCTCTCTCTCTCCTCTCTCTGTGCGTGTGTGTGCGTGCGTGTGCGCGCGCGCGCGCGCGCGCGCGCGCGCGGTGCGTGTGTGTGTGTTGTGTGTGCGCCTCTCTCTCTCTCTCTCTCTCTCTCTCTCTCCTCTCTCTCTCTCTCTCTCTCTGTCGTATGTATGAGTGCTTGTGTGTGTTTCCTTCCCAGTTTTGTTTTTGTTTTTTTGACAGCCTTTCACATGTCTGTTGATACATGACAAAGTAAATCAAGGTAACGTCGGTTCTCTACAACTTGTAAGCTTCAAAACTGAAAAATGTCTGGAGACAGCTCTTGAACTACTGTGTTCATGTGCACAGATTCGAAACTAAATTAACTCCCTCTTCTGGTGATTTGAAAAAAAACAAAACAATTGTTTCGAATGGTATACATTTCTGTGGCCGTAAGGATGTACCATAATTGAGGAAATTGAAAAAAAAAATCAAAGGTAAAAATAATTGTAGTCGCCTGTGCATATCTATCAAAAGATGGATCGGCCTTGTTTTCATCCAACAGTCATTTTGCGCCGAATATGGGAAGATATTTCTCGTCGTTCGTTTTCGTTGTCCTAAATGTTGTTTGTTTTTGCCTATATCATATATTACCTGTATGTATGTATGTATGTATGTATGTATGCATGTATGTATCAATATATGCATTCATCTATTTATTATTTATTCAATCATTTATTTGTTTATTCACTTATTTATTTAACGTTGAAATGTCCCGAAATTGGAACCGGCAACATGTGTGGCTGGGTGCTCCATCATGGAAGGCAGGAGACAAAATGAACTCATCCGCCCTGACGTAGGGACCGATCCACACGCAGCGCCACCTCTCGGGGGGGAAAAACGGAGCACCGCTGAATTATTCAGCTGGTCATTCATCACTGCATCTGCTTCCTCCTAAGAACTTAGATGTCGGTTGTGATTTCGGTTGTAGACGG
>JADBJO010002638.1:160000-162500 GCA_016801955.1 Conus betulinus
ACATTCCGAAAAGAGCCGGACCTGCCTCGGTGGTTCAGCAGTTTATGTCGCGGATTGCGCACTGGCAGCTCGTGAGTTCAATTCTCATTGAAGCCATTTATTTGTGTGGAATTGTTTTGCCCACCCTGACCGGCGCCTGTCCCAGAGCGGAGTGTGGTCCGGGCTCACTCGGGAAGAATGAACCCCACAGTCGACGTTTATTCACCGAATGGGTTGATCTCTGAAAGGGTCGATCAAATTTCCTGACCAGCACTGCAGGTGTCTGTTTCTCTCAGTCTGGTTGACGCCGGAAAGTGATGCGAAAGGAAGGGTACAGTACAGCCCTGTCACACAGTTTCAGACCAGAATGGCATCATCTTCATCATCCTCATCCTCCTATCATCGATCAGCTTAGAGGAAAGAAAATGACTCAAATTTTGTGACCCTTCATGCCCTGCTCTCCTGGTTTCTTCACTTCTGACCTTCTCTCCATGTTCTTGCCCTTGGTGACTTCACTTCTGACCTTCTCTCCTCGTCCTTGCCCTCGGTGAGTTCGTGTCAGGGCAAGTTCATGGGGACTGTCAATATCGGCAATTTCATGGGGACTGTCAAGTCCATGGGGATTGTCAAGTTCATGTGGACTGTCAATATCGGCAATTTCATGAGGACTGTCAAGTTCATGGGGACTGTCAAGTTCATGGGGACTGTCAAGTTCATGGGGACTGTCAAGTCCATGGGGATTGTCAAGTTCATGTGGACTGTCAATATCGGCAATTTCATGAGGACTGTCAAGTTCATGGGGACTGTCAAGTTCATGGGGACTGTCAAGTTCATGGGGACTGTCAAGTCCATGGGGATTGTCAAGTTCATGTGGACTGTCAATATCGGCAATTTCATGGGGACTGTCAAGTTCATGTGGACTGTCAATATCGGCAATTTCATGAGGACTGTCAAGTTCATGGGGACTGTCAAGTTCATGGGGGGGGACTGTCAAGTTCATGGGGACTGTCAAGTCCATGGGGACTGTCAAGTTCATGGGGACTGTCAATATCGGCAATTTCATGAGGACTGTCAAGTTCATGGGGACTGTCAAGTTCATGGGGATTGTCAAGTTCATGTGGACTGTCAATATCGGCAATTTCATGAGGACTGTCAAGTTCATGGGGACTGTCAAGTTCATGGGGACTGTCAAGTCCATGGGGACTGTCAATATCGGCAAGTTCATGGGGGCTGTCAAGTCCATGGGGACTGTCAAGTTCATGGGGACTGTCAATATCGGCAGTTTCATGAGGACTGTCAAGTTTATCGGAGTTGTTGCTGGACGGACGTGGTGCCGCCCCCCAGAGTGAAAGCTCTCTCACTCTGGCTCCGCGACTAAACAACTACTATTGTCGGTAGAGGGCTTAGGAGGAATGTTCCTGACTAGTTTATGAGGACTGTCAAGTTCATGGGGACTGTCAATATCGGCAAGTTCATGGGGACTGTCAAGTTCATGGGGACTGTCAATATCGGCAAGTTCATGGGGACTGTCAAGTTTATCGGAGCTGTTGCCGGACGGACGTGGTGCCGCCCCCCAGAGTGAAAGCTCTCTCACGCTGGCTCCGCGACTAAACAACTACTATTGTCGGTAGAGGGCTTAGGAGGAATGTTCCTGACTAGTTTGGATCAAACCCGACACCACTGAACACCACTGAAGTGACTCGGCAGCAGTGTAGCGTGTCCCCTGGCGGGTTGCCTCATGACGACATGACCTGGACGGCTCCCTGCGGATGGGCAATGCTGGGACTGCAGCGGGGTATGACTGGGTGTGGCTGAGACGGAGAAAAGCGCGCGTGAGGACAATGCACTGGCACTGAAGAGGAGCCAGAGGGCAGCAAAAAACGTTGAGCCAGAAAGGTTGGTGCTGTGCCAGGTATAGCCAGAATCTGTGTGGCTGCGAATTATTAGAGCTGACTGGCAGGTGTACAGAAAGACAGGGAATAGCTAAAAATATTCTTTGTTTGTATAGTTGAATTATTGATCCACTGATCAGATCAATAATCATCATCATTATTTTTATATTTTGGAAGGGTGGGGGGGGGGGGGGAAGGGGGGGGGGGGTGAGGGTATACTGGCGAATTGACCAATACATCACCCAGGACAGAACGGAAAGGGAAAAAAAAATCCCAGCCTCAAACACAATGACCTTCTCTTTACATGCTGTAATGTGATGATCGATGTTTGTTTAATGTGTAATGTTGGCACCCCCCTCCACAGCGCTAACCCTAGCACAAATCCGTGCAGAAAATGTCCGCCCACTGGACTAATGATTCACTGCACTTTGAATTTGTCGTTCAGGGTAGATGTGGAAAAAGTTGTTTGATGTCAGAGGGCCCTTGACGTCACCTCTCTTGCGTACTTTGAAAAAGTCATGGTAAGCATGGTGTTGAAGTGACTTGGAGTTGGTAGACTCGAACCTCGAATTCTGTAGAGATGGGAGTCCTGCTAAACCACGCCTTTGAATGCCAGCGGTGAGACGCAC
>JADBJO010002638.1:167500-175000 GCA_016801955.1 Conus betulinus
TCGTGTATATTGAGCGGGAGAATATTGAGCATGGTGTGTATCGAGAGTGGGAGTATTGAGGATGGTGTATATCAAGCAGGGAGAATAATAAGGAGGGGGAATATTGAGGAGGAGTAGTATTGAGCACAGAATATTGAGGACGGGGGTATTCATCAGGGGAATACTGAAGATAGGGGGAGTATTCAGTAGGGGAATATTGAGGAGGGGGAGTATTGAGAAGGGGAATATTGAGGAAAGGGGAGTATCGACCAGCGGAATATACAGGAGTGGGAATATTGAGCAGGGGAATATTGAGGAGGAGGAGTATCGACCAGGGAATATTGAGGATGGGGAGTATTGAGGGGGGAATATTGAGGATTGGGCGTATCGACCAGGGGAATATTGAGAAGGGGGAGTACTTAGAAGGGAGAAGATTGTGGAGGGGAGTATTGAGAAGGGGGAATATTGAGGAAGGGGTGTATTGATTGAGCAGGGGGGATACAGAGGAGGGGAGTATTGAGCAGGGGGGATACAGAGGAGGGGTGTATTGAGCAGGGGGAATATTGAGGAGGGGCAGTATTGATCAGGGGGAGTATTGAGCAGGGGGAATATTGAGGAAGGGGAGTATTGAGCAGGGGGAGTATTGAGCAGGGGGAATATTGAGGAAGGGGAGTATTGAGCAGGGGGGATACCGAGGAGGGGAGTACTGAGCAGGGGGAATATTGAGGAGGGTGAGTAGTTGAGCAGGGGGAATATTGAGGAGGGGGCAGTATTGAGCAGGGGGAATATTGAGGAGGGGCAGTAGTATTGAGCAGGGGGAACATCGAGTAAAGGGATTATTAAGCAGGGGGAATATTGAGGAGGGGAGTATTGAGCAGGGGGAATATTGAGGAGGGTCAGTATTGAGCAGGGGGAATATTGAGGAGGGGAGTATTGAGCAGGGGGAATATTGAGGAGGGTCAGTATTGAGCAGGGGGAATATTGAGGGAGGGGAGTATTGAGCAGGGGGAATATTGAGGAGGAGAGTATTGAACAGGGGGAATATTGAGCAGAGGAGTATTGAGCAGGGGAGGGGGGGGGGGGGGGGGGGGGGGGGGATAGATGTTGGGGAGAGTGAGTATGTAGCAGGGGGAATATTGAGAGGGGCAGTATTGATCAGGGGGAACATCGATGAAAGGGATTATTAAGCAGGGGGAATATTGAGGAGGGGAGTATTGAGCAGGGGGAATATTGAGGAGGAGAGTATTAAACAGGGGGAATATTGAGCAGGGGAGTATTGAGCAGGGGGGGGGGGGGAGATGTGAGGAGGGTGAGTATGTAGCAGGGGAAATATTGAGCGGGGAGTATTGAGCAGGGTGAGTATTTGAGCAGGGGGAATATTGAGGAGAGTGAGTATTTGAGCAGCAGGGGAAATATTGAGGAAGGGCAGTATTGATCAGGGGGAACATCGAGGAAAGGGATTATTAAGCAGGGGGAATATTGAGGAGGGGCGTATTGAGCAGGGGGAATATTGAGGAAGGGCAGTATTGAGCAGGGGAATATTGAGGAAGGGCAGTATTGAGCAGGGGGAATATTGAGGAAGGGCAGTATTGAGCAGGGGAATATTGAGGAGGGGCAGTATTGAGCAGGGGGAATATTGAGGAGGGGGGCAGTATTGAGCAGGGGAATATTGAGGAGGGGCAGTATTGAGCAGGGGGAATATTGAGGAGGGGCAGTATTGAGCAGGGGGAACATCGAGGAAAGGGATTATTAAGCAGGGGGAATATTGAGTATTGAGCAGGGGGAATATTGAGGAGGGGGCAGTATTGAGCAGGGGAATATTGAGGAGGGGCAGTATTGAGCAGGGGGGAATATTGAGGAGGGGCAGTATTGAGCAGGGGAATATTGAGGAAGGGGAGTATTGAGCAGGTGGGGGGGGGGGGGGGGGAGGTGTCGATACACTCCCGGCATGGCTACACGCTGCCTGATTGTGCTGTTTGCAGCAAAAATCTTGGCCGACCGACGGGGGGGGTCGGAGCGATGTTGATGTGATGGCGCTGGGAGGGAGGGTCTCTTGTAGGCACCACAGGCTGGATCAATGCATCAATGAATCAATACATGAACACAACAGAGACAGAGAAGAAAACCTGACAACTGTATCAACACACACATACAACAGACAGAGAGAGGAGAAACAGACAACTGTATCAACACACACATACAACAGAGGTAGAGAAGAAAAACAGACAGATATATAACACACAGACATACAACAGAGACAAGGAAGAAAAACAGACAGATATATCAACACACACATGCAAACGAGACAGGGAACAGAAACATTTACATCAACTCATGCATGTATACAAAAGAGACAGAGAAGAAAAACAGACATCTGTATTAACACAGACATACAAAAAGAGACAGAGAAGAAACACAGACAACTGTATCAACACACACATACACAACAGAGAAGAAATACAAACTGTATCTACTCACGCACAACAGAGACAGGGAAGAAAAACAACTGTATGAATATACACATACAACAGCGACAGAGAAGAAAAACAACTGTATGAACATACACATACAACAGCGACAGAGAAGAAAAACAACTGTATGAACATACACATACAACAGCGACAGAGAAGAAAAAACTGTACGAACATACACATACAACAGCGACAGAGAATAAAAAACAACTGTATGATCATACACATACAACACAGACAGGGAAGAAAAACAACTGTATGAACATACACATACAACACAGGGAAGAAAAACAACTGTATGAACATACACATACAACACAGACAGGAAAAAAAAAAAAACCTGTATGAACATACACATACAACAGAGACAGGGAACAAAAGCAGACAACGGTATCAACATACACACAACAAAATTGACAGGGTAAAAAAAACAAAGTGTAAACACCACCACATCAATTTACATTCCATTTATGTACAGTCTACTTCATTTTCACACAAACGAGGTCAGGATTGTTTTTCAGGGTTAGAGGTCAGAAAGGGCAGATTTTGTTTGTTTGTTTGTTTGTTTAACTAATGAAGTGCCGCTATGACGTTTTTCACTGTGCACCCTACAAAACAACGTCATCTGCTACGTCTCTCTGGGCGGCATTTTGACTCCGTGCCCTGCCTCAATACTCTTTGTCCTTTCCACAGATGTCGATTGTGCGCATGCGCGTTGATGATAAGAAGCTACGAAAAACGAATTCCGAGCGTCTGCCCCGAACAAAGGGAGACAAGTGGACACAGTGAGGGAGTTCCACGACACGACGTCTGTGACAGGATTAGCTCTTCGATTTGGGAACAGCTGCACGAGTTGATTGACTGGTACACATAGTGCAGTCAGCACACGTCACCTCGCTATCCCCGTCTCCACCACACACACACACATGCACATACGCGCGCGCGCGCGCGCGCACACACACACACACACACACACGCACGCACACACACACACACACACACACACACACACACTACACACACACACACACACACACAGAGTCAACAACTTGAAGTTATCTTAACCATCGTAAGTTGACACTTTTGGATTCCATTGCTCCAAAAGCCCTTTTGTCTGGGTGTATTTCAGCAAATTGATGACTGGTTCTAAATTGAACATTAATTTCTTTCGTATGAATGGTTTCAGTTTCTTTTTAGACAAGACATTGCGTGCAGACCGGTCCATATACGCTACTCCACAATTAATAAGCTATGTGAGCAAAGCATTTACAGCTGGATGAATAATCAATAACAAAAAAAACGTAAAGAAACCTAAAGGGATACACATGAACCTAAGGTGCAAGAAACGCTTATATAAATAAAGAATACGGAACAGACAAGTAAATTTTCCACAAAAATATATTCTTAGCCGCTGACAATGGTTGGGTGTTTGAACAGCAGAGCTGACCACTCAGACAGTTCCATATCTTTTGATCTCCCTTGCATTCTTAAATGGATCCTCAAGCATAGGCTCAAAGATTGTCCCTTACGTTTTATACTGTTTGCGTAATGTTTTTTAGTTTTCAACAACTTTTTTCCTCTCCACACTTTCGTTTTGTTTTTTAATTGTACGACCTTTCGCTGGCTGCTTTGGGGGTGCTGTTGGATTCTTTTTCGAACCCTTGGCGGTCGGAACACCACAGAATTATGGACTGTGGTGTGTTTCTATCTGACGCCAAGAGCACAGACACAATCAGCCGGGTCTCTTGATGAGTCCGATCCAGTGGACGAAAGGTCATGGAGCAGGCGATACATATGGATCTGTCGGAGCAGGCAATACAGAGAGCAGGCGTTACACATAGATCTATCGGAGCAGGCGATACATATAGATCTGTTTTCGAGACGGATTGCGATAGTTTTCTTATGCAGCTAGTGAAGCGTTTTCATATTTGTGATATACATTTACTTCATCTTCAATTTTTTTCCCTCCTCTGAATTTCAAATCTTTGGATGGGAGGAGGAGTGGGAAGTGAGCAAAAAAATGGTAAACCGAAAGGCGTGTGTAAATCGAGTACATGTATGTATATACGTGCTTATGCATGGATGCTCGCGCACGTGTGTGTGAAATATGAGTATATGTGTGAAGATGAGAGAGTGTGTCTGTCTGCTTGTGTATCTGCGAGCGCGCATGTGTGGGTACCCAAGTATGTCTGTTCCTCTCAGGAGAGAGAATGTGTGTTGTGCGTGCGCACACCCACACGCGTGTGTGTGTGTGTGTGTGTGTGTGAAGAGAGACCATATGTCTATGTTTGTATTTGATTCTCTCCGTGAGTGTGTGTGTGAGAGAGAAAGGAGAACGGTTTGCGGCGGGTGAGGAGGATTGCTTACGGTCTCATTGTTCATTTGTCCCCTCTGGATCGATTAAAAAAAAAAAAAAAAAAAAAAGAAAGACTGAACTAGCGACAGCTTGTATGAAAAAAAAAAGTCGTGGAATAAAGTGCGTGGAAGGAGCGGATCACAGCATGCGATCACAGACAGCTGAGAAAGAGAGTGACAGTGTAGCGTGGTCTGTGTGGGTACACTTCCAGCCTGGACAGTGTGGTGTTGGTCTGTGGGTACACTTCCAGCCTGAACAGTGGACAGTGTGGCGTTGGTCTGTGGGTACACTTCCAACCCGAACACTGGACGGTGGTCAGTGGTACCTTGCGGGCGATTTTCTGGAGACCCCGTCACAGATCCCCGTGTCCAGTCACCTCCCTCCACCCTCCCCCTTCACCCAAACCCCTGATAACAGGAACACAGGGCGAGGCCAGTGTGAATGTGATGTGCATCATCTGATCCAAGAGAACAAGAGCTGGGAGTGTGACGTCATCACTGTGGCCAGAAGGTAGGGAAGAGGTCAGAAGCCGATGGAACAGGTCATGAGCTGATCGGGGCAATTTATGTTTATAATTGAAGGAATGAGGAGAGTTTTATGTTGGAGTGAGGAGAGTTATGTTTGAAGGAGTGAGGAGAGTTTTATGTTTGAAGGAGTGTGGAAAGGTTTATGTTTGAAGGAGTGAAGACAGTTTTATGTTTGAAGGAGTGAAGACAGTTTTATGTTTGAAGGAGTGAGCAGAGTTTTATGTTTAAAGGGTGAAGAGCGTTTTATGTGTAAAGAAGTGAGGAGAGTTTTATGTTTGAAGAAGCGAAGAGAGTTTTATCTTTGAAGGAGTTAGGAGAGGTTCATGTTTAAAGGAGTGAGGAGAGTTTTATGTTTGAAGGAGTGAGGAGAGTTTTATGTTTGAAGGAGTGAGGAGAGTTTTGTGTTTGAAGGAGTGAGGAGAGAACCAGGGGGAGAGCAATCAACAAAACACGACGCCCAACATGTGAAAACCCTGGGAGCAAATTCAACGGCATTGCTGTGCAGCAGAGAATGTTCATCAAAAGAGGCCAAGAGACAAGTGAACAAACATTAGGCCAAGAGGCAAGTGCACAAACATTAGGCCAAGAGGTAAGTGCACAAACATTAGGTCAAGAGGCAAGTGCACAAACATTAGACCAGGAGGCCAAGAGGTAAGCGCACAAACACTAGGCCAATAGGTAAGTGCACAAACATTAGGCCAAGAGGTAAGCGCACAAACATTAGGTCAAGAGGCAAGTGCACGAACATTAGGCCAAGAGGCAAGTGCACAAACATTAGGCCAAGAGGTAAGCGCACAAACATTAGGTCAAGAGGCAAGTGCACAAACATTAGGCCAAGAGGCATGTGCACAAACATTAGGCCAAGAGGTAAGCGCACAAGCATTAGGCCAAGAGGTAAGCGCACAAACATTAGGCCAAGAGGCATGTGCACAAACATTAGGCCAAGAGGCAAGTGCACAAACATTAGGCCAAGAGGTAAGTGCACAAACATTAGGCCAAGAGGTAAGCGCACAAGCATTAGGCCAAGAGGCATGTGCACAAACATTATGTCAAGAGGCATGTGCACAAACATTAGGCCAAGAGGCAAGCGCACAAACATTTCAACAAAACTGTGAGGACCAGCAAGATAATTCAGTTTTCTCCTTAATTTAACGGGGTGTGGAATTGATGTGTAAAGAAGTATGGAGAAGGAATTGTGAAAGCTTTCGACTCGGTTAGATTAACCTGTTATAATGTTGTGTACAGTTATTTTAAGACAGTGCGAATAATAAAACTAAAACAACCGCCCAGACCCACCCAAACCAGTCGTTTGGTTTCAATACCTTGTGGATACGTATTGCTGTGCTCCTGTACAAAGGCAGACTGAGACTAGAAAAAACAAGATGCAAAGCATATAAACGTACTCCCAGTTGACCCTGAATACGCGTGAGATATTCCATAAAAAGAGGAAAAACCGTTTGGGCTGGTGTAGCCGTTAGTAATGGCTATTCTGGTAAAAACATCGGCCATCGTCTGTGACCTATAATGAACATACTTACAATTTTCAGAAAGATCGGCCAAGTGCTTTCTGAGAGATTTCCATAGAGAAGAAAACCATTATTGGCCGTTAGTAACGGCTATAACGGTAAACTTAAACATCAGGTATCATCCTTGACCCATAATGAACATACTACAAATTTTCAGATATATCGGCACGTACTTTCTGAGATATTCCAAAAAAGAAAAACTGTTACAGGCCGTTACAGCCGTTAGCAACGGCTATAACGGTAAACTAAAACATCGGGCATCATCCGTAACCCATAATGAACTTACCTGCTAATTTTCACAAAGATCGGCCAAGTACTTTCTGAGAAATTCCATAAAGAAGAAAAAGCGTTGCAGGCTGTTACAGCCGTTAGTAATGGCTATAATGGTAACTAAAACATCGGACATCATCCGTGACCCATTATGAACATACCTGCTATTTTTCACAAAGATCGGCCAAGCACTTTTCTGAGATATTCCATGAAGAAAAATAACCGTTACAGGTCGTTACAGTCGTTAGTAACGGCTATAACGGTAAACTAAAACATCGGGTATTTTCGTGACCCATGATGAACATACTTGCTAATGTTCACAAAGATCGGCCAAGTACTTTTTGAGATATTCCATGGAGAAGAAAAACGTT
>JADBJO010002638.1:177500-185000 GCA_016801955.1 Conus betulinus
CAGTAATTACTCAAATGATTTTCACGTTCCTTTTTTGTCTTCTTGATTGTATTACCACAGCAAGAAATCTTACTAGTTCTCTGAAAACACTTTCGTCGTTACCGAAAATAATAATTGCCACTGTGTGTTGATTGGCAACTACTGGATGTCTTCGTAGACATTGCAATGAAACAGGAAGTGAACTTCATCTTCCGCTCCATTTTCACCGCGTAGACAGCCTGCATCTTCCTGATTAATAACGATGAGTTAAAAAATCACCTTTTACAATTTTCAAGCCATTTATTTTCAGAGGAATGTTTGCGAGATAATTTAGGTACCTGGGTGTTTGTAACACATCAGAAACATTTTGTTCTGTTTGAGTGAATGGTACCTTCTATACCTCTCATTATTCGCTGTCTCCAAGTGCCAAATAACTGCCATTTGAAATGAGTCTGTCTTTGAATTCAATGCACTGAACCTCGTGACCAATGCCAAGGCGAAGACATGCGGTACCAAAAATTTATTACCTGACAAAATTTCATGGAGACTGAACGCTTGATTAAAATGACCACACTCGTGTTATAGTTCAGATGCTTGTCTACATAATCTAGACACTGATAGATTAACACGCATTAGCCAATATCTAACACTGTTTTGAAGTTCTGATATGTACAGGATATCGTCCATTCTCCCTAAATGCTTAGTCATTGAAGGCATGTAGCGGGCTCGCAGGAGCCTTTTCTTATAGCAATATGAACGCAATGCTTTCGTTTGTATACATTTTCCATCTCAATCCTATACTTCAGCCGTGTATATCAAGATGGGTTCAATTTGTGAGACAATTTCCCATAGAAAGCTCAGAATTTTTTGCTCCCCAAAATTTCAGCTTTTAATAATTCTACAACGCCTTTTCTCCGATTTCTGTTAACCTCAGACAAAGCCACAATAATGCTTAATTTTGTTGTAAAAACCATTATCAGAATTTATGCGAAGTTGTCACGTTAACGTGTGCACTACCATAAGCCCACTTTTCCCGAGAGAGAGAGAGAGAGAGAGAGAGAGAGAGAGAGAGAGAGAGAGAGAGAGAGAGAGAGAGAGAGAGAGAGAGAGAGAGATTCGTGAATGACAGCAAGTCAGCTGTAATGTTGAGAGAGAATGACGTGGGAAGTTGACAGTGTAACAGACTACATACCCAGACACACTTCCGGACCTTCGACATTCCCATCAAATGTTTTTCAACTTAACAGTAATGATTATGAGTGTGTGATACAAGTGGTGTAATACAACGCCAAATGTTCCAAGGCAGCAATGTCTACGAAAAATGTAACAAGGGCAGCAGTCTGGGTGAAAAATGTAACAGGTGTCACAACAACAGAACAACTGTTACATTTTTGGTTAAGACTGCTGCATTTGTTACGTTTCAGGTGGACATTAACACGTTGTGACATTTTGCGTGATGGTGACTCTTGGGTTTTGATTGTTAACACTCTTGTTGATGGCTGTGACATTTTGCATCGTTTCAGAAGTGATTGCCGAGTGATAGTTTTTTCCACACTCGTGCATTCTGTTCCAGGCAGCGGCCTCTGTGCTGACGGCAGGAAGCTGCATTTTGTGAAGACACCATTCTGGAAGTAATTCTGAACGGAAAAAAAGACAGAGAAAGAACACCCAAGGAGTTCACTGCCACCGCAACGATGTTTGGTACTCCTGAGGGTGACTGTTACAGCGGATATTTGGTGCTCCTGAGGGTGACTGTTACAGCGGATATTTGGTACTCCTGAGGGTGACTGTTACAGCGGATATTTGGTGCTCCTGAGGGTGACTGTTACAGCGGATGCTTGGTACTCCTGAGGGTGACTGTCACAACGGATGTTTGCTGCTCCTGAGGGTGACTGTCACAACGGATGTTTAGTGCTCCTGATGGTAACTGTGTTATAACAGATGTTTGGAGCTCCTGAGGGTGACTGTCACAACGGATGTTTGGTGCTCCTGAGGATGACTGTGTTACAACAGATGCTGGGTGCTCCTGAGGGTGACTGTGTTACAACAGATGTGTGGTGCTCCTGAGGGTGACTGTGTTATAACAGATGTTTGGTGCTCCAGAGGGTGACTGTTACTACAGATGTTTGGTGCTCCTGAGAGTGCCTGTGTTACAACGGATGTGTGGTGCTCCTGAGAGTGACTGTGTTACATCAGATGTGTGGTGTGCTCCTGAGGGTGACTGTGTTGCAGACTTTATAGAGGTATAGATGTGCACTGCGTATAACTTCAGGTGGAATACACTGGCTCAAGAGACAGCAAGTATTCCACACTGAAGAAAACGTACAAACTGCCCGTTATTCCAAACGAAACACAACCGAAGCTACCGGCCAGCTAACACGCAGTGAATGACTTAGCTGCTGACTGAAGAAAGAGAAATGTCGACGGATGCCCAAGAAAAGCCTGTGTCTGCAGCAGGCGGCAACCACGAGCTGAGGTCAGTGATGGAAGAGTTGAACAGTGCCGAACAGAGACTGCACAGCATTGTCAGCGGCCTTCAGGATCAACTGGGCGCCAGCGGTTCAGACCTGTCTGTCAGTATTTCTGTGATATTCGACAAGCTTCGCTGTGGGGTCCTGGCAGTCCAAAAGGAGAACGACTGTCTGAAAGGGAAACTCCGAGCCAGAGAGAACGACCTGGATGACCTAGAAGACGAAGTGGACGATCTGAAGAAGGCGTTGGCCAGTGAACGAGAGTCGAGGAACAACCTGGAGCAAAACGAAATGAAAGAGACCGTGCGTTTCCTGGGCGTGGAATCCGATAACGAAGAGTCCGCGGGAGAGTGCGTAAAGAAAGTCCTGAGCATCATACGACACAAGCTTCAGCTGCCGAACTTCCGGTCCACACACATCAGCGCAGCGCATCGACTGGGGGCCAGGGGAGACGAACCACGACCCATTCTGGTCAGGTTCACCGCTCGCAGGACGAGGACCAAGGTGATGATGAAGCGAAGGCTGCTCAAAGGAACGGGCATGGGCGTGGTGGAGGACCTCACGCCCTTAAACATGAGTCGTCTGAACCAGATCCGGAGTCACCCCAACGTCAAGACCTGCTGGACCAAAACGGTGACATTCTAGCACTGCTGAAGACGGAGAGAACTGTGATGGTGAGGAACGGCGACCTCAGTGTCCTCAGTGACAGAGAAACCTCAGACAGTGAGAGGCCATCACGGCCCTCCTCCTCCTCCTCCTCCTCCTCAGACAGCGGCTCAGAATCTGAGAGGTCGTGGGCCTCACAGTCTGGTCAAAGCAAGGCTGGTGACTCAACAATCTTCTCCCAGATCGGAATGAACAGGACCGACAAACCCCCGACATTCTCCAGCTCGTCTGTGAACCGGTCTCTGCCCGACCAGTCCCCAGTCTTCAACACCCCGCGGCGGAAACCCCGCCCCGAGTCCTACTCCACAAACAGGACAGCTACAGAGACGTGTGGCGACCTCTAAGGGCAGGTCAACCACCTGCCCTCTTCAAACGGCATGGGCTCCAGGAGGGCTTGTATTGCCATGGAAACAGACGACCACCCTTTTACCACCGGACGCAGCCTGTGAGCAGGAAATGGTATAATGACGATAAAGGTCAGAGGTCAAGGGTCAGAGACAGGTCAAAGGGATCTGCCCCCATCCGAACAGACCGTCGTTGAAGTCGTTATAGAAGGCGTGGATAAGACTGATTCACTGAGGAGAGTGGGGTACAGACTGATTCACTGAGGAAGAGTGGGGTATAGACTGATTCACTGAGGAAGAGTGGGGTATAGACTGATTCACTGATGAAGTAGACTGATTCACTGAGGAAGAGTGGGGTATAGACTGATTCACTGATGAAGTAGACTGATTCACTGAGGAAGAGTGGGGTGTAGACTGATTCACTGAGGAAGAGTGGGGTATAGACTGATTCACTGAGGAAGAGTGGGGTATAGACTGATTCACTGAGGAAGAGTGGGGTATAGACTGATTCACTGATGAAGTAGACTGATTCACTGAGGAAGAGTGGGGTGTAGACTGATTCACAGAGGAAGAGTGGGGTATAGACTGATTCACTGAGGAAGAGTGGGGTATAGACTGATTCACTGATGAAGTAGACTGATTCACTGAGGAAGAGTGGGGTGTAGACTGATTCACTGAGGAAGAGTGGGGTATAGACTGATTCACTGATGAAGACTGAAATAAAAACTGATTCACTGATGAATAGACTGATTCACTGAGGAAGAGTGGGGTGTAGACTGATTCACTGAGGAAGAGTGGGGTGTAGACTGATTCACTGAGGAAGAGTGGGGTGTAGAATGATTCACTGAGGAAGAGTGGGGTATAGACTGATTCACTGATGAAGTAGACTGATTCACTGAGGAAGTGGGGTGTGGACTGATTCACTGAGGAAGAGTGGGTATAGACTGATTCACTGATGAAGACTGAAATAAAAACTGATTCACTGAGGCAGTCTCGATCAAAGACGTATTCATAAGGAAGACAGGGGTGAAGTCTGATTTACTTAGGAAGACTGATTCGTCGAGGAAGACTGAGGTAAAGACTAATTGATCAAGAAACACTAGGGTAAGACTGATTGATTAAGGAAGACCAGGACAAGACAGATTGATTAAAGAAGACTAGGGTAACATTGATTGATTAAGGAAGACTATGATAAGATTGATTAAAGAAGACTAGGGTAACATTGATTGATTAAGGAAGACTAGGGTAAGAGTATTTGATTAAGGAAGACTAGGGTAAAAACGGATTGATTAAGGAAGACAAGGGTAAATACTGACTGATTAAGGCAGACTAGGGTAAAGACTAATTGGTTAAGGCAGACTGAGTTAAAGACTAACTGATTAAGAAAAGACATGGTAAAACCTGATTAATTAAGGAACACTCGGGTATAAACTGATTGATTAAGGTAGACTAGGGTAAAGACTGATTAATGAAGGTAGACTGAGGTAAAGATTAATTGATTAAGAAAGGATAAGCTAAAACAAAACGATGGATTAAGGAAGGAATTCTTGGGTAAAAAACTGATTAATTTAGGAAGACTTGGGAAAAGACTGATTGGTTGACGAACGCTGAGGTAAAAAGACTGATTCCCTGGGGAAGACTAGCGTTATGACTGATCTACTGAGGAAGACTGGGGTAAAGACCAGTTCTTCAGGGAAGATGGAGCGAAGATCGATTCATAGTGGAAGACTAGAGTCCAGTTTCTCTCAGTCTTTGCCTGCAGTCACATCACTTTGAAACTAGGGTAAACACGGTTTCTCTGAAGAAGATTAGGGTGAAGATCGATTCACTGAAGATGTCTGGGGTAAATGCCACTTCATTAAGAGAGGCTGGAATAAAAACTGGTTTCTTGAGGAAGATGGGTTAAAACTGATTAAAGGAGGAAGACTGAGGTAGAGACGAATTCACTGAGTAAGACTAGGGTAAAAACTGATTCCAAAAGGTAGACTTGGGTTAACATTAGATTCTTCGAGGAAGTCTGGGCATACAAGGAGTGATTTTCTAGGGAAAGACTAGAGAAAGACTGATTCCTTAAGGAAGAGTAGGGTAAATACTGATTCACTGAGGAAGACTTGGGGGTTAAACAGGTGTTAAAATGGATTCCTTGAGGCTGACTGGTGTAACGACTGATTTCGTGAAGAAAACTGGGATACAGGTAAATTCATTGATGAAGATCTGATCGCATAAATGAAAGTACCCTTGAAGGATGAAGTTACCAGTCAGCAGAGACATTAATAATTTGTAATTTACCTATGCTCCACCCCCTACCCGCACCCCAGACTGCCCTCATTGTAAAAGGACGAGGAAGAAAATACAGAGAAAATGTTACATAGAAATTCGTGAGGAATTCTCTGCTTCTTCTTCCTTTCCTCCTCCTCCTCCTCCTCCTCCTCCTCCTCCTCCTCCTCCTCCTCCTTCTTCTTCTTCTTCTTCTTCTTCTTCTTCTTCTTCTTCTCCTTCTCTTTACATTGATTTAATTAGCCTGCCTGTGGGCAACCTTCCATGTGACATATTTTTTTTCTTTTGGTCATTATCGGCGGGTTTGTCTGTCATTCTCTTCGCTGGATAAGGCAGACATAATAGGATGTAAGGCTTCAGGGAATAGAGCAAGGCCTGTTAGTAACATCGGCGTGTGCAAGTGGTTCAAGTGTTATTTATAACAAAGGTGACAAACACACACACACACAGGCACGCACACATGCATCCTCCCCCCGCCCCCCTCTCTCTCCCACAACCCCCCAGGACACAACACACACATATAGGCGCGCACACGCACGCGCACGCGCACGCGCGCTTGTGCGCGCCCCGTCCCTTCCACACACGCACACACACACACACACACACACACACACACACACACACACACATCCTCCACCTCCCTCCCACACACATCCTTCACACACACACACACACACACACACACACACACACACACACACACACACACACACACACACACACACACACACACACACATATCCTCCACCTCCCTCCCACACACATCCTTCACGCACACACACACACACACACACACACACACACACACACACACACACACACTCTCTCTCTCTCTCTCTCTCTCTCTCTCTCTCTCTCTCTCTCTCACATGCACACACACACACACACACACACGCAGTCTGTCTCTCTGTCTTTTGTCTCTCTCTCCCCCTCTCTCCCTCCCTCCCTCCCTCCCTCTAGCATTGAGAAGTGACCGAGAGCAATATCCATGAACAGAGGGGTAAATTCTGTTGGTGTGGAGGTGGCGTTGGTGCACATAATTTACAAACCTAAGTGGAAGACTATTTTTATGCATGTATTGATTTTTCGGACACTGGCCTTATTCATTTGCTTGTTTACTTAGAACTTGTATTCATGAAGACACACTCCGATCATTAAACGATAACAAAGACAGAGCCCGAGAGATGTGGCTTTCAATTCTTTCTTTTTCCTTTTTCCTTTCTTTCTTTCTTCTTCTTTCTTTCCTTTTCTTTTTATTCTTGTTTTTCTTTTTATTTCTTCTTTCCTTTGCTTTTTTTTTATTTTCTGCTTCTCCTTCACCTTTCCCTCCTTCTAGCTTTCTTTCTTCTTTTCTTTCCTTTCTTTTCGTCGTCTTTCTTTCTTTCCGCATTTCAATTTTTTTTTGTTCCCCTTTTCTCTGTGTGTGTCTCTCTGTCTCTTTCTTTCATCTTTCCTCTCCCTCCCCCTCTCTCTCTTGTATATATCAAGCAAACGATGGACTGTGACTATAAGAAACTTCCACCATTCCCCAAACAAAGGTCTGCCTGATGGACTGTGACAATAAAAAAACTTCCTTCATTCCCTAAACAAAGGCCTGCCTGATGGACTGTGACAATAAAGAAACTTCCCCCATTCCCTAAACAAAGGCCTGCCTGATGGACTGTGACTATAAAGAAACTTCCTTTGTTCCCTAAACAAAGGCCTGCCTATATTTTAGTTTCAGCTTGGGTTTCATGAAGGAGGCGGCACTGCCGGCTGACTAG
>JADBJO010002638.1:200000-205000 GCA_016801955.1 Conus betulinus
GAGAGAGAGAGAGAGAGAGAATATTATTTTAACATGGTAATGAACAAGGCCGATCGAACACGTGGACATGACTATGATAGAAAACTATCCTCTGACTATCAGAGCCGACCGATAATTCTTTGTCGTACACGATAATATGCTGCTTAACACTGTCTTTCGGGAAGTTCTTTATATGGCGAATCTCATGAGAGTTATCTTCTCCTGGCATTTTTTGACTTGGACAGCGGGTCGGCTGGTTCATGATCTTGTATGACCCCGGCGTCAGTTTTAGTCATCGCAGCAGGAAATTTGGACGGATAGAATGCATAATTAACAAATCATGCATCAAGACGGACGAAGGAGATTTTTTTGTTTATTCATAATATCATAACTACATAAAAGCACAAAATAATAATAGAAAAAAGAACCCATGTGTGACTGGATCCTCGATCACCAAGGTACTGGAATCCAACACTACCCGAAACACTAACCAGGCTCTAACGTACTAGTGCTATCAAAACATTAACCAGGCTCTAACGTAATAGTGCTGTCTCTAACGTAATAGTGCTATCTCTAACGTAATAGAGCTGTCTCTAACGTAATAGTGCTGTCTCTAATGTGAAGGTACTGTCTCTAACGTAATAGTGCTATCAAAACGCTAACCAGGCTCTAACGTAATAGTGCTGTCTAATTTACAAACACAAAAGTGTCTGGGCTACTAGAGAAATTTCTCTGGCTACGACACTCAACACACACACACACACACACACACACACACAACGCGACGACGAACATGCAGGTAATTGCAGCTTCTTGTACATAGCAGTCGTGCGAGCAAAACGTGTCGGGATTACAAGCCTGGGCAATACAGTGACCAACGCTGCAGTCACCACCACCCCCACCCCTACCGCCACTTGCACGAAAAACCGACAATGGAAAATCCATCGTCGCCGGCAAGATTTAGCTTTATAACGAACCCTCAGTTTTTCAGTTAGGCGCCAGACTGACCAACAATTTGACGTTAGGCTCCCAGTTGAGAGAGAGAGAGAGAGAGAGAGAGAGAGAGAGAGAGAGAGAGAGAGAGAGAGAAGGAACCATTGTTTTTTGGTTGAAGAAAACCTCAGTCGGTGACTTTCCTCTGACCGTTGACAAGTTGTCGTGCAAAGTCACGTGACAAAGAGGCGTCCGCCGACTGGCTGTTACACTGGTTAGGATAGAAAAAGAAAAAAAAAAAAAAAGGAACGAGTTCTCTTCAGAAGATGTGCAGACTAGAAAGTATCCGCTTTGTAGCAAGGGCAGTTTTCCAGCTAGCGTATGCTAGGAGGAACATGGATAGATAGGATAGTGGCTTTTTGTACGACGTGCACGGATGAATTAAGCAATATGAATGCTTTTTCCCACCTAGCCTCGGGGCGAAGGGAAGGAAAAATTAAATGTCAAATCAAAGCAAATACACGTAAGAGGGACAAACAATGACAAAATCTTGTGCAGTTCGATACAAATAAGCTATTGTCCACACCCCCGACAGACGAACGAGAGACAGAAAAAACGTGTAAACATAGCGCACATGAAGATGGAAATGGGGAGGGAGTCAGGCAAGGGGTGGGTTGGGGGTGTGAAGAAAAAAGGTAGCATAGGCAATGATACTTAACGTCTATCACAAAAAATGACATTAACTTAAAAGAACACACACATACACACAGACAGACAGACACACACACACACACACACACACACACACACACACACACACACACACACACACACACACACACGCTTGCACGCACGCACACACACACACACACACACACACACACACACACACACACACACACACACACGCACGCTCGCACACACACACACACACACACACACACACACACACACACACACACACACACACACACGCACGCACGCACGCACACACACAGACGCGCGCGCGCGCGCGCGCGCACCTCACACACACACACACACACACACACACACACACACACACACACGCCATAGATGTTGTAAGATAATAAACGAGTGTTGTTTGATAAAGATAAACATTTATGTAGATGCTGATAAAGATTAAATATTTACGTAGGTTTTCTCTGTTGCTGAGAGAGAGAGAGAGAGAGAGAGAGAGAGAGAGAGAGGAGAGAGAGAGAGAGAGAGAGAGAGAGAGAGATGTGCGCGCGCGTGTATGTGTGTGTGTGTGTGTGTGTGTGTGTGTGTGTGTGTGTGTGTGTGTGTGTGAAATGCACCAAGAAATACTCCCAGGGCTAGCATTGCGGGTTCACTGTGTGGTAGGCAGTCACGTGAGGAGTATTGTTTGGTGCATTTTTTGTGTCTGATGTTTATGACGATTACAAAAGAAGACAAGTTTATCGAAAATTCGCTTGTCGTTTTTCGTATTGTGTCATTCAGCGTTTATTGAAAATTCGCTCCTATCTTTCATACAGTGTCATTCAATGTTAAGCGAAAATTTCGTTCGTATCTTTCGCATTGTGTCCTTCAATGTTAAGCGAAAATTCGCTCGTATCTTTCGTACTGTGCCATTCAGTGTTAAGCGAAAATTCGCTTTAATTGTATCTTTCGCATTGCGTCATTTAGTGTTAAGCGATAATTCACTTGTATCTTTCGAATTGTATCATTCGGTGTTAAGTAAAAAAATCGCTCGTATCTTTCAGACTGTGTCATTCAGTGTTAAGCGAAAATTCGCTCGTATTTTTCGAACTGTGTCATTCAGTGTTTAGCGAAAATTCGCTCGTATCTTTCACATTGTGTCATTCAGTGTTAAGCGAAAATTCGCTCGTATCTTTCGTACTGTGTCATTCAGTGTTAAGCGAAAATTCGCTCGTATCTTTCGTACTGTGTCATTCAGTGGTTAGCGAAAATTCGCTCGTATCTTTCACATTGTGTCATTCAGTGTTAAGGGAAAATTTGCTCGTATCTTTCGTATTGTGTCATTCAGCGTTTATCGAAAATTCGCTCGTCTCTTATGTATTGAGTCATTCGGCTTTTCTTTCCACTATTTTTGACGTATTGATTTCAATTGTGAACAGATCGTCAACTTTTTTTTCTTAAAACATATGATTTGCCTGAAAAGTTTACAAATAATAACATTCCTTAATGCCCCAGGTATTCCCACTGCGCTATGGTCATCGGCACAGCCCAGAATTGAATGGTCAGAGATTGTTTTTCTTTCTGGGCAATAGAACGAAAGCTCTGATCCCCAGAGGAAAGGGAAAAGCGTAAAGAAAAATATCTGTGCCACCAACGACCTGTTTAACATTGACACTTCAGCTGTGATTGTCATACTCTATATGGCAGCGTTGTCTTCTCCTTCTTCTGGTACACTCCGACAGGAACCCCAGAGGCACTGATGAAGGCTGCTGTACGGCGGAGGCCTTCCAGAGGTCCATAAAGCTTCTCCCTCGTCGACGTGCCAGGTCTCTGCTCTTAGCTTTTGATGTGTGGGACTGTCCTGCAGAAAGTGTTCCATGGTTACTGGGGCTGTACCGCATGGACACGCTGTAGACTGGCCGACGAGCAGTATTGTGTCGGTGCCCACAGCAGTCTGCCAGACCAGTCTGCCTTCAGTTTCGGCACGTCTGTCTTCTTACAGCAAACACGTGCATTGAAAGTCATGCCTTGAGTATGGAAACCACCGTAAAGAGAGGACATTCAAAGAGAAAATGCGGTTTCTAATATAATGCACAGTAAAGCAATTCATCTATGCCAGTACACACACACACACACACACACACACACACACACACACACACACACACACACACACACACACACACACACATACCCGTGGCATCATAATACTGTTTAATGCGCGTGACAAGAAGTTGGTCGGCGCAGGAACCATTTTGTGGCTACACACCACCAATGAATGCCCAAGGCCTTGCTTAAAAGTGGAGAATTTATAGACTGGCACAATCAGATTACTTTGAGAACTTTTAGTGTGTCTGAAAATGGACTTTCGTCGTCTTCTCATATGGTCATCAAGGGACAAGCCAGGCGCTTCCAAGCAGACAGATGGTCATCAAGGGACAGACCAGGCGCTTCCAAGCAGACAGATTGATATCAAGGAATAGGACTATTTGGGGAAAACTATCTGACGCAAACATTGGGTCGCGGGCGAGTGCAAAGGACCTAAATGTGTCTTCAGTTCAGGAAAAGGTCAAGTACTTTGAAGATTGTGAATGAAGTCATCTGTGAAAGCTCCAAATAAAAGTGAAATGATTGTCGGGGGTTGCTGTTTTGATCAACTACCAGTTCAATTCCAAAAGCTGGCTCAAAACTTACGCTCGGCCTTAAAACGGTTATGTGAATGCCATAGTGATTTGGAACAACATCCTAATGGTGGGTGGGTGGCCTGTTCTTGGTCAGTGCCGCTGTCAGATCCAGTGGAGATACATGGGGTCCATGCTACTTCCGTCACTGTCAGATCCGATACATGCGGTCCATGCTACTGCAGTCACTGTCAGATCCGGCAGAGATACATGCGGTCCATGCTACAGTCACTGTCAGATCCGGCAGAGATACATGCGGTCCATGCTACAGTCACTGTCAGATCCGGCAGAGATACATGCGGTCCATGCTACTGCAGTCACTATCAGATCCAGCAGAGATACATGCAGTCCATGCTACTGCAGTCACTGTCAGATCCGGCAGAGATACATGCGGTCCATGCTACAGTCACCGTCAGATCCGGCAGAGATACATGGGGTCCATGCTACAGTCACTGTCAGGTCCGACAGAGATACATGGGGTCCATGCTACAGTCACTGTCAGGTCCGACAGAGATACATGGGGTCCATGCTGCAGTCACTGTCAGGTCCGGCAGAGATACACGCGGTCCATGCTACAGTCACTGTCAGATCCGGCAGAGCAGAGATACATGGTCCATGCTACAGTCACTGTCAGGTCCGGCAGAGATACATGGGGTCCATGCTAAAGTCACTGTCAGGTCCGGCAGAGATACATGGGTCCATGCTAAAGTCACTGTCAGGTCCGGCAGA
>JADBJO010002638.1:210000-222500 GCA_016801955.1 Conus betulinus
TGGTAGTAGTTGGAAAAATAGAGGGGGGGGGGGGGAGGTGGAGAGTTTGGAAGGAGAGGAGGAGGTGGGGGTGCGTGAGAAGACTGGAACATTGGGGGGGGGGGGGGGGGGGCACGGTGTTAGTGACAAAATACCACAGTGTGAAATGAGACAGGAGGGGATGGGGGAGAAGTAGAAGTATAGAGTGGGTGGGGTGGGTGGAGGGGGGGGGGGGGGGGGTGGGGGTCAGCTGGGAGTTAGAAGACATGAAATTAAAAGAATAATCAGATCGTGAGAGAGGAACATTGCTGACTGGGGGGTTAGGAGAAGACATGAAATGAAAGGCATGAATGAACCAGCCGCGTAGCGTAGCGTCGCGGACTCCCGGCTGGGAGGTCGTGGGTTCGAATCCCATCAGGGTCATGTGGGTTTTTCTGTCCCGACCGACTCCTACCCAGAGTTGAGTTTGCTGCGGATTCAGTTGGGAAGATTGGGACCACACAGTCGAGTTTAATCCACTTAATAGATGCGTTTCTGAGAGTGTTGCTCAAATTTCCTGACCAACACTGCAGGCGCCTGTATCTCCTGGGCCTGGTTGACACCAGAATATATTATGAAAGGAAGCGCAGAGTACAGCCCTGTCATGTAGTGTCAGACCCAAATGGAAATCCGTAGCATCATCTTAATCATCCTCATTCTCATTGATCAGCATAGAAAAGAATCTCTCAAATTCCTGCTCTCCACTTCTGTGGCCTTGGTTTGGTTCCGTCGCGGTCCCGGTATCGGCGACTCCATGGGGGCTGTCGTTGGACTGACGTGGTGGCGCCCTCCGGAGGGAGAGCTCACTCACGCCGGCTCCGCGACTAAGCAATTATTGTCGTCAGTAGGGGGCTTAGTTGGTGGTATCCTGCGTATGTTAGATCAGAACAGGCGCCACTGAACACCATCGAAGTGACTCGGCAGCAGCGCAGTGTCTCCTCCGGTGGGTTGCCTCTTGACAACTTGACGTTGACTGCTCCCTGTGGATTGCTGGTGCCTGGGCTGCGGCGGGGCCGACCTGGCTGTGGCTGTGGACGGGGTGTCGGAATGAGCGGCGTGGGTGCACTGCCTCTGAGGTGGCGTAGAGGTTGGGCCAGCCAAAAAAAAAAAATTAATCAGATGGTGAGAGAGGAACATAGCTGACTGGGGGTTAGGAGAAGACAAGAAATAAAGAATCATGACATCGTGAGAGAGGAACATTGCTGACGACATATTGTGAAAGGGGATGAAATAGAATAGGGTGAGGGTGGGGGTGGGGGATGGGATTTGATAGAGAAGGTGGTTGCGGGGATGGGTGGGATGGAAGTGGGGGTGGGGGGTGGGGGAGGGAGGAGAACACATGAAATTAAAAGAATAATCACTTCATGAGAGAGGAGCATTGCTGACGATATGTTGTGAAAGGGGATGAGATAGAATGGGGTGAGGGTGGGGGGTGGGATTTGATAGAAAAGGTGGTTGCGGGGATGGGGGGGGGGGGGGGGGGGAAGGAGGAGGAGAAGACGTGACGTTCAAAAAACTGTTCTATTGTTGAGAGGAACAGCGTTGTCGCGTTTGATATGTTTGAAAGGGATGGATGGGGGGATGGGGTGGAGGTTGGGGCATGGAGGGATGGGAAGAAAGATGGTTGATGACATTCCTTTTCATTTTTTCTGTTTAAGACATATTTTGAACGGAATGGTGTACTAGTATGTGTGTGTGTGTGTGTGTGTGTGTGTGTGTGTGTGTGTGTGTGTGTGTGTGTGTGTGTGTGTGTGTGTGTGTGTGTGTGTGTGTGTGTGTGTGTGTGTGTGTGTGTGTGTGTGTGTGTGTGTGTGTGCGTGCGTGCGTGCATGCTTGCGTGCGTGCGTGGGTGCGCGCGTATGTGTCTTAGTGACAAGTTTAAGATTCACGGTTCCATTTAGAACTTCTTCAGCTAGTGGATAGAAAGAAGCACGGCCATCGAGTGCTGTGGCCACCTCTCCTCACCGTCCTTTCGGAACAAAAGACAGCAACACGCGGAGAGATGGATGGACTGAACAAAGCAGATGGCGGGGACGATCAGTCAGGGCAGAGGGTTGGACAAAGTGTGTGTGTGTGTGTCACAATCACAATGGACAGGGCTTACAACAGCCAACGACAGAAGGAGGCCAACGAAAGGAAACTGGACAAAGAGCAAGTGGGCGAAATGGAGTGTGGACAAGACAGCTAGGAGTCAGGAATGGACAGCTTTCAAGGCGGCTTTGTGATCAATGTTGATTGTCGTCGACGTCGTCTGTGAGTGATTCTACATTCCTGTGGGTCTCGAAACGGACTTTTGCCCACAGGACATTGTGAACTGACGCTGAAGTGGTTCAACACAAGGAGTGCCCCTATAACAGCTGCCTGTTTCATCCATTTATCACTTGTCTGTTGGGTCTGGCAGGGTCACGGCGACCTGTATACCTCGACGTGCAATACTTTGAACCCAGTTATGTTCACCTTGACCTTTGACCTCGATATGTATACTCAGTTTGTACGTGATCTGATTTTATGTCCTTAACAACGAGGTTTATCAACCGCGGACTTTCAGTCTACGCTGGAAAGTAAGTAGTTGACTCCCAGCCAGTAAAGAGTTGACCCCAGCCAGTAAAGAGTTGACCCCAGCCAGTAAACAGTTGATCCCAGCCAGTAAATAGTTGACCCCAGCCAGTTGTCCCAGCACGTAAACAGTTGACTCCCAGCCAGACCCCAGCCAGTAAACAGTTGACCCCAGCCAGTCCAGTTGCCCGTAAAGAGTTGACCCCAGCCCAGTTGACCCCAGCCAGTAAACAGTTGACCCCAGCCAGTAAGCCAGTTCCCAGCACGTAAACAGTTGACTCCCAGCCAGTAAACAGTTGATCCAAGCCAGTAAACAGTTGACCCCAGCCAGTAAATAGTTGACCCCAGTTGACCCAGCCAGTAAATAGTTGACCCCAGCCCAGGTAAACAGTTGATCCTCTGCCAAACGACCTTGTACTGAAATTGTTATTAGTCCCCCCCCCCCCCCTTTTTTTTTTTTTTTTCACAAGAAGTTCTGGCATTATTGAAAGACAGTGTACACTGGCCAGTGTTCATTTGGTGTATGATTAAGATAGTCTTTCTTCCATCCTCGTCCCTCTTTCGTGTTTCCTGCCCCACCTCCAGCCCCTTTACGACATTTCCTCCCAAACGATCGTATTCATTTTTTAGCCATTCTTTGTTCCAAAAACTTTTCATCGCTCGCCGCTTTGTCACACATCATGTTTTTATAGCTCCCTTCTTTGAATCTCTCCCCTTTTCTAACTTGCCCAGTTTCATAATTCTCATAATTTGTTCCATTCTCCTTCGCCTTATTATTTTTTTGGATAATAACTTGTCAATGCTCACAGTTTGCTCCTGTCTTTGGCGATTTTACCGCATTTTCAATGTCCTCCCCCCCCCCCCCCCCCCCCCCACGCTCTTCCGTTCCTAACTTCCTATATTGTGCCTTTTTCCATTTTGTCCTTTGTCTTTCTTCCTTTCGTTAAAGGTTTTTTCCTTATTTGTCCTGTTTTTAATTGTCTTTCTCTCTTTTGTCCCAGTCTGCCTTCAGCACATTTCCTTTCAGCTTCCAGCGTAATGTGTTCTTACCTTTGTCAGGTGCATTCTTTCACAAGTTTGGCTTATACATCTCTCTCGACATTGTTCGACTCTTCACCTTGAAGACGTTTTGTATGTCCTGTCTCTCGGCTGCCATCTTTCCTTTTGACTTGTTGATGGGAAAGAAAGGCATCACCACCACCGTCATTCCCACCATTATCATGACAGTCACCTCCTGGGCTCAGTTACTGGTTTCAGATGAAATGCCAGTGAATGCTTGATTTTCAAGTTATTTTGAACATTTTTTTTTCGTGTTCCATCTGGTATGCTGACAGTATCAGTTTGTTTCATCAAGGTGGCGTCACCGCGTGCGGACCAGTCCATAAACGCGACACCGCATCTGCTAGGCTTTGAGACCACAATGCACCGGATTTAAAACTGACGGACAAATTGCAGACAGACGTTTCTGTGCAGGTGTTTGTCAGAAATTGTGCCCAAGTTCCTGCTGGTTGGATGTGTGTCTGTTTTTGTGAAAAGAGCTTGTCGGCGGAAAACAGACATCACGTACGCAAGCTTTTGAAAATAAAAAAGAAAATATTTGAAAGTCTTGTTTACCCTCTTGTACCTGTGGCCTCTCAGTACAAAACGAAACTTTGCATCCCTAGTCTAGCTTGGGAAAAAAAGTTCCCGAAAAGAAAAGAAAACAAAATTAATCATTTTGTTTAAATCAGGTGAGAAAATGTCTTTGTCCTTGCCTGTGTTTTTGTTTGTTTTTTTGTTTGATATTTCACTCTTTGATTCAACTGACCATCCTAAGGTGATAGGCTAGTCACCCTGTGTTATTTTTCCACTACATACAGGCATGCATGCTGCACGGTTTCTGAGACTAGGTGGGCCGAGGCACAAGAGAGTATGCAAGACTTTAAATTCCTTCCTTTTTGTTTTGAAAAGCTCTCTTACGCCATCTTGTTTTCCGTCGACATACACTTTTGACAAACAAACACACATCAAAGCACACACAAAAACAAACACACATCAAAGCACACACACAAACAAACACACATCAAAGCACACACAAACAAAACACACATCAAAGCACACACAACCAAACACACATCAAAACACACACAAACAAACACTCATCAAAGCACCGAGAACTTGGACACAGTTCACACTCTTTTCACACAAACACACATCAAAACACCGAGAACTTGAACAGAGTTCACACTCTTTTCACAAACACTCACATTAAAACACCGAGAACTTGAACAGAGTTCACACCCTTTTCACAAACAAACACACATCAAAGAACCGAGATCTTGGACACAGCTCCTGACACTGGTGATGCCGATCAGAACATCTGGCCACATGTCTGGTGGTTCAGATCTTCAGGTCGGTGGTTCCACAGGCAGCAGTTTTAAAAACCAACATCAACGGTTCAAAAGTACTGATTACACTCATATGTTCAACGCGTTCAAAATAATGACAAACAGAAATAAAGAAGACGCAAAGAGCAATGCTAACTGCACTCAAGGAATGTCCAACGTGTTGAAAATAATAACAAATATAATCAAAGGACACACCCCCCCTCCCCAAAAAAAACAAAACAAAAACAAAACAAAACAAGACAGAAAAAAAATACACACACACACACACACACACACACACACACACACACACACACACACACACACACACACAGCCACACAAACACACACACAATCACACACACACACACACACACACACACACACACACACACACACACACACCACCACCACCACAACCACCACCACCACCACAACTGTAGCCACCACCACTACCAGCAGTGTGGCGCCACAGCAAAACATGCCATGTCCCTCAATGACTGTTATCAGGACACAGCGTTCCTTTCCGCTCTACCCCATCCAGTCCCACACTGCATCTCTTCCAGCACCCCCACGCCCTATTTCCATCTCACTATAGGCGCGCACACACACACACACACACACACACACACACACACACAGAGTCTACATCGGTCGCTGAAGTGCGTTTGTTTGTCAACACTTGATAGCACTTTATCTCGGGTAAAAACCAAGAGCAGCAAGCCATTACCGAACACACACACTGCACAATACACACACGCGCAAGCACTCGCGTTTGTATGTACAGACGTATGTTAATCTATCTATGACATATCCCACATTTACATTCACATAAACGTCCATTCATACACATGTGCACACATATGCCCACAAATAAGCATACATACATACACATAATGAACAGAAACACGCACGCTTGCACAGGCACACATACGCGCGGAAACACACACACCCATATATATATATATATATATACTGAACAAGTAAGTAGTGGGTAAAAAACAAGTGCAGACTTACAATTTTTCAGTCATTATATGATGACTTGATAACCATTTGATCTTCGGAAAAAAAAAAAATGAAGAAAATAGGAGTAGGGGATATATATATATATAGAATATATATATATATATATATATGATATAACCATATATATATATAGATGAGAATCCCTTCACTAGCTGCCTGAGGGAACCATCATTATCCCTCTCGAAGGCAGATCTATTAGTATTGCCCGGTTCATAGGCCTTTCGGCTGCTGGTTTGGACTCATCAAGAAGACACGGTTGATTATGTCTGTGTTCTAGGCGTCAAATAGAGCACACACCACAGTCCTATAATTTTGTGGTGTTCTCAGCATCAAGGTTTCACAAAAGAATCCAACAGCACCCCCAAAGCAGCCAACGAAGAGTAGTAAATGGAACAAAACGAAAGTGTGGAGAGGTAAAAAAGTTGCTGAAAAACTAAAAAAATTATGCAAACAGTATAAGATATAGGGGACAATCTTTGAGCCTATGCTTCAGGATCCATTCAAGGATACAAGGGAGATCAAAAGATATGGAACAGTCTGAGTGGTTAATTCTGCTGTTCAGTAACCCAAACATTGTCAGCGGCTAAGAATTGTGCAGAACAACCTATACTTGGATCTCCTAAGAGATGCAATCTCCCACTGATTGACCAAACAATATAATGCTGAACAATTAAGTAGTGGGTGAAAACAAATGCAGGCTATCAATTCTTCAGGCATTATATATATATATATATATATATATATATATATATATATATATATATATATATATATATATATATATATATATATATGCGTACTCACACACACTGTAGACCTCACACGAAGCATTCTAACTGAAACAATCCCCAGGTTGTTGTTGGAAGTGGCAGGAGTGGGACCGAGAACGACTTTCATAGTGCACCAGCACCAGGCAGATTACAGTGCACCTGCACCAGCACCAGGCAGATTACAGTGCACCAGCACCAGGCAGATTGCAGTGCACCAGCACCAGGCAGATTACAGGCTTCAGCTCTGATATGATGGCGCACTGGCGCTTACTCAATGCACCCCGAAGTCGTGGATTCTAAAGGCATCAGCTGCACATCTGGGCAATTCCAAACAATGCTTTGATGAGAACAACATTACCAGGTCGGATTCTAGAGTTGGCATCAAGGGATTGTCTGACATTTTGTATACCGCGGACACACCGATACGAAATGCATGCACTCCATCTTCTATTTGTGTATAACAGAAGAAAGAAGGGTACAAGGAGCTGTTTGAAGCAAATCGATGCATTTCCATGTCATGTCATTTACATCCACTCCAAATCTGGCAGAAAGAGAGAGAGAGAGAGAGAGAGAGAGAGAGAGAGAGAGAGAGAGAGAGAGAGAGAGAGAGAGAGAGAGAGAGAGAGAGAGAGAGAGAGAGAGAGAGAGAGAGAGAGAGCGTCTTTAGGCACTGCAGAAGTATTTCCATCACTCAGTATATCCATCATCTATAAGCCAGCTTCACCAGTGATAGCAGTATAAACCACTGACCGATAAATGTGTCAAAGCAAAAAGCTCTTAACTGCCCCCACCCCCACCTCCATCCCCGCATTTCCTCTTCTCCGCCCCTGTTGAAAGAACGTAGATGCATTTGGACAACTAGTGACAGTAGGAGATATGCCAGAGTGTTACAATATCCCTGAGTGTTTTAGACAAGGATTAGAAGGCTAGAAGACCTAAAGTCTCCACAGGGAATATCAAAACTTCCCGGATGTTGATGGGGGGTCCCACATGTCAAGTGACAAACTGAGTGCGCGCGCGCGCGCGAATGCGCGTGTGTGTGTGTGTGTGTGTGTGTGTGTGTGTGTGTGTGTGTGTGTGTGTGTGTGTGTGTGTGTGTGTGTGTGTGTGTGTGTGTGTGTGTGTGTGTGTGTGTGTGTGTGTGTGTGTGTGTGTGTGTGTGTGTGTGTGTGTGTGTGTGTGTGTGTGTGTGTGTGTGTGTGTGTGTGTGTGTGTGTTGTTTGTTGTGTGTGTGTGTGTGTGTGTGTGTGTGTGTGTGGTGTGCTGTGTGTGTGCGTCTGTGTGTGTGTGTGTGTGTGTGTGTGTGTGTGTGTGTGTGTGTGTGCGTGTGTGTGTGCATGCGCGCGCGCGTGTGTGGGTGTGTGTGAACACATGCAAATCATAAGGTAAGGTGAAAAATACTACCACCTCTCTCAGAAAAAGGAACAATTTTCCTCTTGCCCCAGTATGTTATAGCCTGGTTCAATACCGTATAGAACCTGGAAAAGTTTCAACGTGGGAAATGTTCTCCTTTAAAATAATCATAGTCTTCTCTATAGATGTGATTTAGACAGACATATGCATAATATCTCGTTTTCTAAATGAAAACACTTTGAAAATGAACCCTTTCAGAACCTGAAATTTTGCCTGCTCAGAGAATTTTAGCTTAAAATGGAATAATCATGTGAAATATGGTTTTCTTTATATGTATTTCTAAATCTGAGCGACCTATTCGTGGCAATTATTACACAGATATGTCACACACACACACACACACACACACACACACACACACACACACACACACACACACACACACACACACACACACAGAGAGAGAGAGAGAGGAGAGAGAGAGAGAGAGATGGCAGTGACAATGCTTTATTGACAATAGCTAAACAACCCTTATGCCAAGGGAGTGCATGCGCAATTTATACACAGTGTTGTCAAACTCTCTAACAACAATAGAAATGCGAGTCAAAAAAGCAAGAATATGCACAGAAAACAGTTGAACAGTTCTAATAACAGTGTTGTCAAACTCTACCAACAATAGAAATGCGAGTAAAAAAAAACCCAAAAAACAAGCGTATTCACACAGAAAATAGTTGAACAGTTCTAATAACAGTGTTGTCAAATTCTACCAACAATAGAAATGCGAGTCAAAAAACAAGCGTATTCACAGAAAATAGTTGAACAGTTCTAATAACAGTGTTGTCAAACTCTACCAACAATAGAAATGCAAGTAAAAAAAAAAAAGACATAAGGAGAGAGAGACACAAAAAAACAGTTGAACTGTTCTAATAACTAGAAAATAAAGAAAAAGATCACTCATCAAACAATATAATCATTAAAATAAATAACTATTGCATAATCATGATCTACAAACACAGCCTACATGTTAAAGAGAGAGAGAGAGAGAGAGAGAGAGAGAGAGAGAGAGAGAGAGAGAGAGAGAGAGAGAGAGAAAGAGAGAGAGAGAGAGAGAGAGAGAGAGAGAGAGATCAAAGAGGCAGGAAGGAGAGGGAGGAGGGAGGGAAGTTCACACAGCTTGCTGCAATCGGGATTTGAACCCCGGGAGCACAAGGAAGGACAGCATTAATTGGAACTACAACCACTTGCCCCTAGGCTCTTCCTTCCCCTCTGACACTCGTAACATTTCCGCATGTCTCCTCCCCCCTCCTCCCTCCAACTTCCGTCTGTAACTCGCCGTGTAATGAGCAGCGAGCAGGTAAAGGGAGCGAACCCCGGGGGGAGAAGAAGGAGAGTGTTCAGTCTTTAAAAAACACAACCATTACAGGGGCAGTTGTGGAGGAAAGGGCGACAAGTGAACCCAGACGGCTGTGACTACCACTCGCAAAGAAGTTTAGAGAATTGGGCCAATCACACAGCTCGACCTATACTTCCGTATGTGTGAGTTTTGGAGACAGAGATGAAAAAGAAAAACGAAGTTTACACAAACTTCTGTTAGTTTTCAAGTGAGAGAAGACTGCAGGCGGAAATTAAAATAAACTCAAGATAAAAATCACTATTCCACCAGTCATAAGGGATAACCAAGTTACAAGACGAAACACGACGCGTTTCGACCTGTTTGGTCTTCCTCAGGCAAGAGAAAACACATCAGGACAATGAAAACGAAGACAGAGCGATCACTTATCTTCTCAAATTGGGCGCAGAATAGCCGTTGAATGTCCATGCAACGTCCGTTTTGCGTCCTGTTTGTCCTTAATGTTGTTTATCTTGCCTGAAGAAAACCAAAGCGGTCGAAACGTGTCGTATTCTGTCTTGTAATTTGCAACCAAGAGCTACTGCGTGGAGACAGAACCAAGTGCTCAAAGGAACGCACATGCGGTTTGCACTGTTAAAAGAAACACAACACTGAAAAAAAAAAAAGCAATGAGCAACGTTCTACGCGGCAGGAGGCCACTCATCGTGGTCCGGAACAGCCGTGATACCAGGCACATGGCTCCCTGGCTAGGGCGGATGACTGGGAGAACTCAGCGGACCTTCCAGAATGGGAGAACCACCCAGAGATCATCAGGGAGAGTGGCACGAGACCGGAGACTGTTCTCCATTTAGGTCAATCAAAACAGATTCTGATGGCACTCACTCTGCCGTGGGCATGCAGAATGGAGGACACTGACCTCTGTCAGACCGAAAGGCGTGCCAGCCTAGCCAGCAGCTGGAGAAGCTTGGCCTCAGAGCCAAAGTTCTAGCCGTACAGGCTAGAGCAAGGGAGATTGAAGGCTCAGAGGCCGATGAATGTACGAACCAGCACTCGATTTCTGCTAAGAAGGGAATTCAAATACTGAAAGCAGAAGCCGGAGCAGCTGAGAAGAGTTTTAGGTAATCTGGTTGTGGAACAACAAAAATGAACTTCGCAAGGCTTAAATTATCCGACGTAGACCAGGTGTAGGGTAGGTATGTGGGCAGTCCTCCAGAAGTGAGGTCTTGAGACGTCCAGCTGTGGACAAGAGGCAGTTCCACTCTCAGCAGCGCAAAGAAGTCTGACGGAAGTGCATCTTGGAACCTTGGCCTGTTTCAGACCCAGCCCCCTGACAGTGTGAGGAGTTCGGGGCCAGAATATCGTCTGGCAGGAGGGGGATGGAGGGCTTTTTCTCTGAAGACCTTCTGTTGTCATAGTCTTCCTAAAAGTTTAATTCTACCAACATAATGCCGTACAACAATCTATATTTGACAATACGACACCAACAAAAAATATTTGACAATACGACAATCAATATTTTACAAATAAATAATAAAAAAAACGACACAACACAATACAATGCAGTGGAATCTACTGGCAAAAAAAATGCATTACAATCCGGTAGCCGTATACGACATGATACAGTGCAATAACATGAAATATATATCAAAAAGACAACACTACAAGATTTTAAGACAATACAACCATACATATGTAGTACAAAATACTACAATACAGCAGTACCAAACAATATTTAAAAAAAAGTGGGTTACTTTCTAGGAAAGGCAAAGAAGGCAAATACAATCTGACACTGTCCCCTCACAGAGCAGCTGAGTGTCACATCTTTCTCACGTGACGAGCACTAGCTGGTGATTGTTTCGCCTCAGGAAGAACTCATCAGACATTCTGCTGCTGGCTGCTGACAGCGTCTCTCTCCTTGGGGAGGCGAAGAAGACTGGAGTTTCTTTAGAGCCTCTTCATGACAGCCGCAAGTCATGTTTCTAGGTCCTGGGTAAGGTAGCTTTGACCACTTCATTCGGGATTCCAAGCGCGTGAGAGAGAGAGAGAGAGAGAGAGAGAGGAGAGAGAGAGAGAGAGAGAGAGAGAGAGAGAGAGAGAGAGAGAGAGAGAGAGAGTGTGTGTGTGTGTTTTCGGTTCCCAGACGACTTCACAGAAAAGGTTGTTGATGTCTACCCACATAGGGACGATGAGGATCTTGAGTTTGCGTGTAGGTTAGTTTAGTAAACTGATTGGTTGCTTGGCGTTATATTAGGAGAGGATGGTTTCACTGATGTTGATACTGAAGTGTATAAAAATAGCCATGTTCCTTTTCAACCGAAAGGGTAATGACAGTAAGATAGTGAGTATAAGAAAATATTTAACAATAATAAATATAATTCACCCAACGCGTTGTTACACAAGTTAGCTACAAATAATATTCCCGAAACGGAATATTCTTATCCTTTCAAAGGTGAGGACGATTCGTAGTCCATTGCACGTCATGTGGCAGAGGCGATGAAACATGCTGTTATAGTGTTGGGACTTACACAGTCACAGCCAGAACTGTCACAGCGGACTTCAGGAAAACCTTACTGACAAATGTTCTCAGAAACTGATTACTATTTTTCATGTGATCTAAACATATTGGAGGATGGATCTTAAAGCGATCTTATTTTGTTTCAAAAATCAGCTTAAATTTTTTTTTTTTTTCCTTTTGCTTAACGAGCATCTAAGGAAATGACTTTGACAAATAACACAGCCCGATATGCCCCCGTATACCCCCCCCCCCAAATCCCCATCCCCCATCCCCATCCTCACACCCAAGTGGTCGGCTGCGCAATAATTGCATGCATTGAACTGTTCGTGATGTTTGCCACAACATACACACCATGATGGAATCAGCTGCCAGGCACACTGACATACTCCAATGCCACCAGCAGACAAACTGAGAACTGGGAAGTGTTGGAATCAGGCTGTAAACAGAGAAGCAAAGAAAAGTAAAAAAAAAAACTTCTCCCAAGTTCTGAGTATGGCTCCAAGGAAACAGAAGGCTGCCGGAGAGGAACAAGCGGCAGCTGATAG
>JADBJO010002638.1:232500-240000 GCA_016801955.1 Conus betulinus
ACAAAAGTGGCGGTTAATTGTTACAGCAGAAACTCACCCATAGAGAAAAGTTTGCTGGCTGAGTCTCACACCCCTTCTGAAAGAAAGAGGAAAAGGGTAAATGTGTGCACTCGACAGACCAGCCACCAGATTCTCATCTACAGATCAAGTTCTCTTTATCGCAGAACTGGGATCCTGGTCACGCTGCACATCACAGTGAACCAGGAGCTGGGACTTTGCCAGAAACCAGGGTGACACCAGACAACAAATCTACACCAGTGGGGCAGTCACCAGCCACAGGAGAGATCAACTATTCTCTCCGAAGCAAAGCTAAGTTTGCTTACCACCTGGACTCAGACCCATCAGACCCTTACCCTCACTTTATGATGAAACAGTGAGAACCTGTTATGAGTACCATTCTGGCTACAGCACTGGGTGCTAGCAAGCAGAATGGATGTATAATAACCATATACATTCAGTGTAACTTAGACAGAACCCCTGTATGCCAACTTAAGCTTGCTGCACAGAGTGCAAGCGAGTAAAGTAGGAGTGAGGAAGGGGCCCCTCATTGTGGTAGTCCAATGAGAACTGAAACGCAGTCTCTATGGAAGTGACACGCCATTTCTTATCTATGTGTAAGTAATAAAAGTTGATGTGTGAAAGTGCACTTAACTTGTGTCAGTTCCCTGTTGTTCAATCGAATGCTGAATGTTTGAACTTCTCTCTTCAATTCTGTATCTCGGAGCTATAAGTACTTTTAATTAAGAGTACAAGCCTAAGGAAAATTATGTCAGAGCCATTCTCCCATATTTTATCAATACCCGGAACAAATAAAAATTTCTTCGATGACTAGTACTGGAAAGTTGCTCCTTCCACCACTAGTAAGAGAGAGGGTGTAGGTGAAATGTGAGATAATTCTCAGAGAGAAATTATTCCAAGTCCTTCCCCTAGAGGACCCACCTACCACTCATATCTGTCTCGTCACAATATATATATATATATATATATATATATATATATATTGTTAAAATACTGTTTGAAAATGGAGCATAAAAATCGACAAGCTTGTTTCGAGCCTCTTTCGTCTTGCTCTCATCAGGATATCCTTCCCGTACACACTGTCGGTCTTTTATAAGCGTGTGGTACCTGATTCTGTGACAATCTCATTCGTTGCACGTGTGGTCTGTGGTTCTTGTTGGGGTCTGTTCAGGTGGAGTGTGCTAACAAAGATTTCCATTTGTGCCTGCAATTGTTTACTATTTCTACTTTTGTGTGTTCAAAGTTGCTAGGTGGGGTTTACATAATATTAACCATTTTTCTGTGGAGCATAAGTTGCATTTTTTTTTTTAATATTGTTGTATGGAGTTGCTTTTTTATGATTTTCCATGATATGCTGTAGTCTATTTTTCTATCTTTAAGTCTCCAAATGTATTTACTCAGCTGTGTTTGGTTTTTATATTTTTCTTTTTTAAAGGACTGCTTATGATTTGCGTATCTGGTTTCGAAGTGGTTTTCAGTAATCCCTATATATGTTTCTTTTTCATTTTCTGATGTTACCGTAGCTTGGTATACAACGTTGTTGTAAAGACATTTGTTGCTTAAGGGACACTGTTCTTTTTTGGTACAGTTGCAAGGTGTCCTTTTGTCACCCTTCTGTGTTGTGTTGCTTTTCATTTTGCTAGATGAGTCAATTATGTTCTTATGGGCATACATGAGTATGATAGTTTGATGGTGTTTTTGTTGAATATTTTAAATAGTTTGTGTTCTTTTGGGAATGATGTTGTCAAGATTTTAAAGAATTCCCTTCCTACATTTGTTTTTACTTTTCCGTCATATGGAGGGTTGTACCATATGATCTTCCTTTTCCTGTTTTTTCTTATTTCTGCTCGTGTTGTTGTCTGGGCTGTATTGTAGTTTGTAATTATAACCACTTTTTTGCAATGCTTCCTGGTATTCTGTTGCTGCATTATTGAAGACTTCTTCATTACATGACAGGTTGGATAGTCTCTTATTTATACCGTTGGGTATTGTTTTTAGTATTGATGGTGGGTGGTTGCTTTTGATATTTACGTAGATTGGTGTGTCATTGGGTTTTTTTTATATGGTTTGTACACGTGGTCATTGAGGTCAATGTTATATCTAGGTAGTTCACTATATTTATATTGTTCATGAGATATAGAGACATAGATAGAGAGACAGACAAATAAACACAGACTGACAGACAGACCAATGAAACAAAGTGAAGCGGATAAAATCATAACCTCTACAGCAGAGCAGAGCTATTTGAAAGGGTATTACGCTGATTTTTCAGCTGAATTTTAGAATTTGACACACTTCATATTCTTTTCCTGACAAATCAACAGACATTCATGGCTTAATGGACGGCATTTTTAGAATGAAGCTTCACATTTTCATAGACAATGTTTATTTAGGGGAAAAAAAAACGGTTATCCCTATTTTAGTTTGTAATGAATGGGGGAGTGGGTTAGAAAAATAAGCGCGAGCGCGCGCGCGTGTGTGTGTGTGTGTGTGTGTGTGTGTGTGTGTGTGTGTGTGTGTGTGTGTGTGTGTGTGGGGGGGGGGAAGGGGGGTGGACATGTGTGGGGAGTGGTGTGTGTGTGTGTGTGTGTGTGTGTGTGTGTGTGTGCGTGCACGCGCGCGCGCGTGTGTTTGTGTGCTTGTTTCTCTCTGTCTCTATCTGTGTGTGTGTGTGTGTGTGTGTGTGTGTGTGTGTGTGTGTGTGTGCGCGCGTGTAAGAGTGGAGGAAGCAATGCCATATGCGCCACAACCCCATGCGATTCGGCACACTCAAACTTGGAAAGAAACTTGGCCTCTGACAGTGGACTTTGATTGTCTATTCCAGACCACTCCCAGACGATGGAACCTTCAAAGTACCATTCCGTCACCCCCAGGACTGACTTCCGCTTATAATGCGGGATGACATCATCGATCCACGCCGTGTTGAAGAGCGCTCAGCAAGTATAAGTTCAAACTTTTTCCTACTCATGCAAACAGAAAATTACATACGATATTGAAAAAAAAAATCACTCTTCGGTAGATAAGTACATATATTTGCCCCTAAAAGATGGCAGGCAACGTAACTTTTATACACAGCGCTCACAGACAGGTGAAGTAGCATATTCATCAATTAAACGTTAGTTAACTTTCTGTGAAAACTTTATGAAAAGGTTGAAAATCTCTCTTAACATGGACTTTTTCAAAAGAAAGTTAACAATACACATACAATCTTAAAAGACGAATGGATAAACGCATTTTACCACTCAAAAGTTTGATAATGTTAACTTTTAATTCAATCAGTGAGGAAGAATATGAACACACTATAAACCTTTTTGACAAGTTTTCTTTCACATAAAAACTTTTAAAGAGATATTTTAGATAAGTTACAATTTAAACCTCATTTTAGACTAAACAGGATACACATGGCCAACATGATGATTGTGGACACTAAAAGAAAGAAGAAGAATACAACAGTTCGATGTCACACTGAACATTAGTGGTGGTCTGGGCTACTGTTAAAAGGGCTGCACTGACTGTTAGCATAGTGCCAGACTTTTCATGGGAATGTGGGTCTTTGCAGTCTGATTTTATCTTCCATTCGAGCCACAGTTATATATAATAATAATAGTAGTAGTAGTAATAATAATAGTAGTAGTAGTAGTGATACGAGTAATAAAGAATAATTTTTGTGATGATGATGATGATGATGATGATGATGATTACACGATTATAATACCACTTTTGCCTTTTTCAAAATCATTTCTCTCATTTTAAGCGTTAGCTGGTCCCCTCTATATCTTTTCTCTTCTTTTTCCATTCTGTAATTTCAGTCTTTTACCATGCGACAGTCTGCACTACGATCGGAGAGATACGTGAGTGTTCGTCCTGTTTGTATTGTTTTGAACGTTGTTTGTGCTTCTAAAACAAGATCCAGTAAACTCGTAGTGGCTTTTGTAATCTGCTTCTTCGTTTTGTGGCTTCTTAACTCCATTGTTGCTTTTATTGTTTCAGTTTCCACATGCAGTCGCCCCACTTAGAAACCAACGTTCCCTTCACACCAGCTGGTGGTGGACTTAGAGGGCGTCCAGCTGTCCATGCCTGTTAAAAGTTTATCCCGAAGGTAAGAAAGATGTGTTGGTCAGCAGAATGATGTGTCACCCACAATCCTCGGACAGGAGCATGTGTGACACTGTATACAATCCTACAACAGGAGCCTGTGTGACACTGTCCCAAATCCTCCAACAGAAACCTGTGTGACACTGTATACAGTCCTCCAGCAGGAGCCTGCGTGACACTTTTTACAATCCTCCGACAGGAACCCTGTGTGACACTCTATACAATCCTCCAACAGGAACCTGTGTGACACTCTATACAATCCTCCTCCAGGAACCTGTGTGACATGTGTGACACTGTATACAATACCTCCAACAGGGACCTGTGTGACACTGTGTACAATCCTCCAACAGGAGCCTGTGTACAATCCTGAAAGAGGACCCTGTATGACACTGTGTACAATCCTCCGACAAGACCCTGTGTGTGTATACACTGTATGACAATCCTCCAACAGGAGCCTGTGTGACACTGTGTACAATCCTCAAAGAGGACCCTGTGTGTGACACTGTATACAATCCTCCAACAGGAACTGTGTTTGCACTGTATACAATCTTCCAAAAGGAACCTTTGTGACACTGTCCACAATCCGCCAACAGGAACCTGTGTGACACTGTCCACAATCCGCCAACAGAACCTGTGTGACACTGTATACAATCTCTCCACAGGAGCCTGTGTGACACTGTATACAATCCTCCAACAGGGACCTGTGTGACACTGTATACAATCCTCCAACAGGGACCTGTGTGACACTGTGTATACAATCCGCCAACAGAACCTGTGTTACACTGTATACAATTCTCCAAGGAAAGCCTGTGTAACACTGTATACAATCCTCCAACAGGAGCCTGTGTGACGCTGTATACAATCCTCCAACAGGGACCTGTGTGACGCTGTATACAATCCGCCAACAGGGACCTGTGTGTGACGCTGTATACAATCCGCCCAACAGCAACCTGTGTGACACTGTCCACAATCCTCCAAGAGGAGCCTGGGAGACACTGTGTAAAATCCTTCAACAGGAACCTGTGTGACACTGTATACAATCCGCCAACAGGGACCTGTGTGACACTGTATACAATCCTCCAACAGGAGCCTGTGTGACACTTTGTACAATCCTCAACAGGAACCTGTGTGACACTTTGTACAATCCTCCAACCAGGAACCTGTGTGACACTCTCCATCCTCCCAGGAAACCTGTGTGACACTTCCACCAGTTTCAGACCTGATTCTGTCACAGTGACCAGGTCTCCTAGCCATGCACGCATTTCCGCATGGAGGTAACGAGTTGAAGAAGCTTCACACATTACTGTCGATCCTCAATGGTTAACCCTTTGATGACGTCCATTTAAGAGTACTCAGGGATTATGGCGGTGAAGACAGAGGGGAAGTAATCTCCATCAGCAATTTCAGAACTTCCTTGTTATGTGCCCAAAGGACTGGCCATGGTCTTGACATTCACTGTATAGCGCACTGCACTTAACATTGAGGGAGCCTGGCGACCTCTGAGCAATTTTAAATCTCCTCGCTACTACTCACCCCGGACAGACACTTCAAAGTACCACTACATTACTGTGTTAATACTGCTTCAGTTGAAAGAGCCAAATTGAATCTTGGATCCATTAGAGGCTGAGAGTTCCTGAAGAATCCGGTGAGTATTTTGTTGTGGCTGCCCAGACAGTCTTACCAGCACTTAGAGTCTTTACAGAAGATTGGGAAAGTGCTTTCTTCACTGCTTAACACCAGTTAAGGTGACAAAAGATGATAGAACATTTAGCACGAGTGGTCAAAGTTTCGTAGTGTTTATCATAACGTCATTTCTTTGTTGTGAAGAAGCAATTTTTAATGGATAGGTCATGAAACGTCTAGTCTAGTTCTCACACTGCTATTGCTGGAAAATATTAATAGGGGAACTATTTGCTATCGCATCTTCTCTGTGATTGATCAACCTAGTGAACCACACACACAGGACACACACACACAGCAAACAACAGCAACAACAACAACAACAACAACAACACACACACACACATCTCTCTCTCTCTCTCTCTCTCTCTCTCTCTCTCTCTCACTCTCACACACACACACACACACACACACACACACACACACACACACACACACACACACACACACACACGCACGCACACAAGATTGCTGTATATGTGTTTTTGTCAGGCACCGTTGCCTTCGATACAAACAGCCAAGAGCTGGTACCCACTGTCACAAACTGAACTTTCGAGAACCGTCTCTTGCCATAGTTTTCATAACTGTGTCAGGTGTACTGCCAGTTGTCGCCCCATTGACGCAGTGTACTACAGGTAAACCATCAATGTTCTTTCCAGTTGTCGCCCCATTGCAGTATACTACAGGTAAACCATCAATGTTCTTTCCAGTTGTCGCCCCATTGTCCCAGTATACTACAGGTAAACCATCAATGTTCTTTCCAGTTGTCGCCCCATTGTCCCAGTATACTACAGGTAAAACCATCAATGTTCTTTCCAGTTGTCGCCCCACTGACGCAGTGTACTACAGGTAAACCATCAATGTTCTTTCCAGTTGTCGCCCCACTGACGCAGTGTACTACAGGTAAAACCATCAATGTTCTTCCAGTTGTCGCCCCTGACGCAGCTTGTTACAGGTAAACCATCAATGTTCTTTCCTTTGATGACGTCCATTTAAGAGTACTCAGGGATTATGGCGGTGAAGACAGAGGGGAAGTAATCTCCATCAGCAATTTCAGAACTTCCTTGTTATGTGCCCAAAGGACTGGCCATGGTCTTGACATTCACTGTATAGCGCACTGCACTTAACATTGAGGGAGCCTGGCGACCTCTGAGCAATTTTAAATCTCCTCGCTACTACTCACCCCGGACAGACACTTCAAAGTACCACTACATTACTGTGTTAATACTGCTTCAGTTGAAAGAGCCAAATTGAATCTTGGATCCATTAGAGGCTGAGAGTTCCTGAAGAATCCGGTGAGTATTTGTTGTGGCTGCCCAGACAGTCTTACCAGCACTTAGAGTCTTTACAGAAGATTGGGAAAGTGCTTTCTTCACTGCTTAACACCAGTTAAGGTGACAAAAGATGATAGAACATTTAGCACGAGTTGGTCAAAGTTTCGTAGTGTTATATCATAACGTCATTTCTTTGTTGTGAAGAAGCAATTTTTAATGGATAGGTCATGAAACGTCTAGTCTAGTTCTCACACTGCTATTGCTGGAAAATATTAATAGGGGAACTATTTGCTATCGCATCTTCTCTGTGATTGATCAACCTAGTGAACCACACACACAGGACACACACACAGCAAACAACAGCAACAACAACAACAACAACAACAACACACACACACACATATTTCTCTCTCTCTCTCTCTCTCTCTCTCTC
>JADBJO010002638.1:245000-277500 GCA_016801955.1 Conus betulinus
ACACAGGACAACAACGACTGAAGCCCCAACTCTACACAATACCTGTCCAGTTTCAGTGTGTGTTAGGTGGTTCTTATCCAACCTACACAGGACAACAACGACTGAAGCCCCAACTCTACACAATAACTGTCCAGTTGTCAGTGTGTTCAGGTCCGGAATCCAACCTACACAGGACAACCAGATCTGTCTGACCCCAGTCCCATACAATAACTGTCCAGTTGTCAGTAAACGTTCCCCTCTGTGCACCACAGATCTGTCTGACCACAGTCCCCATACACTCTGTGCCACCCAGATCTGTCTGACCACAGTCCCCATACACTCTGTGCCACCACCAGATCTGTCTGACCCCAGTCCCCATACACTCTGTGCCACCATCAGATCTGTCTGACCCCAGTCCTCATACACTCTGTGCCACCACCAGATCTGTCTGACCACAGTCCCCATACACTCTGTGCCACCAGATCTGTCTGACCACAGTCCCATACACTCTGTGCCACCACCAGATCTGTCTGACCACAGTCCCATACACTCTGTGCCACCACCAGATCTGTCTGACCACAGTCCCATACACTCTGTGCCACCACCAGGTCTGTCTGACCACAGTCCCCATACACTCTGTGCCACCACCAGGTCTGTCTGACCACAGTCCCCATACACTCTGTGCCACCACCAGGTCTGTCTGACCACTGTCCCCATACACTCTGTGCCGATATCCAGAACAATGACACAAACTCATCATGGACAGCGACTTGGACAGATGACCCAAACCCAGGCCACCACAAGTGCAGGACGTGAAGGGCCACAGAGCCGAAGACCTTTTCTTTTTTATAGTGAGGCTCAGTGAGGATGGCGATGATGGAGATGATGCTGTGGACTCCTGCTTTGGTCTGGCATTATAAGACAAAGCTTTACACTGGTTTCCTTTCATGATACATCGCAGCAGTGTTTATAAGCTTGCTTAAATAGAGTTAAAAAATGCAGTACCACCTGAGATGTTTTCCCACGCTTGCAAACAACTGGAACTGCAGAGAACGTGTCTTTCTGTGAATTTATGCCCTGTCTGTTTTTGTATTTCAAACATCCGTCCCCTTCAGACTGCACATCCGTCAACACGTCCACACGACGTTTGCCCAAGGGCTAGCGGTCAGTGAGCCGTGCTATCGTGGACAAGATTGAACAGGTCAGCAGGCGCTAGGTTCTAAACTAGGTCACGTAAACAGCCCTCGGAAGTAGAGAAAGTCTTCTGGGCATCTTTCAAGAAATGGGGTTCGGTCTGTGCAATGGAGTGGATTGTATTACAGTCATAAATGTGTGTGTGTGTGTGTGTGTGTGTGTGTGTGTGTGTGTGTGTGTGTGTGCAACACACACACACACACACACACACACACACACACACACACACACACACACACACACACATACATATATATATATATATATATATATATATATATATATATATATATATATATATATATATATATGTGTGTGTGTGTGTATATATATATATATATATATATGTGGAATATATATATAGGAAAGGTGTATTTGTTAGGAACTAAAACAGTTGTTTTCCATTGTTTTGAAAGCTAGTTTACCTATATTACAGTTTGCAAACAGCATGCTATATCCTGCGATGTATAATTTTTGTTCTTTTTCAAAACTGTTGATAGCCTGCAGCCCTTGTATTCATTAGTGGGACGGTCTTTAGAAACGGTCTGCGGAACCTACCAGGTCATTACAGAGGTGTGTGTGTGCAGAGAGTAAGTCTCAGCTATGACATATTTGCAGACAGATGTTTACACACATGATATTGAAGCCTCAAAATCTTTACAGAATACGGTTTAGAAACATGATGTCATAGACAATAAAAACTTTCACAGAACAGTGCTCGCAAATATTATGTTGTCATCTGCATCCGTACAGACAATATTCACAAAGATAAAGTCAGACATATACATAAGCACTCGCGTGCAAAAACGCACATTGTCCACCTCTCTCTTTATCCATGCAGCAAAACGTTACATTGAAATCTGCCCCGAGAGGGAAAAAAGTCATAACTGCGGCTGAATCTGAGGGACAAAAAAGTGACAGTTTACATGTTTTCTTTTTACAGAAAAATCAAGCTGAATTGAAGGGCACTCTAAATCACGCTGAATTGAAGGGCACTCTAAATCAAGCTGAATTGAAGGGCACTCTAAATCAAGCTGAATTGAAGGGCACTCTAAATCAAGCTGAATTGAAGGGCACTCTAAATCAAGCTGAATTGAAGGGCACTGTACGTTATAAATCAAGCTGAATTGAAGGGCACTAGAAATCAAGCTGAATTGAAGGGCACTATAAGTCAAACCGAATTGAAGGGCACTATAGATCAAGCTGAATTGAAGGGCACTGCACATTATAAATCAAACTGAATTGAAGGGCACTATAGATCAAGCTGAATTGAAGGGCACTGTACATTATAAATCAAACTGAATTGAAGGGCACTATAGATCAAGCTGAATTGAAGGGCACTATAGATCAAACTGAATTGAAGAGCACTGCACATTATAAATCAAACTGAACTGAAGGGCACTATAGATCAAGCTGAATTGAAGGGCACTGTACATTATAAATCAAACTGAACTGAAGGGCACTATAGATCAAGCTGAATTGAAGGGCACTATAGATCAAACTGAATTGAAGGGCACTGCACATTATAAATCAAACTGAACTGAAGGGCACTATAGATCAAGCTGAATTGAAGGGCACTGTACATTATAAATCAAACTGAACTGAAGGGCACTATAGATCAAGCTGAATTGAAGGGCATTATTTGGGTAAGCCAAGGTGAGCTAGTGCTGCGTTGTAAGGTTTGAAAGTCGACGTTAAGAAAAAAGGCGGTTCCTATCATCAGGGTGTGGGTGGTGCGAACGAAAAAGCCTTGAAAATACGTAACACGATTCGTTGGCATTGGAATTATGACTACCAAGCTTTGGTTTAATTTTGGCACTATTGTAAGGTCATTTAAAGTCTTGGAAACGCTTACGTCAATATCACGACGCAGTTGTCTATGTTCGTAATTGTGGTGTGCGACCTGATCGTCACAGGAAATGATGCATGCATGCAGAGAAATCACGCGACTGATGATCGGATGGATAGTGTGCCATTCGGCTTGCAGTCCTCATAGGAGACATTCATTCCGACGATTCCCTGTCATCTTCACAGGAAATGACACTAGATTGTGTCCCTTTCTGGCCCAGTCACGTGATGGACCACCGAAGGGGCGACCACTCAGTGGATTCAGAGCGAAGGAAGTGCCGCCAGAGTGGAATGAAAAGGGAGACAATGGGGCCACCGCGCCGAGGGAAGAGATGTGTGGTCAGCCACTTTCTTGCTTACATGCCGTCCGTTTCCCCGGCATTCTGTAGTGTGACACGCTGCCAGAAGTTTCCTTCCATAGGTTTTGAGAGAGAGAGAGAGAGAGAGAGAGAGAGAGAGAGAGAGAGAGAGAGAGAGAGAGAGAGAGAGAGAGAGAGAGAGAGACAGAAAGACAGAGAGGATAACATATAAGTACTGCTGTTTTTTAAATTTAGTCCCGACCCTGAGGATAGTCCATAATACAAATAAATTAAGGCAGTCCCGACCCTGAGCATGCAGTCCATAATAATAAAAGGCAGTGAGAGAGAGAGAGAGCATGAGAGTTAAGAGAGATATATAAGAGAGAGAGAGAGAGAGAGAGAGAGAGAGAGAGAGAGAGAGAGAGAGAGAGAGAGGAGAGAGTTTTATGTGCGAGGATAACATATAAGCAGCACTGCTTTTTTTTTTTTTTTTTTTTACATTTATTCCCCACCCTGAGGACGTTCCACATTACAAATCAAAGGGCAATGAATGTAGAAGCATGCAAATGAGGTTAATATAGAGAGAGAGAGAGAGAGAGAGAGAGAGAGAGAGAGAGAGAGAGAGAGAGAGAGAGAGAGCTGCAGGTGTGGGGGTAAGGTCGGTGTGGAGGATGGAAAAGCGTATAGTTACGCATGTTTTGCAAACAAGAAAACAAACTGAAAACCCTGAGGAATACAAGAGTAAGGCCAGAAAATCTGAAGCCAATCAATCTTAACGCACGAGGGAAAAGATAAATACAGCTCTCCTGGGAAAAAAAAACCCCACACCTAATTGCATATTGACAGTCCGGTCATCATGGGAGATCTGCCAGCTTGATAGCAAGTTCAGTTTAGTCCAGTGGGAAACAGCTGCTTCAGAGAGAGAGAGAGAGAGAGAGAGAGAGAGAGAGAGAGAGAGAGAGAGAGAGAGAGAGAGAGAGATGACAAGAAGTTAGAAAATAAAAGGGACACACACACACACACACACACACACACACACACACACACACACACACACACACACACACACACACACACACACACACACACACACACACACACACACACACACACACACACACACACACACACACACTTATTGAGCAGAATGAGCACTCTAGCAGGGCTAAAGCCCATGAATGTCTAATGCATTTTGAGAACAAAACACTTCATGATTGTCAGGGTTATGACAAAACACTTCATGATTGTCAGGGTTATGACAAAACACTTCATGATTGTCAGGGTTATGACAAAACTCTTCATGATTGTCAGGGTTATGACAAAACACTTCATGATTGTCAGGGTTATGACAAAACTCTTCATGATTGTCAGGGTTATGACATTCGGCAAGGAGGGTGGCGGTGAAGAAAGGTGTGCTTTTTGCGGAGTTTGTGAACATGAGCACATTGAGTGGTTGAACTAATGGTGTTGGGGGGGTTGCTATGCACTGGTGTTGTTGAAATGATGATGGTGTTGGAGGGTTGCTATGCATTGGTGTTGTTTGAGGTTGCTATGTTGGTTGAAATGATGATGGTGCTTGAGGGTTGCTATGCAATGGTGTTGTTTGACTGATAATGGTGTTGGAGGGTTGCTATGCAATGGTGTTGTTTGACTGATAATGGTGGAGGGTTGCTTGCACTGGGTTTGTTTGCTGATAATGGTGCAAGGGTTGCTGTGCAATGGTGTTTGACTGATAATCGTGTTGGAGGGTTGCTATGCATTGGTGCTGTTTGACTGGTAATGGTGTTGGAGGGTTGCTAGGCACTGGTGTTGTTTGACTAGTAATGGTGTTGGAGGGTTGCTATGCACTGGTGTTGTTTGACTGATAATGGTGTTGCAGGGTTGATATGCATGTGTGTTGTTTGACTGATAATGGTGTTGGAGGGGTTGCTAGGCATTGGTTCCAATTAGAGATGCCTCAAGTAAACTTGACACCCTTTTTAAGGGGATGTCCTCCTGTATGTTCTGTGTGCTCTGTGGTGGCATTTGTGTTGGGCGATTTGGTGTCATAAGCAGAATTCGTTTGTATTTATGGGAGTAAATCATTTATTCGTGGGAGCAAGAGTTTCCCTACGTGCTCGTTATTTACTGTGTACTATTCCCTAGCTCATTTAAGGTTTCTTTTCAAAGGAATCTCGTGCATTATGAACCCTGTGCTTTATTTCAGTCTTCGATTTAATGGAAGATGGTACCTTTTCGCAGAGTCTGAGTCCCAGCGACCTTTTTGTGTTGAAGGACTAGTTTGAGTGCCTGTTGGCGTAGGCTCAGCAAGAGTTTCAATGAGTTAGCACAAGCAGATCCCAATAAAGTACATTCACACTGTTTGTTTGTGTTTCGGATGGTGTGGTGCTGTGTGTGTGACTGTCTGACTCTCACTTTCAAAAGTGTGGATGTGTGTAACGATTTTTACCTACCCCCCCCCCCCCCCCCCCCCCCCCCCCCCACACACACACACACTCTCTACCAAACATGGATAGCCAGGCACACATCAGTTAAGTTTCTTTCTTTTATATGCTGCCTGACCATCGAACACATACACATATCAACATATCATATCATTACATATCACATCCTGAAACCTGTACATTATTGTAGACTAATTTGTTTAGTTAAAAGAGAGAGAGAGAGAGAGAGAGAGAGAGAGAGAGAGAGAGAAAGAGAGAAAGAGAGAGAGAGAGAGAGAGAGAGAGTGTGTGTGTGTGTGTGTGTGTGTGTGTGTGTGTGTGTGTGTGTGTGTGTGTGTGTGTGTGTGTGTGTGTGTGTGTGTGTGTGTGTGTGTGTGTGTGTGTGTGTGAGAGAGAGAGAGAGAGAGAGAGAGAGAGAGAGAGAGAGAGAGAGAGAGAGAGAGAGAGAGAGAGAGAGAGAGAGAGAGAGAATTTCAGATCTGTATTCTGTTAAGCCGTAGCCCCTCATAATTAAAAAAAAATATTGTATCTATTTCGTCTATTTCATACCGGGGAGAGGGGGTATAAAATAGATATAATTTGTTTAATTGAGAGAGAGAGAGAGAGAGAGAGAGAGAGAGAGAGAGAGAGAGAGAGAGAGAGAGAGAGAGAGAGAGAGAGAGAGAGAGAGAGAAGAGAGAACTCAGAACTAAGAACTCAGAATCACTTTTATTCGATCAAAGATTGGCATTTTAGGCTGAGCCTATTCTTCCGATCTTGTCATATTTAACGAAGATGCAAATGCAAGATAGATATTCCAACCATCCTAAGGTGTACACAGATGGATCGTTGACGAGTAACAAAGAGGCCGGATCAGCATTTGTTATTCCACCGTTGAAAGTAGAAAAAACATATTTCGTTGGAAAATATCGCTCCATATTCGTGGCTGAAATGATAGTGATACGACATTTCTAATTTATTTACCACAGATAATTTTTCAAGTGTTGTTTTGTGTAGATTCGCTGTCAGTGTTACAATCGATTAAGTTTAAAAAAAAATTCAAATTCAGAGATAACTTTTATTTGAAGGAAATTCAACATTTAATCCACGTCTTGATATGTAAAGGAACAGATATAACTTTCTTCTGGGTTCCTTCACAATGTGGAATTTCGGGCAATGAACTTGCTGACAGATGTGCGAAAAGAAAAGCGCTGAAAATGGAACGAGGGTACAAACTATTTCCATACCGCTCACTTTGAAAGAGACTCAACAGATTTTAAAACAAACAGCTTGGGAATATTTCAGAAATGGGCAGAACAAAGCTGTTACTCATGTTCAGACACAAAATAACCCTCTTTTTAGTATTGATCATTTCAAAAGCATCCAAATCTGCACATTTATGATATGCATCAATACAGAAACTTCGTTTCAATTTTCATCCATTGAAACTGGATGCTTTTAGAACTAAATATAGCTCTGCAACAAAATGCATATGCGGGGAAAACAAAATTGACAAGAGATCATGTTTTGTTCGAATGTGTGCCTCTCAAGGCATTTCTGCCACATTTATCAGGCATGTCTGTGACAGATATTTTTTCTGATATTGATTTTGCTTTGAAAGTTACTTTCTGCTTGATTTGTAGTCCAGTCAGGTATTTGCTTTAATCTGATATTGATAGTGTGTGTAGGTTGTTTTGTTTATTCGTTTGTCTGTCTAATTGTTTTCTGATGTTTATGTACACCACCCTCCGCTCACTCCCAGCCCCACCCCGTCCACCCCCCCCCCCCCCCCCACACTTGTAAGCAACATGAACAAACTCTATCTCCCTCTATTTTGCCTGTCTATCTCTCCTTTCTTGTCTGAAAAAAAATATAACAAACAACAACAACAAAAACCAGTCACAGGATTAAAGAGTACATGATTCACGCACGCGCGCATTTATATGCAAAGGTTTGACAAAAGCATGCATACATACGCTATCATAAGATGCAAACAACAAGAACAACAAATGGGTGTGGGGGTAGGGACGTGAGACAGGGGAGGACGGGGTAGGTGTGTAGTGTGTGTGGGGGGGGGGGGAGAGAGAGAGAGAGAGAGAGAGAGAGAGAGAGAGAGAGAGAGAGAGAGAGAGAGAGAGAGAGAGCTGTGCTGTGATGAGAATGACGGGGATTCGTGCTTTAAGGCCATTGTCTCTGATGATGGCAGAAGACAGACAAAATAAAGTGGACAGTGCTATGCAATAGCATAATACATAACAGAAATAAACATGACCATCAGAATGCTGTTATGTAATGAACATGAGCATCAGAATGTCATTATGTAATGAACATGACCATCAGAATGTCATTATGTAATGAACATGACCATCAGAATGTCATTATGTAATGCTTGAGAAATGGTTTAGATAAGTATACTCACGTTTCACACATCTCCACCTCCTCTGGAGACCACAGATATGCTTCCTAAAGACTGGTTCAGATTACTGTGTTACTAAAGGATGGTTCAGATTATTGTGTTACAGTTCAGATTATTGTGTTACTAAAGGCTGGTTCAGATTATTGTGTTACTAAAGGCTGGTTCAGATTATTGCGTTACTTTACTTTTTTTTCTGTAGGCCTAATGTAACCTTAGATTACTTTGCACAGAGAAATGCAATGCAAAATGAACCCATCTTCAGTTCTATTTTGCTTACAAAGAGGGCCAGTTGAAATCCACCTCAGCCTGTGTATACTAACGGTGATGACGCACAGCGGTTTTGGAAACACAGTTAACATTATCATGATTGATTTCAGCTATTTCTTTGAATCTGCATTTCACATACATTCTGAAAGCATGCACAGGGAAAGCAATCTTCCATACAGATCAGATCTCTCGCTGTTTTGAGAAATTGACAGTCTTACCATCAATGTCGAGTTAGTCGTTTTTAAATTCATGTAACTTTTTCTTTCTTTAATCTTGTGTAGACCTACGTCAAGCAATGAGCACACCTCACTCAGTTTCTATTGGTTCTGGTTCCTAACTCAAATACCATTTTGTGAGCCTTCAGTGGCGGTCTGTTATTACCCACTCACGTTCATTTCAGCCTGTGGGCGGAGCATAATGTATCATCAAACCGGTGTAACAGCCCGTTCTTACACCCCTCTGGAACTTACCACGGTGTAAGACTGGGCTAGCCTGTTTTTTTACCCCCGGGGGTCATTCTAGGACTAGCTAAACTCACCCCCCCCCCCCTCCAAGTTGGAACTTACCCCACTAGCCTGGATCCCCCCCCCCCCCCCCCCTCCAAAGGATCAGTCTAGGACTATTTGGAATCTTCCTCCACCCCCACCCCACCCTTCAAACAAGAGAGGGTTATTCAGGGTTTTCCTCTGCCTTTTCCCAACACGCACACCTGCCTTAAAAAATGTGTTAGCCTGCATATTTACCCCCCACCCCACCCCTCACCCTCCCATTTCCTATATACAGTCAGTTGGGTTTAGACAAAGTGTTGTTCTAGACTCTTCTCAATAGATGGACTGCCTACTTCCCCACCTCCCACCCCCCCACCCCCAACACACACACACACACACACACACACACACACACACACACACACACACACACACACACACACACACACACACACACTGGTTCACTAACAGATAGTATTAATATTTCTCGCGCTAGCTTACATGCGTGGGTCAATATTCGGGTGTGTGAGTACGCCCGTGCATGCGTGGGAAAGAAAGACGGCTACATGCCAACGTGACCAAGTGCCAACGTGACCAAGCGTAGTTGTGACCAAATGTCGTTGTGACCACGTGTCGTTGTTGCTTCATCCCGATGTCCTCTTTTAAACTATTTACAGCTATTTAGAGTCTGTTGAGTACCTGTGTACCTTAGCTTGTACAATGCAGATGACTAGTGGTCAGTGCCACTAACCACTGGTCATTATGACGTAAATCGGAGATTTTAACTATTTAACAGCTAATTAATGTTTCCTTAGTGCTTGTGTACCTTGTACAATGTAGATTACTTGTGGTCAGTGCCACTGACTACCGATCATTATGACGTAAATCGGAGATTTTAATTATTTCACAGCTAATTATAGTCTCCCGAGTACCTGTGTACCTTGTACAATGCAGACGACTGGTGGTCAGTGCCACTGACCACTGGTCACTATGACGTAAACAAGATATTACGACTGTTTTACAGTTAATCAGTGTCTCATGAGTGTTTGTATACCTTGTGCAATGCAGACAACCAGTGGTCAGTGTTACTGACCATTGGTCACTTTAACGTATATCAAAGATATTAAATATTTTTACAGCTAATTGGTGTGTCCTAAGTGCCTGTGTACCTTGTACAATGTAGATGACTGGGGGTGGGGGGGGGGGGGGGGGGGGGGGGGGGGGGGGGGGGGGGGGGGGGGGGGGTTAGTTCCAGCTAGTCCTGGAATGACCCCGGGGGTAAAAGCAGGCTAGCCCAGACTTACCCCGGGGCAAGTTCCAGAGGGGGGGGGGGGGGGGGGGAGGTAAGAATGAGGTGTTACACCGGATATTTGTCAGTCTCTCCATTTCCAAGGTCTTCTTGTCAGAGAGAGAGAGAGAGAGAGAGAGAGAGAGAGAGAGAGAGAGGTGGGGTGGGGTTGGGGAGTATGGAGTATGGAGTATACTACATCATTTTGTTCTGACATTGATTTTCAGCTCACGTACCAGGAAAATGTCTCCGGGTGGATTGAGGGGAAGAAGGGTACCGCACTAATACCACTGTTCCTGTTCCTTCCCACAAACCTATGGCCACCGTTCCAAACACTTCTACCATGCTTCCTGTGCGTCCTTTCAGCCTCTACCTATTTCAGCCAGCCAAAGAACCTCATTTCGGCATCAGGGAGACATAAGCCGGCTTACGTTCAGCTGGCCCACTGTTTGCCTTCCGCTGCACAGCGCCAGCAATTTCCGCACAGACAGGAGGTGTCGGGAGTCACTGGATATTTTCAGCGCATGAGCAGTCATTCGGCAGCAAAATGATTTTCTGTGGCCCATTTAACACGTGAACAATGAAACTGTACTGTGTGGCTGTCGCGCCACGCTAAGGACCAACACCAACACATAAACAACACAACAAAACAAATGTACCGAAACTTCAAAGGTGATGAAAACTAAATCTTAGTAATGGTCAAGCACACACACACACACACACACACACACACACACACACACACACACACACACACACACACACACACACACACACACACACACACACACACACACACACACACACACACACACACACACACACACACACACACACACACACACACACACACACACACACACACTCACACTCTATCTCTCTCTCTCTCTCTCCTTTCTCTCTCTCTCTGTCTCTCTGTCTCTCTCTCTCTCTCTCTCTCTCTCTCTCTCTCTCTCTCTCTCTCTCTCTCTCTCTTATGGCTTTTCTTTTGCTTGATTAAACAGCGGAGTGAATGACAAGAAACTGTTTTAACGTGAACTTAAACAACGCACGACTGACTATTATAGACAAAATTGGGATAGTAAAATACTTAATAGTGACAGACATTCAAATATATCGTTCCTTCAAATCCTTATGGCAGCCTGAGAAAATATTTAACTGACATTACATTTCTAAATTTCGCAAAGTATTCGTGAGATTTTGACTTGGTACTAGAGATCTGATTGTCCATCACAGATATACACTAAACTCCAAGAACCGTCCATCCTGTGATCAAATCGAGGACAAATGACATCTTTTTTTTTTTATTGTTTGTCCATCCTATAAAGATTTAAGAGATAAATACATTTTGCCTCATACTAGAAATGTTCATCAAGTATCATTGCTTCTTTTACTGCAAAATAAAAAAGAGAATTGTATCTCACTCTGTAGCTATGTTCATTTTCAAAGCACTGAATTGAAGAGAGAACTGCTATCAGTTAACACACAAAATGCCAGAGTAATTTCAGGAAGAACTTCAATTTTTTTGTAATGCAAGTATTTTTTTTTTTTATTATTTACAGTATATGTGTCGTGCGCGTATGTGTTCTACTTTTGTTTTTGATCTCACTGCAGAGAGGTGGGTGGCCTTTGCAATTAAACTGTTTGAGTTTGAGTTTTGAGTTCTCTCTCTCTCTCTCTCTCTCTCTCTCTCTCTCTCTCTCTCTCTCTCTCTCTCTCTGTGTGTGTGTGTGTGTGTGTGTGTGTGTGTGTGTGTGTGTGTGTGTGTGTGTGTGTGTGTGTGTGTGTGTGTGTGTGTGTGTGTGTGTTTCTCTCTTGACGCAAATTGAATTGTTCATTTTGTTGCTTTACATGTCATTTTTTGTTCAAAAATCTGCATGAATCCACAGAGTACAACTTTCCAATTCTCCTATACTCTGGATCTTTGTGTAATCCCTGCTGCTATCAAACACACACACACACACACACACACACTCTCTCTCTCTCTCTCTCTCTTTCTCTCTCTGTCTTTCTGTCTGTCTCTGTCTGTCTGTCTGTCTGTCTCTCTCTCTCTCTCTCTCTCTCTCTCTCTGTCTGTCTGCCCTCTCTCTCTCTCTCTCTCTCTCTCTCTCTGAAGGCAATTCTCTGAATCGTTCGTTATGTTGCTTCACAATTAGGTTTTTGTTATTAAGACACACACACACACACACACACACACACACACACACACACACACACACACACACACACACACACACACACACACGCACGCACGCACGCACGCACGCACGCACGCACGCACACACGCACGCACGCACACACACACACACTCACACACACACAAAGGAATGAAGCCATAAAATTCAGCTTTACAATTGTCCCCCAATGCCGCATCCTTCCTTCTCCGCATTCCATGCTGCTATATACACACTGTCTCTGTCTCAGTCTCTGTCTGTCTGTCTGTCTGTCTGTCTGTCTGTCTGTCTGTCTCTCTCTCTCTCTCTCTCTCTCTCTCTCTCTCTCTCTCTCTCTCTCTCTCTCTCTCTCTCTCTCTAATGGTCTTATTCAGTGTTTCAGGGAAACATACGTGAACAGCAGGGAAAATTAGGCACTGCCTGGAATCTTTCTTTTTGGGTAATAAACTTTCTTTTTATCCTAATTCTTCGGCCTCAGGGCGTGTCTGTCTATCTGTTTGTCCATCTGTCTTTCTGTTTCTTTGTCTTCGTTTCTATGTCTCTGTTTCTCTGTCTCTGTCTCTCATTCCCTGTATGTCTCTGTCTCTGAAACTATGTCTTCTACGGGTCTTTTTTGTTCTGGTTTTAATAATTAAGAAATGATAATGTCACATTATCTAAAGTCTCCTAAAATGTTTATTTGGGTGTTTCGCTATGATTTGAAGAGGCGGGGATGTGCCCCTCCCTGCTCTCTCTTCGCTGTTATCTCTGTGGGCCCCCCCTCTACCCCTCTCTGTCGTCCGTCTCCCCCCTCTGATAAACATCGACCCAGTTTAGTTTTTATGGTTGATGGATTCAGATTCCTCTCTCTCTCTCTCTCTCTCTCTCTCTCTCTCTCTCTCTCTCTCTCTCTCTCTCTCTCTCTCTCTCTCTCTCTCTCTCTCTCTCTCTCTCTCTCTGTTCAACATCATATTAGTTTGCTATAGGATGCATGTGCCAGTGACAGTAGAATTTCGTTATGGATCCAAAAGTTTCTTGACAGATCCAGGACATTCCAAGATCCATCAGAAAGTTAATTTTTTTTTTTCAGACATTTCTGTACATTTTGATTGGCTATATGATGTCATGGGATTTTCGTCTGTTTAGAATATACCCTGCATTTTGATTGGTCTATCTTCATCATGATTGTTTTATCCTGCTTAGAGCTTTTAACATGCCTTTTACACTAAAAATCTGTGTCTTTGATCCTGATTGGTGCATTTTAACATGCCTTTACCCTATAATCTGTGTCTTTTATCCTGATTGGTGCATTTTAACATGTCTTTTTACCCTATAATCTGTGTCTTTTTATCCTGATTGGTGCATTTTAACATGTCTTTTACCCTATACTCTGTGTCTTTTATCCTGATGGTTGTATGTTTAACATGCCTTTCGTTTTGAACAACAATATGTTCGATACTTTTGGGGAGAGTCAGTCATTCCTTTGTTGAAAACCTGCCGCCATCATTTTCCCCATGTTATTATCATTTTATATATAATTCACTATTTCATTTTCTGGCCTTTCGTTTTTCGTTTTCACAGGTTACAAGATGGATGGAGGAGGACTGCTGCTGAGTTTGCCGACTGTGCGTTGAAAAGTGATTTCATTCTTTGTGTTATTTTTCATGGTATTGACTGATATCATCATTCTCCACAGGCCCACCACTTTCCTTGTCCTTCCCAGGTTTCAGGCAATCTGTGTGTCTGTCTATCTGTTGAAAACTTCACTCTGTCTGTCTGCTGAGTACTTAACTCTATTTCTATATTGACTGCTTCACTCTGTCTCTTGACTGCTTCACTCTGTCAGTTGACTGCTTCACTCTGTCTGTTGACTGCTTCACTTGTCTGTCTGTTGACTGCTTTACTCTGCTGACTGCTTCACTCTGTTGACTGCTACACTCTGTCAGTTGACTGCTTCACTCTGTCTCTGTTGACTGCTTCACTCTGTCTGTCTGTTGACTGCTTCACTCTGTCATTTGACTGCTTCACTCTGTCTGTCTGTTGACTGCTTCACTCTGTCTGTCTGTTGACTGCTTCATTCTGTCTGTTGACTGCTTCACTCTGTCTGTATGTCTGTTGACTGCTTCATTCTGTCTGTTGACTGCTTCACTCTGCCTGTCTGTTGACTGCTTCATTCTGTCTGTTGACTGCTTCATTCTGTCTGTCTGTGTGACTGCTTCATTCTGTCTGTCTGTTGACTGCTTCATTCTGTCTGTTGACTTCTTCACTCTGTCTGTCTGTTGACTGCTTCACTCTGTCTGTCTGTTGACTGCTTCATTCATTCAGTCTGTTGACTGCTTCACTGTCTGTCTGTTGACTGCTTCATTCTGTCTGTTGACTTGCTTCACTCTGTCTGTTGACTGCTTCATTCTGTCTGTCTGTTGACTGCTTCATTCTGTCTGTTGACTTCTTCACTCTGTCTGTCTATTGACTGCTTCACTCTGTCTGTCTGTTGACTGCTTCACTCTGTCTGTCTGTTGACTGCTTCACTCTGTCTGTTGACTGCTTCACTCTGTCTGTCTGTTGACTTCTTCACTCTGTCTGTCTGTTGACTGCTTCATTCTGTCTGTTGACTGCTTCATTCTGTCTGTTGACTGCTTCACTCTGTCTGTTGACTGCTTCCTTCTGTTTGTTGACAGCTTCACTCTGTCTGTTGACTGCTTTCACTCTGTCTGTTGACTGCTTCACTCTGTCTGTCTGTTGACTTCTTCACTCTGTCTGTCTATTGACTGCTTCATTCTGTCTGTTGACTGCTTCATTCTGTCTGTTGACTGCTTCATTCTGTGTGTCTGTTGATTGCTTCTTTCTGTCTGTTGACTGCTGCTTCACTCTGTCTGTCTGTTGACTGCTTCATTCTGTCTGTTGACTGCTTCATTCTGTCTGTTGACTGCTTCATTCTGTCTGTCTGTTGACTGCTTCATTCTGTCTGTCTGTTGACTGCTTCATCTCTCTGTCTGTTGACGGCTTCACTCTGTCTGTCTGTTGACTGCTTCACTCTGTGTTGTTAGCTGAGAGTTTTAATCTGTCTGTTGGATCAGTGCTTCAGTTTGTGTCTGTTTATCTTTCAGTCAGTCTGTGTGTTTGTCCGTTTGTACTTAAGTCTGCCTGTCTGTCTCTTTGTCTGTCTGTCTGTCTGCTAAGTGCATGAGTGTGTCTATCTGTTTGTCTGCTGAGCGCTTTATTCAGTCAGTCTGTGTGCTCTGTTCACTCTGTGCGTCTGTGTGTCTGTTTGTTCGTTGATACTTTTCACACAGTGTCTCTGGCTGGCTGGCAGTTGAGTACTTCAGACTGCTGAGTGATTTAGCTCATCTGTTTGTCTGTTGTGTGCTTTGATCCGTCCGTCTGTATGTATGTCAGTCAGTCTGCGTCTGTCTACTGAGTGCTTTAGTTTGTCAGTTTCCTAAGTGCTTCAGTCTGTCTGTCTGCTGACTGCATCAGTCTGTCTGTCTGTCTGAGTGCTCCCACGGTCTGTCTGTCTGCTGCTGACTGCATCAGTATGTCTGTCTGTCTGTCTGAGTGCTTCCCACGGTCTGCCTGTCTGTCTGCTGAGTGCTTCAGTCTCTCTGTCTACTGATTCTGTGGGAGGTCTTTCAGTGTGCTCCGAAGCCACTAAATGTTTCCTCTGTTTTTCGAACTTTTTTCCCCAGTCATTTCAAGTTTGTTTGAAACCCGATTAATGGCCGTGGTTAGCTACACATTTCGCATTGGGATATTTGGACATTAGACCCTGGAATACACGTGCAACGAATAATGCATAAAGTGTGCAACACAAAACAAGATAGCATAAAACACACAACAACAGAAAAACAAAGTTCAAATTATGTCGGTCACGCAGAGACATAGACACACAGACAGACAGAGAGACATGCATACACACACACACACACACACACACACACACACACACACACACACACACACACACACACACACACACGTTTATGACTGTAATACAGTCCCCTTTATTGCGCAGACAGAGGCACATTTCTTCAGAAATGCCCATAAGACTTCCTTCCTCCACATCCGAGGAGGGTTGTTTTCTTGACCTAGTTTAGAGAGCCTAGCACTTGCTGACTTGTCCAGTCCTGCCCATGACACCACACACACACACTGAGACAGAGTACGGTATGTGTGGGCTTTTCTCTCCTTTTATAAAAAGTCCATGGCCTCAGTGCTGCTGAGACTGACACTGAGGCAACATGTGACAGGCTGGCGCCATACACTGGGTACCCTCATTGGATGCGGCTTATGTGGCTTCAAAATGATGATCCATTATCACATTCTCGTTTGAAGCAAAAAACAAAACCAAAGTTAAAAAAAAAATCCATTTCCAGACAGAGAAAGACAGAGGGGGGACAGAGAGACACAGAGAGAGAGAGGGAGATAAAGACAGAGACAGACAGACAGACAGACAGACTGACAGAAAGACAGACCTGCGGAAACCCTAAGCTATCTCTGTCTGTCTGTCTGTTTATATGTCTGTCTGTCTGTTACACACACACACACACACACACACACACACACACACACACACACACACACACACACACACACACACACACACACATATACACATATGATATATATATATATATACGCACATATCTCTCTATATATATATATATATATATCCAGACATAAATTGCTCACTAGAGTGCGCTTTTCAAATCCAAAAAGCTTTCTATCCACACACACACACACACACCACACACACACACACACACAACACACACATCACATCAGTGCACAATTGGTTAGTATTAAACACACACACCATACACATGCCCACACACGCACAGATGAACACACTCTGTCTTAACACAATGTGTATGATTCTGTTTCCGCACCCTCTTAAGGATTTTCCTATTCATGCACTTTGCATTCATTGTATACTTTTCTTTCGTATCGGTTGGTGATTCCTTTTCTTTTCCCATTTTTTTTCTCCTGTGTGGGCTGAAGAGATGGTAGTGATACGTAGTTACTACTATCGTGTGAACTCCACATGTCAATGTGCCGAAACATTAAATCAGTTTGAGTTCTCTCTCTCTCTCTCTCTCTCTCTCTCTCTCTCTCTCTCTCTCTCTCTCTCTCTCTCTTGTTTACAAATCCAGCTGAACAGTTTGGAAAGAGCTCTTTTTGCATTGCAGTTAAAGATAAACACGAATAAAAGTAATATTATCGTGTTTAGAAAGGGTGGTTATCTTGCCGCCAGAGAAAGGTGGACATATAATGGAGTCAGTATGCCTGTGTTCAATGTACACACACACACACACACACACACACACACACACACACACACACACACACACACACACACACACACACACACACACACACAAGATGCTTGGTCTGCAGTTTGAATACAATGTTAAAAGTGCAACAGGATGGGAAGAGAGACCCCCACCCCCCCCTTCCGCCTCCTGTTCCCTTCACTCACTGCATTTGTACCTTTCTTTGCTTCTGCTGGCTTTGCCGTCCGTCTGACCTCTCTGTGAAACCTGGATCAGTTCCTCAGTGAAACCTGGATCAGTTGCTCTGTGAAACTGGATCAGTTCCTGTGTGTAATCTGGATCAGTTCCTGTGTTAAACATGGATCAGTTCCTGTGTTTAATCTGGATCAGTTCCTGTGTTAAACCTGGATCAGTTCCTCTGTGAAACCTGGATCAGTTGCTCTGTGAAACCTGGATCAGTTCCTGTGTGTAATCTGGATCAGTTCCTGTGTTAAACCTGGATCAGTTCCTGTGTTTAATCTGGATCAGTTCCTGTGTTAAACCTGGATCAGTCCCTCTGTGAAACCTGGATCAGTTGCTCTGTGAAACCTGGATCAGTTCCTGTGTGTAATCTGGATCAGTTCCTGTGTTAAACCTGGATCAGTTCCTCTGTGAAACCTGGATCAGTTCCTGTGTGAAACCTGGATCAGTTCCTGTGCTAAACATGGATCAGTTCCTCTGTGAAACCTGGATCAGTTCCTGTGTTAAACATGGATCAGTTCCTCTGTTAAACCTGGATCAGTTCCTGTGTTAAACCTGGATCAGTTCCTGTGTTTAATCTGGATCAGTTCCTGTGTTAAACCTGGATCAGTCCCTCTGTGAAACCTGGATCAGTTGCTCTGTGTGAAACCTGGATCAGTTCCTGTGTGTAATCTGGATCAGTTCCTGTGCTAAACATGGATCAGTTCCTCTGTGAAACCTGGATCAGTTCCTGTGCTAAACATGGATCAGTTCCTCTGTTAAACCTGGATCAGTTCCTCTGTTAAAACCTGGATCAGTTCCTCTGTGAAACCTGGATCAGTTCCTCTGTGAAACCTGGATCAGTTTCTCTGTGAAACCTGGATCAGTTCCTCTGTGAAACCTGGATCAGTTCCTGTGTTAAGCCTGGATCAGTTCCTCTGTTAAACTGGACACACACACACACACACACACACACACACACACACACACACACACACACACACACACACACACACACACACACTTATTGATGCTTTTCATAATGGTAGTAATCCTGCTGAGCTACCTTTGTTTAAAATTGAAAACGAAACAATTCAGTACAAGGATTCAGTAAAATTTGTGGGTTTGTTTCTTTACAACAAAGCTAACGTGGAACGCTAATATCAACCATATTGTTACTAAAGCAAGAAAATGCTTAAATTTTTAAAAAGTACAAAGTAAACAATACTGGTACAAATAAAATCAGAAATAAATTTTCCTAAACGGGCCAGACAGATAGCTTCATTAAAGCCAATTGATTCATATGTATCAGACTTACTTAAAGAGTCGGAAATAAATCCACAGTGTACTGATGCACAGCAAGTAGTTTCTCCTTACCCTAACTGGGAGATGAATAAACCACACTTTGATATCAATTACACTGATATGAAGAAGAATGAGAACCCAAATATTATGCAAAGTGAAGTCCGATTTTACCTAGAAAATAATCCATTTAAAAGTATACACAGATGGCTCACTCTTAGATGATCACCGTGCTGGTTCAGGTTTTGTTTATACCAGCTTAAAAAAAGAAAAGTCATACTTCATTGGTAAAAATCGATTAATATTTACCGCCGAACTCGTTGCTATACTATGGCTCTTAATTACATAGTTGATCTTCCATTGAACATTTTTTCAAATTTTATTCTGCGTCGATTCTAAGTCCGTACTGTATGCTTTACGTTCATTTGATTACAAGAAAAAAAAATCCAAAATTATCATAGAAATCAATCAAATGATGAACATTTTAAGTTTAAAGGGAACCAGTATCACCTTTTGTTGGTTTTCCTCACATGTTGGATTATTCAAACGATTGTGCTGATAGAGCCGCAAAAAAAAAAGGTGCAAGGCAAGACAGGGAATCTGTAGAAAATAAACATTCCATTATCCTTTACAGAAGGGTATCATTTGCTGGAGCAAGCATCGTGGAACAAAGTTTCAAAACCTCTCCATAGGAAGGAGAAATTCTCCGGTCTCTTACTGAATTCGGTTGGTTTTAACAAACAAAATAGTTGTGAATTATAGCAACAGTTTCAAATGTAGGCACATTACTTCGCTGTCTTATAGGATAAAGCTTAATGCCTTCAAAACAAAAATTCAGCAAGAATGTTAAATGTCTGTGCGGTGAACAAAATTTCAAACCAACACATTCTTCTGGAATGCCAGAGATTGAGACCTATTTTACCGGCTATTTCTGAAAGTTCTCTTGACAGCATCCTTGAGAATTTTAGTTTGTTGTTTGATTTTGCAAACTGTTTACTACGCAGTCCTATGGGACATTTGTTATAGTTTGTGTTATGATTCAAATAGTTATTTAAAGTGGGCTTTTCCATACTTTTTCATTGTATTGTAAAAGATTGCCTTTTGCTTGCCTTCTTTCTTTTTTTTTTTTTGTATTTGATTTTGCAAGTTAACCCACCCACCCACCTCCTCCTCATGCCCCCCTCTCCAAATCCTTTCCCTTCGTCTAATATCACTTAATGTGGAAAGACGTTAAATTGAAGACAACAACTATATAAAAAGCAAAATTAGAATTACTGAGCTGCCAAACGAAGAAGAAACAAACAGATTTCAAAACAGACATCAGGCTTTGAAACCCATTGGGTCTTCTTCAGGGAGGACGTTACATACAGACACCAGGCTTTGAAACCCATTGGGTCTTCTTCAGGAAGGACGTTACATACAGACACCAGGCTTTGAAAAACCCATTGGTTTTCCTCAAGAAGGACGTTACATGCAGACACCAGGCTTTGAAACCCATTGGGTCTTCTTCAGGGAGGACGTTACATACAGACGCCAGGCTTGAAACCCATTGGGTCTTCTTCAGGAAGGACGTTACATACAGACACCAGGCTTTGAAACCCATTGGGTTTTTCTCAAGAAGGACGTTACATACAGACACCCAGGCTTTGAAACCCATTGGGTCTTCTTCAGGAAGGACGTTACATACAGACGCCAGGCTTTGAAACCCATTGGGTCGTCTGTCAGGAAGGACGTTACATACAGACACCAGGCTTTGAAACCCATTGGGTCTTCTTCAGGGAGGACAAGCAACATTCTTAACAATGAAACCAAAGGCCAAATGAAGAGTCACTTATCAAAGGTATGTATGTCGGGACAAAAAAATGCTCGTTGTTCACTTTCTTTTCCTACAGCTCACAGTAAACCTACAGAGAGAGAGAGAGAGAGAGAGAGAGAGAGAGAGAGAGAGAGAGAGAGAGAGAGAGAGAGAGAGAGAGAGAGAGAGAGAGAGAGAGAATCAGCCTGCCTTACTGCCCCCTCAAAAAACAAAAAAAACAAACAAACAAACAAAAAACACAAAACAATCGGCTAAAGTTAAATGAAAATAGAAAAACTAAGGAGAAAAAGGACAAAAGTAAAAACCAACGGGAAAAAAAGCGGAGTCTTAGACTTATTACTTCTTGTTTCATCGGTATCAGCGCAGAGTTGTAGAATCACATAGTAACTGCACCTCAGCAGCCAAATACAGCTCAATACAGAACATTCTATGTTAGCCATAGCATTAAGCTGCCATACGACATGTTGTAACAGATGTCGGAGAGTGAGTTCTGTTACTTCACAACCAAATATGAAAAAACAGTTGAAATGACAAAAGCCTATTCAAAAAAGTCAAAAAGTTTCAAAACGTTGCTGTCCATTTTACACTGTCAAAAAACAATATTATGACCTACGTATATATGACTACATTTGTCCAGAATTCTGTTTAAAAGAATGGGATCCAAACCCGAATATCTGAGAATGATAGGAAAATCTTTGTTTTTCAGTCACTTTGCCATCTTTCTGACACGAAAAATCACATAGTTCCAACTGAATAATGTACATAGGTGTTGGGACTAAGGTTGCAGAGAAATTAAACGGGCGAACAGTGATAATGCCCCTTCTGTCACATGCTTAAAGATAACATTGCGCTCATGTTTTGGAACTGTTCAGTCATCCAACGATTTTTTCTAAAAGCTGATACGTTTGTAAATGAAAACTGTCTGAATCCCTGTAAATTACAGATAATTGAACCATCATCCCCACCTGGATACGGTAATTCTACAGAAATATTCTGTCCTTTAATTCGTTATTTAATTCACCAGACTCTCTCTCTCTCTCTCTCTCTCTCTCTCTCTCTCTCTCTCTCTCTCTCTCTCTCTCTCTCTCTCTCATAAAAAGTGTCTTCTTTCTCATGTAAAAAAATTCGATCTACTACACCCTAATCAATCCGGATTTAGAGAGAATCATTCTTGTCAAACAGCTCTTACCAAGATAGTTGATCGATGGATTTAGAGAGAATCATTCTTGTCAAAAGCTCTCACCAAGATAGTTGATCGACGGCTTTCAAAAATAAACAACAAAACTTTTCCGGAGTACTCTTCGTGGATTTTGCTAATGCCTTCGATGTCATTAATCATGAACTTTTGCTAAGAAAGTTAACCATTTATCGACTAACTTCCGATACTCTAAAACTCATTTCATCCTTCCTTTCCAACAGGCAACAATTAGCTTTATTAAATGATTGTTAATCTACTTTGATTCCTAATAACTTTGGTGTTCCACTAGGCTCGGTGCTTGGTCCACTGCTGTACTTATTCTATATTAATGATTTACAATCAACCTTGACTTCTCATTGTGACATGTTTGCCGATGATACCACTATTGACACTAACAACTCTAATGCTCAGCAAGTCTACCTTGATATTCAGAAAAATATCAACCTTCTCGTTAAATGGACACAGCTCCATCACATGTCTCCGTGTCCTCAAAAAACGAAATTCATGTTGATTACAACAAGGCAAAAACGTCAAAATGTAACCGAAAACTTGCCAGTCCTTTATATTGGTAACGAAAAAAATCAAAGAGGTTTCTAATCACAGAGTCTTAGGAATAGCAATCGACAACAACCTATCTTGGTCGAAACATTTAGAACTTCTTTCCAAAAATCTTGCCGTAAAACTGTATCAGCTCAGGAAAAAAAAAAAAAAAAAATTTTTTAGATTATCACACCAGAAAATTATTTTTTCAATCTTATATTCAACCAAATATTGACTATGTCTCGACACTCTGGGATTTAGCTAGCAATAAGTTGCTTCAACCACTGACTAGTATATACCAGAGAGCTGTCAAAATAACAATTGATGAACCCTCGCTAGGGCACCCTGATTATGAACGAGCAGGTATCCCTCCATTCAAGACAAACTATTGTACAATAAAGCACTCTTTATGCATAAAATACTACACGGCAGTGCTCCTTCCTATTTAATGAATATATTTACTTGTAATGATCATCGACATTCGCATAAAATAAAAATCACCCTTTCCCCATCAATTAATTTATGCAAATCAAGCCTTGCTTATTCTGGGGGCTGGCTGTGGAATAATATCCCAGAAAAAAAAAAAAAAAACGAACCAAACACTAGTAAGTTTAAATCCAATCTTTTTACATACTTGATGTATCTGTCTGATTTTACACCACTTTACCCAAAGATGTACCAACAACTGCTCTGTGAAAATGTTTCATTTTCCTTATCAGTTTTTTTTCCTTTAGTTCCATCCCCCCTCCTCTCATTCTCAATTGTCCCCCATCCCACCCCATCCCACTCCCACCCCCACCGTCTCCCACACCTTCCGTCGGTGTTCCCTCTGTACATAGATTTTTGTGTCGTTTCGTATTTTCATATTTCATATTTAAGACTTATTTTTCATTATTTTATATTAATCAATATTTTTTTTCTTTTTCTTTCTTAAATTTCTTTTGGCCCCGGAGGGCTGGATGTAAAAAAGCAGTGATGCTTATTCCATTACCTCTGAAAATAAAAAAAAATTCGTTCGTTCGTTCGTTTGTTCACCCCCCCCCTCTCTCTCTCTCGTGTGTGTGTGTCTGTGTGTGTCTCTCTGTGTGTGTCTCTCTCTCTCTGTGTCTCTCTCTGTGTCTGTGTGTGTGTGTGTGTGTGTGTGTGTGTGTGTGTGTGTGTGTGTGTGTGTGTGTGTGTGTGCACGCGCGTGTCAGTACAACTTTGCGTTAATCTGACCATAAATTGGTTTCAGTCAGTGTGCACGCGCGTGCGCCCGAGCGCGACACCGACAGTGTGTGTGTGTGTGTGTGTGTGTGTGTGTGTGTGTGTGTGTGTGTGTGTGTGTGTGTGACACCGTGTGTCATTTGTGTGAGTAGTTAGTGTGTGTGTGTGTTTGTGTGTCTCTTTGTAACTTTGTGTGTGTGTGTGTGTTTTGTGGTGTGTATGTGTGTGTGTGTTCATGTGTGATGTCCCAGGGTGTAATGTGTGTGTGTGGTGTGTGTGTGTGTGTGCAGTTGTGTGTGTGTGTGTGTGTGAAACCGAATCATTTGAAAAATTCAAACCTGTTTAAACTTTGTTTTTTTTTTAACTTTATAGCTTTATACAGACAGAGTGAAGCCCTCAGCAGACAGAGTGAACCACTGATCAGGCCACAGAGTGAAGCACTCAGCAGATGGTGGGCAACCCTGTGTGCAGTTCACCAGTTAAAGCAAAAAGCTTGACATTGATTGAAAACTGAGAAAACCTGTTTAAACTTACTGACAGACCGATTGAAACATTCAGCAGACAGACAGAGTGAAGCCCTCAGCAGACAGAGTGAAACACTGAGCAACACAGAGTGAAGCACTCAGCAGACAGAGTGAAACACTGAGAACACAGAGTGAAGCACTCAGCAGACAGAGTGAAACACTGAGCACACAGAGTGAAGCACTGCAGACAGAGTGAAACACTGAGCAAACAGAGTGAAGCACTCAGCAGACAGAGTGAAACACTGAGCACACAGAGTGAAGCACTCAGCAGACAGAGTGAAACACTGAGAACACAGAGTGAAGCACTCAGCAGACAGAGTGAAACACTGAGCACACAGAGTGAAGCACTCAGCAGACAGACTGAATGAAAGCACTCAGCAGACAGACAGAGTGAAGCACTTAGCAGACAGATAGAGCGATGCACTCAGCAGACAGAGTGAAGCAGTCAACAGACAGAGTGAAGCGCTCAGCAGACAGATGAAGCACTCAGCAGACAGATGAAGCACTCAGCAGACAGATAGAGGGAAGCATTAAGCAGACAGAGTGAAGCTGTCAACAGATGGACAGACAGACAGACCGACTCTCCCGACACCTGACAAGGACAGGGAAACGGTTGAAAGTGGTGGGCCTGTGGAGAATGACATCAGTCAATACCATGACAAAATGACACACAGAATGAAATCACTTTGCAACGCACAGTCGGCAACTTCAGCAGTTTCCTCCTCCATCCATCTTGTCACCTGTGAAAAGGAAGAAACAGTCAGAAAATGAAATAATGAATCCATGAAATGATGATAACAGGGGGAAAGTGAAGGCAGCTAAGACCCAGCAGGTTCGCATTTGATCGATGGGGTTATAATACACGGAATAATCTCTCTCTCTCTCTCTCTCTCTCTCTCTCTCTCTCTCTCTCTCTCTCTCTCTCTCTCTCTCTCTCTCTCTCTCTCTCTCTCTCTCTCTCTCTCTCTCTCTCTCTCTCTGGCGAGGGGGGAGGCTGCAAGAAAGTAGAAAAGGAAGGAGGCAGAAGAAAAATAAGCAAGTGAACAAACAAGTAAAATAAAGACCAAGCCTTCAAAAAGCATGGGGATTCTTATTTCTCTGGAAGAAAAATGTCGCGGGTTAAACTGCACTAATCGGGGTGAACCACACAGAGAATCGAGTGAGAGAAGGCAGGGAGAGGTGCCGGAGAGGTGTGCTGCGATGAGAGCCCCCACACTTCAGTTCTATGGAGACACGTGAGCACAACAGATTGAAAGAAAATGACGCTTGGCTCCACTCTCTTCTTGGTCAACGAAGTACAGACAATGCTAGAAACGCTTACTTCCAGACGAACGTTCCAGAATTCAATGGTCGTGCGACTGCTACAACGGTTTCAAACAGATCTGTGTTCTTCTAGTTCATGAACATGACTAAAGCCCTCTTTAAACAACCTGACTCCCACTTGTTTTCACTTTATAAATTCCTAACATCTAAATCCTATTAATCATCACCATGTGCATTATCTCAAAAAACACAATATACGGATAGATATGGATAGATAGATAGATAGATAGATAGATAGATAGATAGATAGATAGATAGATAGATAGATGAGATGATTGATTGATTGATTGATGATTGTTTGATTGATTGATTGATTGATTGATTGCAAGACAGATGGACTAGCGAGCAAGCAGGCTAGCTAGCTAAACACATAGCTAGCTAAACACATACATAATACATACATACATACATACATACATACATACATACATACATACATACATACACATCTGGAGCAATCAACCATAAAGCTACCAAGAGGCGTGAAAGACATAAATACATACATAAGAATAAACAGTCAGTGAACAGGACATACATAAGGGCTGATCATCCCCTCCGATCCTGTAACACATTTTGCATGATTTATTATACCAAAAATGCAAACAAAAAAAATCATACATACATACATGCATTTACTCGGCATAAAATATAATGATCCACTATCGAACATACATACATAAAACAGGAAAAAATCTGCATGCACGACATTTTTGGAGCAATCAACCATAGAAAAGAGAGAGAGGAGAGAGAGATGGACGACAGAGGGAGAGAGAGAGAGAGAGAGAGAGAGAAAGAGTCAGTGAACAGGACGGGATAAGGTCGACCCTCACCTCCGATCCTGTAACACATGTTTATGATTTGGCGATACGCGTGTATAGCAGCAGGGGCTGGGGAGGAGGGAGAGAGCATTGGAGGATTGCAAAGTTGTATCTTTGACTTCAAATGCGGGAATTTGAACGAGGAAAACTATGAGGATGAACATGAACGACATTTTTGGAGAGAGAGAGAGAGAGAGAGAGAGAGAGAGAGAGAGAGAGAGAGAGAGAGAGAGAGAGAGAGAGAGAGAGAGAGGAATGCAAAGTAGTACTCTATGGCTTTATGCGTAATTTGGAATGACTAAAACTGACTATGAAGGAAACAAACCGAGTAGTAAAAAAAAAATCTGCCTTGAGAAAGAGAGAGAGAGAGAGAGAGAGAGAGAGAGAGAGAGAGAGAGAGAGAGAGAGAGAGAGAGAGAGAGAGAGAGAGAGAGAGAGAGAAGGATTGCAAAGTAGTACTCTATGGCTTTATGCGGAATTTGAAATGACCAAAACTATTAGGGGAACGAACTGAATAGTTCATCTGCCAGAGAAAGAAAAACAAACACGTGTAGAAAAAAGAAGGAAGGTTGTCACAGAAAGAGACATGCAGTCAGACCTACAGACAGAAAGATGGACAGGCATATGCTGGGCTGTTTTAAGTTTGTTTTCGAGAGTTCGATAATAACTTTATATTTCGTGAGTGTGTGTGCGCGCGTCTGTGCATATGCTTGAGAATAAGTAAAAGCTTAGTTTTCATCACCTTCAACTTTTACATAAGCTTGTTATGTTGTGTACTTTACAGGTGGGTGTTGAGTTAGATGGGGAAGACATTTCTTTAAATGTAATACATTTCCAACGTTTGCGCGTTAGTCGTAAGAACTATGATTTTTAATGCTGAAACGTAGCCCCCAAGAAGACCATGTCGAAGCCAACAGACTGTTCATGCGCTGAAATTGTCCAGCGCTTCCCGACGCCTGACTTCTGTGCTGAAATTGCTGGGCGCTGTGCAGCGGAAGACACACAGTGGGCCAACTGAACGTGAAGCGGCTTATGTCTCCCTGACTCGGAGATGAGGTTCTTTGGCTGGCTGAAGTAGGACGAGGCTGAAAGGACGCGCGGTGGTAGAAGTGTTTGGAACTGTTAAAGGAAATAATGAATGGTGCGGAACAGTTCTTACACTTAATGCACTCGGAACGTTCTTCTTAGTATTCACGTGGATTTGCATACTTGAGTGCTTATTCTGCTCTGTAAGTGTGTCTTTCTTGTGTATGTGAATTCTTCTCCTTTATCACATGTCGTCTTGTCATTATGTTTTTAATACCAGTGTTCTTACACGACTCTCTCTCTCTCTCTCTCTCTCTCTCTCTCTCTCTCTCTCTCTCTCTCTCTCTCTCTCTCTCTCTCTCTCTCTCAAGCAGCTACTTGCTACTGGGATGGAGCGGACTTGTTATCAACCTTGATGCCTCCCATGATGACATGCTCGCAATGTACAATTAGTTTTTTTTTTTCTTCCCCCAATCGTGCTGTATTGATTCCCCTTTTTTTCCCGCTGTAAGATTGGTTCTCTCTATATTTTCTTGCCTGTTTTTTTTTGGTATTGCTATTGCTTTCAAAATATGCGTAACTATGTCCCCTTCCTCACCCCCCCCCCCCCCCACCCTACTCCCGCATCTCTCCCTCCCTCTCTCTCTCTCTCCCCTTCTCTCTTTCACACACACATTTTAGAAACATGAAAACTCATCTGCATACTTATACATTTATTGCCTTTTCTTGTTTCGCTGACCTGGTTTAGTGGATGAATAAAAAGCGCACCAATGGTCTCTCTGTCTCTGTCTGTCTGTCTGTTCTGGCTTGAAAAAAAAATTCTTTCTCCCCTACTCATGCATTGATCAACACAAAACAAGCCTAGCCTACTCTGGACCATACATCCGAAACTCACCTCCACCTAGTCTGCAAAATACGAATACGTTAAAACTTTTGAAGAAGAAACATTTACATATACATGTTATGGCTTAATAATTAGATTATTTGATTAAAATCATTAGCGTCCATTCACAAAGTCTTCTGTAAACTATACTTTGTACATACCATCTAAAACATCTAACCTACTCCATTAAATCGCCCATCCCCACTCCCACTCTGTCTACCATCCTTCGTCACCTCCCCCTACCTACCATTCTCTCCACCCCCCCCCCCTCTCCTCCGACCTCTCTCTGTAGTTTTGTTTGTTCGCTTGTTTCCTTCTGTTTGATGATCCACCATGTCATTATCATGTTTATGAATAGTCTGCTTATTGCAGAAATAGATTACAGTGATGCTATGTTGAATTGTCAGTATGAATGATATGTGTTGAAATAATGTATGCATGACACAGATTGTAAGACTAGACTCTGGCCTAAAATCTTCATCCTTGCGTATTAAATGGCATAAAACCTTGCGTATTAAACCAACAATCAATCAATCAATCAATCAATCAATCAATCAATCAATCAATCAATCAAATCATCATCAATCAATCAATCAATTAATCAATCTCTCTCTCTCTCTCTCTCTCTCTCTCTCTCTCTCTCTCTCTCTCTCTCTCTCTCTCTCTCTCTCTCGGAAAAAAAGGGGGGAAAAAAAAGGGAATCTGAGTAAGAAACAATATAAGTAGCTTTCAATTTTCTAGAAACTGGTAAGCATTTAGCACGATATCTTGGCAGATCAGAATTAAAGTCACAAATAGTTACAAAATATCTAGGGACTTTTTTCACTACGAAATTAGGCTGGCATAGATTCTGGCTGGAGAGGTGTAGGAAGTGAAAGAGAGGGGTCATTGAGATATCAGAACAATGAACAGATTGAATTCAATAGACGCGGCTTTGTTTTGGAAATTAGTTGATGCTCAGATACAACCAGTTCTGACGTATGCATTAGAGGTATGGGTGTATTGGACATCGCCCGTACGAAAAAAGTTTACACTTATGAAGTAAAGCGCATTATGCGTGTACCATAACATGGATGAAATGAAATAGTTTATGATGAACGTGGACCATGTCCTCTGTGTTTAGGAACGTATGTCAAAGCAATTAAGTATCGGTACAGATTAGTTAATTTCCCTACGACCAGACTCTGCAGTCAAGCCTATAGAATGCCCTTGCTACAACAGGAATCTGGAAAATTTCATTGAGTTTCTTGTATAAAGAAAATACTGACAGAAAATGGGTTTGGTGTCGTTTAGCTTGGTAACGGATCTGGCAATCTTGCACACTTCATTTTTAATTCAAGGATCGTTTAAGTTGTTCTGACAGACAAAATTGGCATTCCAACGTCGATGGAAACGTCAAGTAGGAATCGTAGTTCTTGTTCAAAAGCAATTGAGAATTTGAAAAAAAAAATATTTTATGATTGTTACTCATAAATGGCACAGATATGTCTTCACAAATTTTTGAATAGGATACCGGACCTCAATGCAAACAAAAACTGGTTCGAAGCATCGGTAATAAAGCATGTCCCACGTGTTTTGAGAAAAACAACGATAAGGACGGAGGACTGTCTGTTTTTTTTTTTTTATTCTCCTGCTTATCTACATACTCGAAGTGGGTCATAATTTTCAGTGAGCCAGCTGCATATAGAAAAGACCTCATAGCACTTCTCTCCAGTAGTAACACACAAACAATTACCATATAAATGTATAGCAGAGGCTGGTGAGAAAGAATACCGCAAACGATCCGTTTATCTGAAATATTATCACGATACATAAATACAGATTTTGCATTTATTCTGTATTTTTCATGGCTTGATGGTTGAAGCTTATGGAATAGTATGGTGTGTGTGTGTGTGTGTGTGTGTGTGTGTGTGTGTGTGTGTGTGTGTGTGTGTGTGTGTGTGTGCGTGCGTGCGTGCGTGCGTGCGTGCGTGCGTGCGTGCGTGCGTGCGTGTGTGTGTGTGTGTGTGTGTGTGTGTGTGTGTGTGTGTGTGTGTGTGTGTGTAAGACAGAGAGTGAGAGAGAGAGTGAGTGAGAGTGTGTGAGTGAGTGTGGGTGTGTGAGAGTGTGAGAGAGAGAGAGAGAGAGAGAGAGAGAGAGAGAGAGAGAGAGAGAGAGAGAGAGAGAGAGTGCTGGAATGCTGTCCACAGAAGATTTGGAATACTTGTAAAATTGTATAAGTTCCTTTCTTTCAATTTCGTGTCTTTATCAATGCAGTAATTGCAACCCCTTGACAACAGGGCTTATTTGCTGATTGCAATAAAAACTGTCAGTGTCTGTCTGTCTGTCTGTCTGTCTCTCTAATCTCTCTAATCTATTGAATAAAATTTCTGGCTACATTTCACACTGCAGAATGTGGAGGAAGTGGTATGTAAAGGAGAAAATGGCTGACTGCAGCTCATGGACACCTCTGTCCCCTCAGCGCTGTACTCCCATTGCCTCCCCTTTCATGCAACTGTGGCGGCGCTTCCTTTGCTCTGAATCTACTGAGTAGTTGCCCCTTCGGTGGTCCATCACGTGACTGGGCTTGAAAGGGACACAATCTACGTGTCATTTCCTGTGAAGATGACGAAGAATCATCGGAAGGAACGTTTCCTTTGAGGGCTGCATGCCACGTGTTCGAATGCACGCCAGGTCATCAGTCACGTGATTTCTCTGCAAAGGGACGTTGTGAATGTGTCATTTCCTGTGACGATCAGGCCACACGCACAATTGCGAACATGGTCCATTATGTCATAGGGATGTAAAAGTGTCCAGACTTGAATGACCTTAAGCCCCCCCCCCCCCCCCCCCCCCCCCCCTCCAGAATTAGACCAAGAATTAGTCCTCATTGATCAAGCCTCCACCACGCGTTTTACCTAATTTTAATTCTTTCTCGATGGCATCACTGACGCTTTATGACTACAGCAACGACCATTGTTTTCTGACGTCAGCCTCCAAGCTTTACAACTCAGCAATATCCCACTGGGCTTCCCCAAATAGTTCCCTTTAATTCACCTAGATTTGTCGACCTGACATGCCTCATCAGACTCCTAGGAAGAAATCTGACGTAAATGTCAGCGAACCGCCCAGAGAAACGTGGACAAACGAGTCACAAGACAAGACACGCCGCGTTTCGACCTCTTAGGTCTTCTTCAGGTAAGATACAAACAAATAAAATAACGAAAATTGCCTTCTTCCTTGCGCTGAACTCTGAAGCGATCTGAAGCGATCAAAGCGAAGTGAATTTTCGTTATTTTATTGGTTTGTATCTTACCTGAAGAAGACCTTAGAGGTCGAAACGCGTTGTGTTTTGTCTTGTGACTCCTTTGTCCACATTTTTCTGGGCGGTTCGCTAACATTTATTTAAGATTTGTTTAGATTTCCGCCTGCAGTCATCTCCCTTTGCAACCACTTCTATGAAGGTTAAGAAGAGAGGCAACTGGCTTTCAGACACTAAAACGTTTGGATGGCAGTCCAGCTGTGCACGTCTATGCATACTTGAAAACTTATTCATGCCTTGACGTATGAGTTTCTGTTATGTATTCTCAAGTGTGCCACCCCAATTTCTCTCTCTCTCTCTCTCTCTCTCTCTCTCTCTCTCTCTCTCTCTCTCTCTCTCTCTCTCTCTCTCTCTCTCTCTCTCTCTCTGTGCTGTCAAATAAGAAAGATGAAAAAAAAGTTTGATTTTAATTTGTCAGTTGTTGTCCCTTCAGTGTAAGCCACTGTTTTAGATTTTTTTTCGTTTAGAACCAATAATGATCTGATATCACGGTGCATGGATGAAGTACAGCGGAGACTGTCTCTGTTTGCACACGCGTACTTATGAACACGTCTGACTTTATTTTTGTGCATATTCCCTGTTCGGCTTGGAGTGAGAATATCATATTTTGTAAGTAAGAAGATATCACAGACAATGGCATCATGTTTGTTAAGACTATTCTGTATAGATCTCATAGGCTAAAGTATCATGTTTGGAAACATCTATCTGCAAAGATATAT
>JADBJO010002638.1:282500-292500 GCA_016801955.1 Conus betulinus
ATCACAGCGTATTCAGCTTGTTGAATGGTCTTTATATCCATGCATCTCGACACATATACCACATAAACACTCACACAGTGGGATCAATAGGGGCTACACTCAACAATATCAAACGGCAATGGCTTGAATCCTACCAGATCTCAATGACGTTGCGCTGTACATTCCTCAAGCAGGGCTGAAGCTCCCGAGATCCATCCTGGGAGAAACCTGAAGTGGACTCGGCGACTAAGCATGCTTGAGGACTGGGAAGGCGAGGGGTGTGAGATCAATCCAGCCGAAGCTGAACACTGTCAGAAAATTTAAACTTCAGGAGGCGGTGGACGTGGCAAAGGAAAACCTCAAGATAAGGGAAAGATCAGGTCACACACAGGCCAATAGAGAGGAAATGGGGTCAACAGCAATGAAGTGGTGGTCAAAAGCAAACGGGAAAGCAAAGAGAGACAGAGTTATGCAGGAGCTGAAGAGAGAAGACGACGACTATAACATTCAGAAGCGAGACCAGCGAAGCCAGAGGCAGTGGAGGATATGGGTCTAGGACAACGAAGGAATCTCAGCTGGATGTTCCTACGTGTCCACTCTGTCATGACCAGTAAACAGTGAAGGTAGACTGACACACTCTGCAAACAGACAGACTCAAGCACTTTGCAGACAGACCGGTTGAAGCACTCGGCAGGCAGACAGACAGACAGACAGACAGACTGACTGAAGCAATCAACCGAGATAGACGGACGGACAGACAAACTGAAGCACTCAACTAACACACAGACATACTGGACTATTCAGCTGACAGACACAGTGAAGCACTCAACAGACAGACAGATAAACTGAAGCGCTCAACTAACAGACAGACATACTGAACTATTCAGCTGACAGACACAGTGAAGCACTCAACAGACAGGGAGACAGACAAACTGAAGCACAAAGCAGACAGACAAACTGAGGCATTCAGCAGACAGACAAACTGAGGCATTCAGCAGACAGACAAACTGAAGGACTCAGCTGACAGACATGGTGAAGCATTCAACAGACAGAGTGACAGAATTAAGTACTCAGCATATAGGCAGATTGACTGAAACACTCAACAGACAGACAGACATACAGACAGAATGAAGCACTCAGCATACAGACAGACTGACTTGAACACTCAACAGACAGACAATCTGAAGTGCCCAACAGACAGATAGAAAGACAGACAGACAGACAGACAAACGGGACGGACAGACAGACAGACAGACAGACAGATTGCCCGACACCTGACAAGGACAGGGGAAACGGTTGAAAGTGGTGGGCCTGTGGAGAATGATATCAGTCAATACCATGAAAAATAACACACAGAATGAAATCACTTTTCAACGCACAGTCGGCAACTTCAGCAGTTTCCTCCTCCATCCATCTTGTCACCTGTGAAAAGGAAGAAACAGTCAGAAAATGAAATAATGAATCCATGAAATGATAATAACAGGGGGAAGTGAAGGCAGCTAAGACCCAGCAGGTTCGCATTTGATCGATGGGGTTATATTTGTGGCACAGTCTCTCTCTCTCTCTCTCTCTCTCTCTCTCTCTCTCTCTGTCTGTCTGTCTCTGTCTGTCTGTCTGTCTGTCTGTCTGTCTGTCTGTCTCTTATCTCTTTCTTTCTGTCCGACACGCATGGAAGAATGGTGCAAAGGAGAAGAGAAAGAAAATGGTGGTAGGAACAATTAACGGTGAACTTACCAGAAAGGCTAACCCTCTAAAGACATCCATGTAACCTAAACTGATCAGGAGGAAAGACTCTCGAGCATGGGGTGGAAGAAGGCGAGGAGAGGGAAAGGTGCCAGGGAGGGTGCAGCAACTAGTACAATGCTCCACTTCTTTGAAGACACGTCCACATAATCAACATGCGTGGGATATTCTAGGTAGCTAAAGATCCGTGACATAACACAGCCAATCAAAAAGCATAGGAAAAAAAACTGAAATAAAAAAAATTAAAGATCTTCTGGATAGCTCCTGAAAGGTTCTGTCTCTGTCAGAAATCTTTTTGGCACCATCATGATTTTCTGCTGTCACTAATACGCACACCCAATGGTAAATGAATATAATGTGGAACATTTCTAAAGCAAAAGGCAGAGAGAGAGAGAGAGAGAGAGAGAGAGAGAGAGAGAGAGAGAGAGAGGGGAGAGAGAGAGAGAGAGGAGAGAGATGGAGAGAAGAGAGAGAGAGAGAGAGAGAGAGAGAGAGAGCAGATGGACAGACAGACAGAAACAGATACAAAGAGACAGAGAGAGACAGACAGGCAGACGGACAAACGGATAGACAGATGGAGACGAAAACAGAGAAAGATAAGTGTATGTGTGTGTGTGTGTGTGTGTGTGTGTGTGTGTGTGTGTGTGTGTGTGTGTGTGTGTGTGTGAGAGAGAGAGAGAGAGAGAGAGAGAGGGAGAGAGAGAGAGAGAGAGAGAGAGAGAGAGAGAGAGAGTTCTGGACTCTAATTTTATTTTATGTAAGTGAGAGTGTGTGCATGTGTGCATGGTTGAGAATGAATACAATCTAGAATTCTTGCCTTTTAAATTTTCCATAAGCTTGTTTTGTTATGCGGTTTATGTGTTTGTGCTGGGTTAGACTGGAAGAAGACTGTGGGGGCCGGAATAGCTCAATGGGTAGAGCGCCAGACTCGTGATCCTGGGCTTGCGATTTCGAATTTCGGTACAGGGGGACTTCTCTCCCTTGGAATTAACATTGGGTTCTGACTCCATTCCCCATACAGTCCTTCGAATGGGACTATAAACCGAGGTTCCGTGTGTGGACGCGCGCACATCATCTTGCACACACATTAAATACCGTCACCACCTTTTCGGAAGAGAAGGCCAGTTTGGCCGTTGGTATGGATGGCACGTTACCCACAGCATGCACCTTCCCCGAAGATGGAGTATGGCTGCCTTAATGGCGGGGATAAAAAACGGTCATACACACAAAAACTCCACTGCCTGTCTATACAGGCAGTGTCCGAAGGAGTATCAGCCTGCATACGCAGAAAGAAAGAAAAAAAGAAAGAAAAAGACTGGAAGAATATTTTTGTGAACATTCACAATCTTAGCGTGACGTGGCATTTATACGGTACATTTTTAATGTTTCGCGTGTTAAACGGGTCACACACACACACACACACACACACACACACACACACACACACACACACACACACACACACACAAAATCATTCTTGGTGCCAAGAGTCTGCTTATGCGCTGAAATTGTCCAGCGCTTCCCGAAGCCTGACTTCTGTGCGAAATTGCTGGGCGCTATGCAGCGGAAGACACACAGTGGGCCAGCTGAACGTGAAGCGGCTTATGTCTCCCTGACTCGGAGATGAGGTTCTTTGGCTGGCTGAAAGAGGAAGAGGCTGAAAGGACGCGGTGAAAATGTGTCTGGTAGATGTGTCTGAAACTGTGGACAAAAGTGTGTGTGAAGTGTAAATAGTGCGGCACAGGTCTTCTTCTCAGTACACCTGGGGACCTTTCAGCTAGTACATAAGTTGTAGATCAACATCAGAACAAAGTGCTGCAGTATACCCTATTCCCAGACCCTCCTCTCTGTCTCTGTCTCTCTTTCTGATTCTCACTTTCTGTGTCTGTCTTTGTGTCTGTCTGTCTCTCTCTGTCTGTCTGTTTGTCTGTTTTTTGTCTATTTCTTTTCGCTCTGTGTCATGAGTGTCTTGAAAGATAAAACTGCAATGCTCTCTCTCTCTCTCTCTCTCTCTCTCTCTCTCTCTCTCTCTCTCTCTCTCTCTCTCTCACACACACACACACACACACACACACACACACACACACACACACACACACACACACACACACACACACACACACACATAAGAGTTTGCATAAAAAAAACCTGCTTACAATGTTCATAATTGCTGTAATCAGTTTTTTTTTTGTGTTTTAGATTCCCATTTGCCTTCTTGTGCCATTATTACATTCTTTATGTATCCTTTTTTGTATTTTCACCCTCAATTTAACTGTCATATTAACAATTCTCTGTCTCTGTCTGTCTGTCTGTCTGTCTGTCTCTCTCTCTCTCTCTCTCTCTGAAATCTATTGCAGCGAATGAAGAAGAAAATCTACTGAATGCTACATCTAGCTGCATTTCACAGTGCAGAATGTCGGAAAAGCGAGGAAACGGCTGACTACAGCACACTGACCATCTCTCCCCTCTGCGCGGTGGCCCCATTGCCTCCCCTTTCCTTCCACTCTGGAGGCGCTTCCTTTGCTCTGAATCCGCTGAGTGGTCGCCCCTTCGGTGGTTCATCACGTGACTGGGCCAGAAAGGGACACAATCTAGGTGTCATTTCCTGCGAAGGTGACAGAGAATCGTTGGAATGACCGTATAAATAGGTACATTTGCTAAGTGTGTGTGTGTGTGTGTGTGTGTGTGTGTGTGTGTGTGTGTAAAGGGAACTAGAGTACAGCCTTGTCTTGTGGTCTCAGACTGTTGTGGTATATCGTAAAGGGAACTAGAGTACAGCCTTGGCTTGCAGTCTCAGACCAAAACAGAACTCCACACAGCAACGTGTTCATCGTCCTCATGCTCACCGAGCCTCATCAGCAGTGTTCATCGTCCTCATGCTCACTGAGCCTCATCAGCAGTGTTCATCGTCCTCATCCTCATTGAGCCTCATCAGCAGTGTTCATCGTCCGCACCCTCACTGAGCCTCATCAGCAGTGTTCATCGTCCTCATGCTCACTGAGCCTCATCAGCAGTGTTCATCGTCCTCATGCTCACTGAGCCTCATCAGCAGTGTTTCATCGTCCTCATGCTCACTGAGCCTCATCAGCAGTCTTCATCGTCCTCATCTTCACTGAGCCTCATCAGCAGTGTTCATCGTCCTCATGCTCACTGAGCCTCATCAGCAGTGTTCATCGTCCTCATCTTCACTGAGCCTCATCAGCAGTGTTCATCGTCCTCATGCTCACTGAGCCTCATCAGCAGTGTTCATCGTCCTCATCTTCACTGAGCCTCATCAGCAGTGTTCATCGTCCTTATCCTCATTGAGCCTCATCAGCAGTGTTCATCGTCCTCATCTTCACTGAGCTCATCAGCAGTGTTCATCGTCCTCACCCTCACTGAGCCTCATCAGCAGTGTTCATCGTCCTCATCTTCACTGAGCCTTATCAACGGTCTCCAGCTCAGTGGCCCTTCATGCCCTGCTCTCGTGGTGGCCTGGGCTTTGATGTTCCTTCCTCCACTCCCTGCCCGTGATGAGTTTGGGTTATGGTTCTGTGTGTCGACAGTTTCATGGGGACCGTTGTCAGAGAGACTGGTGGTGCCCTGCAGGGAGGGATGCTCAATTACTCTGTCTCCGCAACTCCACAAGTGTTGTCATCAGTGGCGGGGTCAGTAGATGGTGTACTGTGTAGGTTGCAGCAGAACAGGTTCTACCTTAGGCGATTGACATGATACCTCAGCACACAGTGTCTCCTCTTCTGGGCTGCTTCTGGACAAATCGCAACTAACTGGTCCCTTGATTCGCCGTGAATCTTAGCAAGGGAAAGTGATTCTCAGCACACGATTAATCCTAAAGTTTACCAGAGCAAAGTGAACATCAACAGAACTAGAACTGGACAGTTGGTAACATCTATTAACATGAGTTGGAACTGGTTTCATGATGGTTGGTTATAGTATATAAACTTTGTTTTGATGGGTGATGTGCGCGAATGGTGAGACGAACAATTGGCCAGCACGCATAGCGTCTTCAATACTGCATCTCATCCCCTTTCTATGGCTATTTCACATTGCATCTTATCCTCTCTTATCAGATTTGATCTTTTCCTCACGTTGTTTGAACCCTGTTCAGTAAATAGCATATTATATGATATTTATATACTATTCATGCCGGTGTGTAAAAGTAAAATAAGAAACACACATACTACATTTTCTAAACTTTGCCTGCAGACACGAGTTTAGTCATGAATGCCGATTTGTACATTTCGTTGTTACCGTTATGATTTTATCTGGCTGGGACACCTACCTCGCATACCTGTGGACAGGCTCAGTGCGTACTGTGCGGAGTATAATCAACTGTAAGTTGCATTGGAAACTACCCAGTGCCAAGTTCAAAAACCTTTCGCCGACCTCAAAAGCTCTCTCTGACGTGTGTTCCCAAAATACTATCTTGAAATACATTCAATGTGTGATCTTTGAGATTTGTCAAGGAGCCGTTCCAGGAAGTGCCTGCAATGCCTGATCTAGTTAATAAAATGAAGCATGGCACGGTATATTGATTACCTCCATTTGTAGATTAAATACCCCATGGCTACACCGGGTATTATTTTCAACTTTTCAAAAAAGGAACTTGTGTGACTATTGTTTTCTTTTAAAGTTCATGTTGTTGACCGTTTTGGTCATTGGTTTAAGCCTCCATACCACGATATTGGTCATTGTTCTCTCTCTCTCTCTCTCTCTCTCTCTCTCTCTCTCTCTCTCTCTCTCTCTCTCTCTCTCTCTCTCCACATCTTTCTTGTCCCTCCATTGCAGTATGTAAACCTGTCTTATGACCATGATTGATGTTTCACATGTTGTACCAATTCTTTGTGTCATTCCATGATTATATATCTGTGATTTATTGATTGATTGATTTATTTTATTATTTATTATTTTTTTTTTTTTTTTGGGGGGGGGGGGGGGGTGCTAGCCAGCTAGCCAGAAAATATTATAGAAATGTGATGAACTGTAATTCAATTATAAGCTGGAATGTTGCCAAACTATGATCTTAAATCGTAGCTCCGATAAACGTATTGTATTGTTGTGTGGTACGGTATTGTACTGTTGCATATTGACGAGTTATATTTGTTTCAAATAGTGTTGCAGCGCACAACGTTCTCGTCACTACAGAATCAGGTCGTGGGTGAGTACGATATCCGCTTCAGCACCTCTTCAGTTCTATAGCCTGCCTGTCCACGCTACTCCCCCCCCCCCCCCCCCCCTCTCTCTCTCTCTCTCATGTGTGTGTGTGTGTGTGTGTGTGTGTGTGTGTGTACGCTTGGACGCACATATGTGCATGTGTGTATGTGTACGTGCAAATGCACGTGCACACAGATGTTCATCTCCAAGTTGTCTGCATCGGTCCCGGCAATCTGCCAGTTCTTTGTGATCCAGCTGATAGAACGTGCTGGCAACAAAGCCCCACTCTAAGTGGAAAGGAAGGTAGTGATGCACGTGCTGGCCACTGGTGACGTCATTCTCTTTGATCGATCAACGGCATCTTTGCAGTCAGTCATGATCTGCGCTAACAGCCTCTTTCCCCCTCCATAACCACCATTCCTCTCCTCCTCTTCTTCATTTTTCACACACTCGTGAAAGAGCAGTTCGTTGCCTGTCTCTATCATTAATGTATCAAGTTAGGTTTGAAAACCTTAAGACATTTCCATAAGTGGATGATACGTTATAAGAATGAAAGGACTTTCACGTAGGCCTGCTGTATACTTTCCTATTTTCAGATAAATCCGAGAAATGTTCTCCGTGCCTGTTTTCAGACCAAGTCCTAATATATCTGTTGTGTTGTGACAATGTGAGGGTGTTTTCGAGGTGAGATTTAAGTGAGAGTGGAGATGGAAGTTCATCAAACAAACCACTTGAGCAGGGAGGAATCGCCTGGCAACGCTGTCATAAAGAACGCTGTGGTGCTCAAAATGAAAAGTATATCAGAGGAGGACGAGTGGTCAGGTCTGTCGTACGTCCAGTCAGACTGCTCAGTTCACTGTGCGTTGAGTTTCCTTCAACACGAGTCAACCCGGTCCTGCAAAACACGGGTTGTTCAGTGTGCAAAGGGCCACAACTTTCTGACAACACACGTTAAACGGAAGAGTGTTGTGGCTTGCTTGCTTATGCCTCTTTAAAGGTTTCTGGCACCTTTCAATCCTGCATCTCCATGTTTGGCCTGTGAGTGTGTGTAGAAGTCCATCTCCAGTCTCTACTGCCTTCAGCTGCTCGTCACTCTCTCCATCCACACAGTGGAATGTGTGTGCACTTCGCTGACCTCCCTTATGGACCTCTTCAACACAGCTGACGATGGCCTAGGTACCGGGCTTCATATGACAGAGAGGGCTGACCAGGATACACAGCCTTCCCCCCTCTCTCCACTTCCCCCCCCCCCTTCCTTCCCTGCCCTAAGGCTGCGAGGATGACCATGTTATCACAAGGAGAAGCTAATGAGAATACTGACCAGTCTGTCTGTCACCCTCTGCGTCTCCTCTACTTCCTGTTATCTCTGTTACGTCCTTCTGTGGTGTCTTCACTGGCTGAAAGAGGTAAACAGCGTGACCAGACTGTCTGTCACGCTTTGTACATGATCACCTCACTAATGAACAGGTGCGTCAGACCATCAAACAGTATACAGGACTCTACGAAGATCAGCTGATAACAGTCACAAAAGGATAACTTTGCTGGAATGGCCATGCAACGAGATCGTGTGGCATTACTTAAACAATGCTCGAGGGATCTGTCAAAACGAGGGACGCAGTGGGGAAGACAGAAAACAGACTAAAGGACCGACAACACTGCACGACGGACAGGGAAACCCAGGTCTGCTTAACATCTCTTCAGTGTAGTACGCCAATGACTTGACCGAAATGAGGAAGAAGGAGTACATGATATTCTGCATCGCGTTCTGAACAGGTGGAATTTAACTGACATCATTTATTGAAACACATATCTAGACACATATGTGGGAAAAGGGGCGAGTGACTTTTTATTTGTGCGTGCTTAATTAAGGATATGTAAGCGACTTTGGCTGTGTTCCATTTTTGTCTTTTTTTTTAATCACGTGACCAGAACAGATTTTATGTCCCTCAGTTCTTGGTCACTTGCTGTTGCAACGGAAAAAAAATGTGCTTTGAAAATACATTACCGATGAAGCTTTTCTGAAAGCGAAAATTCTATTGGGGATAAAAACCCCATGAAAACTAGAACCTTTTGAATTTCTTGTTTACACCAATCTATCTATCTATCTATCTATCTATCTATCTATAACTAGATATGCATATAGATTTAAATACTTGAATATGCTTGTATATGTGTATGTCTATGTGTGTCTGTATGCATACATGTATGTATGTATGTAAGTGTGTGACTTAAGCTGTGTTCCATTTTTGTCTAACTTTTAGGCACGTGGCCAGAAAAGATTTCATTTTCCTCAGCTCTTAGTCACTTACTGTTGCAACGAAAACGAGTGTACGTTGAAAATACATTGCCGATGAAGCTTTTCTGGCAGCAAAACTTCCACTGGAAAAAATACCATGAAACTACAACCTTTTGAATTTCTTGTTTACACCAGTCTATCTATCCATCTATCTATCTATCTATCTATCTATCTATCTATCTATCTATCTATCTATATCTATCTATCTATCGTATAACAGACACGAAAGATGAAACATATGTCAACTGAGATAAGACTTTAAATTTCGCAGGGTCCCCAGCGTATACTGTAGACGTGTGTGCGCTGGTGTGTGTTCATCAGTGGGGTGATGTTGGTGTGTGTGTGTGTGTGTGTGTGTGTGTGTGTGTGTGTGTGTGTGTGTGTGTGTGTGTGTGTGTGTGTGGTGTGTGTGTGTGTGTGTGTGTGTGTGTGTGTGTGTGTGTGTGTGTAAGGGGGAGGAGTTGTGTTCTTATGTGTTATGTGTTTGTATGTATGCTGTAATTGATGGTCTGTTGTAGTTCCTAAATCATCTCCTGAACATTCACGCACGCAGTCACAACACACACACACACCACACACACACACACACACACACACACACACACACACACACACACACACACACACACACACACATACGCGCGCGCACGCGCGTGCGCGCACTCTCACACACACACACACGCACATATGAAGGTGTATGCGTACATTCGCTTGTTCTTACTCACATACATATTACAACATGTGTGCATGTACAACGGCCACACTGACACCACACACACGCACACACACGCATGCACATAAGCGCACAAATGCACACACACACGCACA
>JADBJO010002638.1:295000-297186 GCA_016801955.1 Conus betulinus
CTGGGTAAGAGGACGTGGAAATGGGTTATTGAGACTATAGGAGGTTTCCTTGATCATGGGCAATTAATGTTCTTAGCACGGGGTTTATAGAACACGGAGTTTGAAGGCTCTGAAGGGTGAAACAGATTGATGATCATGAATACGCTTTACATGAAATTTGTAGGGGGTTTTTTTATGGAAAATTAAAGGTTGGAACTTGTGTAGCTTCTGTCGAGTTACCAACTCTGCAGAGGACACAAGAGTCATAGAGTGCTTAGAATTCATGGGAATTTCGTGGTCAATTCGGAAGTTTTTGTAAGGTTTACTGAGAGTTTGAAAGGTGCAAATGAATATGCCTGGGGTTTAAATGGTTCATATGGATTTCAGAGGGTTGTCCAGGAAAATGTGAAAAGCTTCTGGGTTCAAAGGAATTCATAGTGGTGGTGGTGGGGGTGATGGTGAGGGGTGGTAGTGGTGGGGGTGGTGGTGGTGGTGGTGGTGGTGGTGGAGACCGACCGATTTTGCTTCGTGGTTTTTCAGTTTTCTTCTCACCTTTTCTTTTCGTCAACAGTTTTCTGATCTCAATCTCATCTCTCATCTCTCTCTCTTCTCTCTCTCCTCTCTCTCTCCTCCTCTCTCTCTCTCGCTCTCCTCTCTCTCTCTCTGTGTGTGTGTGTGTGTGGTGTGTGTGTGTGTGTGTGTGTGTGTGTGTGTGAGAGAGAGAGAGAGAGAGGAGAGAGAGAGAGAGAGAGAGAGACAGAGAACAGACAGACAGACAGACAGACACAGTGAGGGAGGGATAAGTAGAAGGATGGGTGTGTTGTGGAAAAACAAGTGGGTGCATTCTTCAGATGACACAAATCTGGACTGTCAGCTTGTAGTGTGTGTTGGACTGTGAATAAAACTGTGGAAAACTGTGCCCTGTGAATAACACTGTGCCCTGTGAATAGCACTGTGAATAACACTGTGCCCTGTGAATAACACTGTGCCCTGTGAATAACACTGTGCCCTAGGCCCTGTGAATAACACTGTGCCCTGTGAATAGCACTGTGAATAACACTGTGCCCTGTGAATAACACTGTGCCCTGTGAATAACACTGTGCCCTGTGAATAGCACTGTGAATAACACTGTGCCCTGTGAATAACACTGTGCCCTGTGAATAACACTGGTCCCTGTGAATACCCACTGTGCCCTGTGAATAGCACTGTGAATAACACTGTGCCCTGTGAATAACACTGTGCCCTGTGAATAGCACTGTGAATAACACTGTGCCCTGTGAATAACACTGTGCCCTGTGTGAATAACACTGTGCCCTGTGTATAGCACTATGAATAACACTGGCCCCTGTGAATAACACTGTGCCCCCTGTGAATAACACTGTGCCCTGTGAATAGCACTGTGAATAACACTGTGCCCTGTGAATAACACTGTGCTCTGTGAATAACACTGTGCCCTGTGAATAACACTGTGCCCTGTGAATAGCACTGTGAAATAACACTGTGCCCTGTGAATAACACTGTGAACTAACACTGTGCCCTGTGAATAACACTGTCCCTGTGAATAACACTGTGAATAACACTGTGCCCTGTGAATAACACTGTGCCCTGTGAATACACTTGTGCCCTGTGAATAACATTGTGCACTGTGAATAACACTGTGGACTGGCCTTTTGAATTGTAGTGTGTGTTGCACTGTGCCCTGTGAATAACACTGTGTGAACTGCCTTTGAGTGTAGTGTGTTGCACTGTGGCCCCCCTGTGAATAACACTGTGGACTGCCTTTGATTTTAGTGTGTGTTGCACTGTGAAAAACACTGTGAACTGCCTTTGATTGTAGTGTGTGTTGCATGTGATTACCACTGTGCCTGTGATTGTAGTGTGTGCTGCATTGTAGAATAACACTGGTGGACTGGCCTTTGATTGTAGTGTGTGTTTGCACTGTGCATTGTGAAATAACACTGTGGACTTGCCTTTTGATTGTATGTGGTTGCACTGGTTCAACTGTGAAATAACACTGTGGGAACTGCCTTTGATTGTATGTGTGGTTTGCACTGTGATTAACAGTTTGGGACTGCCTTTGATTGTATTGGTTGGTTGCCTTTGAATAACACGTTTAATGCCTTGATTGTAGGGTGTGTTGCACTGGTGAATACACCTGTGGAGTGTCGTTTGATGTATGTATGTGTTTTTGTTCACTGGTGCCCCTA
>JADBJO010002639.1:0-12500 GCA_016801955.1 Conus betulinus
GCATCGGCGGGTACTAGTTGGAGGTGAGCGCTGACTGTCTAGGTAAACTGATGGCCGACCATGGTTGGTGCCAGTTTTTGGGCAGACACTGGCAGTGGACACCTGTCTTGGGGGTGGCTGGGCCCTCCTCGGCTTAGTATTAGTAGGCGGTGTGTTGCCTAAGGATAGGGAAACCTCAGCTACCAGCATCCAGCAACTCAGTCCTGCTACTTCTTTGAGTCGGCCTCACGGCGGGGCCCAGCGGACATTACCAACTACTCGCACATGAAGGCAGCCGGCGCTTGGTAAACCCAAAAAGGACAGCTACAGAGGGGGGCTCTAGGAGGTGACGAATGCCAACCGGCTCCACCTTCGGGCCAAATTCCAACCTCAGTGCTTGGGCCACAACTCCCCACACCATCACAAGCAGGACCTCAGCGAACACATGGTTATCTAGAAGGAAGGAGACAATAAGAAAAAGAGGACGCTGGCTCCGTCTGCAAGGCACACAATATCAAGCTTGGACGCCAACCCCCATTGGAGCCCAGGACTCTCACACTATCTGCCAAACGCGCCAGATGAATTCTGCCAGCTCCTATGCTCTGGTCTACCGCCGCAAGCTGCCGTTGGCAGTGGGACAACGGGTCCTTAAGACGGTCGTGCGCTGCTGTATGATGCTCAGCCTGGAGATTTTCCCGGACTGCGCGCAGGCGTCGGGCCACTCTTCGTTGTGGGGGCTGGGATGCGTGTTCGTATTAATGACAAAGACCGGATTTGCTTTGGATCGTCGAATGATGAGGCTTTAATCCACGGAAACCAGAGCCGCGACTGCATGTAGCATCTCTCGTAAAGGATGGATGGAAAGGAGGGGATCAACCTCATGGCAGACACTCCACTGATAGTCATCACGGATATGGGAGACACCGAAGTGGGTGACTAGCACGACACAAGACCACAGGTAGGACCGTGAGAAAGGGAAACAGAAGCTGAGGCAACCGGGGGGGTGCCAGGGACGGTTTGAATGGCTATTGAGCAGAACTTTGATTCGGTTTTTCTTATGGTGTGTTAGGATCGATGAGGATGAAATGAAGATCATGGCGGACTAAAGTTACAGAGTCCACTTTGGTCTTGAAATAGCAATTAGTACAATCTCTTGTGGGTGGTGTAGTCGAATGATATACATCTGCCTGGCGTTCTAAGCCACGCCGAGGGGCAACAGTGCACAAGCCCTAGAAGGTGTTCCATCCGGAAAATGATCTGAGCAGTGAGGGAGTCTCACGGGACACACGATTCCCAGTTTGCGTACCCAAAATTCGTCTGTATGGTTCCGAAGTCCTCCTATTGGGAGTTGGTGGGATTACAGCGTGTGCCCCAAACGCTCTTGGTTGTAAGAGACTTGTGTCACTCGTCAGCATTGCAGCATACAGGACAGGACACCACCAGCGATTGCGAGGTTTGTTTTGCGCGGGAGCTGACACACCTCGTCAGTGGAATTCACTTCAGGGGCGGAGTGGGGCCCCCTAAGGATGCGGCTGTTGAGCCCAGTACATGCGTAGCCAACAACGAAACAGCTCGAGCAGCATATGGCATGGAAGTCATGTAACCTCACGTGCTCACTGAAGTGGCTAGGGTTCTATAAGCGGACATAGTGTCAGATGTACTGTTCACGCGTGGTGCTCGTGTTATGTAAGCGCAGCTGTAGATTCGCCATGATCCGAGCAAGCGAAGTCCAAGCCGTCCTTGGCTGATGAAAGACACTCGGAAGGAAACCTCATTATGGGTCTTCTGTTGTGTGCGGCGATATACCAATCATGCAATTATTCGTAACAGGATCATTCAACTGACATACACAGTGACGTAACATTTATGCACTGAGAAAGGAAAGATAGAAAGAGAAAAGAAAGAAGAAGACACTGGGAAGAGAAGCGACAGCATAGATGGGCGCTAAGCCCACCAAAAATAACAAAGACACAGTAACAAAACCAATGTGTGTGAGCGGCGAGTCGTGGTGAAGCGCAAAGGATTGTGAATTAATGCACAAAAAGAAAACAGGACACTAGAGTGAAAAGGAAAATTTGACAAAAATAGACAGACGAACAAAAAGCATTCAATTATAAAAGAATAGTCCTGTTAGTCTGTCAGTTGGAGATTGCTGTGTGGCAAAACGCGCAGCGTGAATATGAGCAACAGTACAGTGCTTGTGGCAAACGCAGGTCGGTGGAATGATGAGCGAGTAATAGCTAACGAAGTAATAAGTAACTTTAAAAGTCAGTGGTATCGCGGAAGCATTTTGATGGGTGAGCCGCTCGCTTTAGGAGATGAATACTGTACCGGGGAATATGGTATCTGCCGATGTCATGGGGCATTTGTAATGTTGTCCAGCGTTTTCGCGCCTATACAGATAGACACTAGAAAAAATCCGTTCCAGAGATGCAGTTGTGACCAGCGTCCGCTGTGATTGTGGGTGTGGGTACTACTGGTTGTCTAAACACCAGGATATGATAACCTAATGATGTGAGCGTCGTTAAATCCTTTCAAACCCCCCACGGTTCGCCATTCAACCCAAAGTGATAACAGACATAGCAGAGGAGAAGCGAGAGAGAGAGAGCGAGAGGGCTGGAGGGGGGGGGTGGGGGGGGGAGGGGGGGGGGGGGGGGGGGGCGCGCGGTATGGAGGATTGAGCAGGGGAAGGGGGCGAGAGGGCGGCGCTGGGGAGGAGAGAGGAGAGGGACGAAGGCTGAGGGACGAGGCGGAGGCTAGAGGCGGCGAGAGGATGTGCGCGAGAGGGAGAGATGGTACGGAGGAAGCCTGGACGGGAGGAGAGACGAGCGAGGGCGGCCGAGGAGAGGGAGGAGTCCGGGGACGGAGAGGAGCGAGACTGAGAGAGACAGGACAGATTAGGAAAGGCAGAGGAGGAGACAGCACAGACAGCGACAGGACAGACAGGCAGAGAAGGAAGAGGAGGGACGTGGGAATGGGGGGAGGGGGAGACACAATGGACAACTAGTCAATTGCAAGCCTCCCATTTTATTACACACAAAGGCGAAGAGTAAGTAAGGCGGAACAAGAACTAGGCATCATCCCTCTTCACGTCCATCAGTTCCTTGCACCCCACATGCTAGTTCAACATCCGCATGGTGTCTAGACTTATTCATCATAACGGTAAAGGCAAATCGACTCAAAAACAGGTAGAGGATCAAGTAAGACATGACCAACCCGTGTCAGGGGCGATCGGCATAGCTGATGGCCGCTCAATCATCGCTTAGACCAATTTGGGACATGTCAGAGAGCCTCGTGGGATGATCCCACGACCGGAGTGCACGAGATATGGTGACTGTGTAGGAGACCACTTGTCTACAAAGTACGATGCGGACAAGAAAGGCTTGCGACGAACCCAGGGGTCTCGAATGTATATAAAAGCTATGATTATGTCAGCGAATTTGTGGTCGTCATTTTGTTCAGTTGCTCCCCATTGTTCTGTCTGAAATTTGTCAGTTGTGTGTCCACAAGCACACACGACGGACATGCACGCGCACGGGCGCTGTCGCGCGCGCGAACACACACACACACACACACCACACACAACAACACACACAGCCCCAACACGCGCCGCATGCGCGCGCAGCGGCGACGGGCACCCCCTTTCCCCAAACCGCCACCACTTACACACAGAATCCAGGTGTAAGAAAGAGCGCAGCCCGCCGCGCTAGTTAGAGCGTGAGTGGAGCCAGCCGCGCGAGCAGATATAATGGCTATCTAGCGAGTATTAAAGCCGGCGGAGCAGCATAAGGCGCTGGAACCGGGACGTCGAAAAGGGACGGTTGCGGCATGAACGAAGGAAAAACAGAGTTCAGTTTCATCAAAGAGAGCATCATTTACATATGGGGACGTTTCATAGACGTGGATACGCTGTCTGCAGAGCCACGGCGCCCCATGGGGGGCAAAGGGGCAACAGTGTGAGCCCGACAAATGCACGAGTGGGGAGGAAGGGTCTCTGATGGGTGAGTGCCCTAGCGACGCTGGACATAAGGCGTTCCACCGAAGACACGGCCGGTCAGAATTTCAGAAGAAGAAGAAAGAAAGAAAACGCGAAAAAGAAAGGGACGGGGGGTGAGAACGAAGAGGGAGGAGGGGAAAGAAGGTAAGACAAGAAGGAGGATGAAGGGAAGGCTAAGGCGAGAAGAACGAGGAGAGTTGAGCAGGAGACTATAGGTAATGGGTCGCTGGTGGGTGGTAGTAGTATTAGTAGTGGAGTAGCGTCGTAGTAGTAGTCGAAGAGGAGGAGGAGGAGGGTGGAAGAAGGAAGAGACCGACCAAGACAGACTAAAAACAAGAACATCTAACAACAACAAGAAAGAAGGACACAGAGTCACACAAAAACGAAGGACCCCCCACACGACGAAAATCGTATCCTGAGGTCAGTGGTTTCTAACTCATTGTTCGTACGCACATAGCTGTTTTAGTGAGAGAAACTTTAACATCATTCACAAGATGCCAGGTATTATGAGGTACCCATACCCAAGTGAGTACAAGACTGCAAATGTCTGTGAAAATGACATTTCAACACACAAGCGGGTAGACGATAATTCGGTAAGGTAAGGTCGGTAAGGTTGCTTGTAGACCCAGGGTCCAGGAGCCCGGCGTGTTGTTGAAGGTCAACTCACCAGAGCACCATATAAATGCACTCTTCTAAGCAACACCACGCAGAAAATTGGTGTAAAAATCCTTTCGGTCCTGTAAAATCTGCTCCTAGAGTCAGATGACAAATGTTGATCTCCCTTCGAAATCACAAGATCATCTCAGAGCGGGACGCTGCTCTGCGCAAGTTTTAACGGAGTCTGATGGAAAATATTTAGCTCAGCATCAGGCAAGCCCAGGCAAACGAAACATAACAGCCACGATATCAACAGGCTGGTAGGGCGGTTGGGATTCCATCCCACGCGATGAGCGAGAAGAATTCCGGTCACCGGAAGGTCAAGGTGACGCTGCGCAGGCGGGGGCGCGGGCGAGCGACGGGAGGGGCCCTCGGTGATGGGTCCGGGGTGACAGGGGTGGAATGGTGGGGGTGATGGTGAGGGGTAGGTATCTTGCGCGTGATTGCCTCTCGAAAAGGAAAGATAAGAAGAGATCGTCCAGGCGGGCGAGCTGCTAGCGTGTGGGGAAGATCTGTTCTTCAGTCCGAGTCTGAAGCCTGACTTCCCCAGTCTCTTGATCTCACGACCGAGATCCTGGCACACTACCACGAACACAGAATGATTACAAGTTAGTGAAGAGGGAGTCCAGGGAAAGAACGGTCAGGGCATAAAAACAGAGGAGGAGCCCGACGCAGGGACAGAAGAGCAGGACATGATTAGAGGAAATGAACCAGGGAAAGAAGGAAACTAAGAAAGAAGAGGAAGGAAGAAAGAACGGACTCATGGGCATATTAAACAGTGGACGAGAATTGACAGAACGATAGAAGATACGAAGATGAAAACGAAGACAAGTCAGACAGGAAGGAGTTAAGGCCCTGGAATAGGAGAAAGAGATGATTAAACGCATGACGGAAGACAAAAACAGGACCCTTGCGGGCGACGTAATAGAAAAACAATGCCCAGCAACGCTGGTGCGCACAAAGGGCTATGGACAACATGTAAAGAAAAAAAGATACTCCACGGAACCAGACGTTTTTGAAATAGGGACGAAAAAAAAAATCTCTGCACGCACAAAGGACAGCTTGAACAAGGAGAACGAAGACTCGCTGAGCATGAACTTATGATGGGTAAAATTGGAAAAGAAGACCTGGAGAGGACTAATAACATGCGGAAAGGGAAAATAGATCCTGGCCGAACAAAGCACGAATAGGTGCAGTTAAAGAAAAATGTCTTTGAGGGGACATGAACAGCGTAGGGGGATGGGCGGGCTGCGATGAAACAAGTGGCATCCTGGGCATAAGGCACGAAGATGGTAAAAACCCAGAAAGATCCTGATATGAAACAGGGATTATATAACGAGGGAGGAAGGAAAGAAGCTCCCAGCGGTGGTCATAAGGTAGTCATGGAGAAGAAGAGGCCCGCATGAGGAATAAGTCAAGACAGGGGGCGCGTTTGTCATTACGTAGTGAGAATGGTAAACCCAGAAGGAAGATTCTGGAGAAGCAGAAGATGATGAGTTTTGAAGAGTTCAGTCATAGGCATGAATGACAGAGGGAGCCAAGATAGAGGATGCTGTCAGGAACAGAAAAGAAAGGAAGAAAAGAAGATCCTGGCATCAACAGACACACCGTACAATTTGAGAGATCCTGGAATGAACAGACAACCCATTACACCGCAAGATACTGGCATGAACAGACAACGATATTACAAATACGAAGAGTACCTGGCGGATGAACAATGACACCACCCATACCCCAATCACCAGAAGACCTGGACCCATTACATGAACAGACCACAATACAAGTACGAAGAATCCTGGCAGAGGAACAGAACACCGCCATACATTCGAAGAGCCTCGACCTTAGGCACAGACAACCATACAATACGGAAGATCCTGGCTGAACAGACGACACAGACAATAACGAGATCCTAGCTGCGCATGACCAGAACACCATTACAATACGAACGAGTCCTGGCATGTGAGCAGAACAAACAGACCATACAATACAGAAGAATCCTGGCGCCTTCGTTGCTGGTGAGATGAACAGTGGAGCTATTGAACAGAATGATCCCGATTTATTTGAAGCGGCCCCCCCTGCGGAGCAAGTAATGGGAAGGGAAATCCTTTAAGACTGAACAGTATAAAAAGAACTAACAAAAAGAATGCATGACCGGTGAACAGGACTGTAGTACAAGCGAGGTGAATAAACAGAGGATTTAGGCGGAAGAGATTGGGACATTAAGATATGTTAGGGAAGGGATGATCATAGCGCATGAAACAGAAGGATACAGGAAAAGGGGCGGGGGCGGCCGGGGGGGGAGGCGGGCGGGGGGTATGCTGGACACTTGACACAATGGTAGGGCAGGGGAGCTACTAGCATAAAGAGATAAGGACGGGGGACGGCGGAGGGGGTCGGGGCGGTGGGCAGCGTGGGTGGGGGGCTATGCTGTGATTAACACAAGGCATAGGGAAGGGGATCATAGCATGAACAGAGAATAAAGAAGCATGGGGGCGGAGGTGGGCGGAGGGGGTGCTTATGCTGACATTAACGATAGATAGGGAAACGAGATCATGGAGATGAGACAGAGGATAGGGACAGAGAGGAAAAACTCTTGACATCAACACACATTAAGGAAGGAAGCTCATGCAATGAACAGCGAATCAGGAAGAAGGGGGAGGTCTCAACACAAGGTCAGAAAAAAGCGATCCTGGACAAACAAAAAAGAGGAAGGGGGGGGGGGGGGGGGGGGGGGGGAGGGGGGGCAGGGGGGGGAGGGGGAGGGAGCGGGGGGGACAAGGAAAAGAGAGAACGAAAGACGAAAGGGGAGGGAGGATACGAAGAAGAGAGGGGGGTGAAGGGGGGAGGGGGGGAAGGGGGGGCGGGAAAAGATCCTGAGATAACACAAGGGTTATAAGGGGGAAAGGGGTGAGGACCATGAACAGAGGATAAGGGAAAGGGCGGGGGAGGAGGGGGAACAATCCGGGAGGCGGGGGTGGGGGAAGGAAAAGGAGGAGGAAAAGGAGGATCCCTGACAGTTGGAAACAGTAATCTCAGCACTAGGTTTCGATTTTTGTTTACTAGCAGTTTAGTGTACATACTATATCACCCATTAAACCTGGGATCACATACTTTATAGCCAATTCACCGATTTTTCGAGAATTGCGACTTAACGTAGTCGTACATCACTGTACTTGTTCACGCCCCTGGCTTTGGAGTAGCACGCACTAAATATGAGGCGCAATAGTTATTACCGATGCTGATTTGGGATATCCGACACTCCCATGTACTAATCCAATTTAGGGTTATTTCCTGTGTTGAGATGTCAAGAGTACTATCAATGTCAGTAGCTCTCCTGTTAGTTCTCACGTCACAACCATGTCATCACTACTATTCAGGGTGTACCCGGGATTGACGTCACACATGGTCACACTGTTAAGGAGATCTTCGTTTGCTACGTCACGGGCATTGCCATCGTTTTACGAAAATTCCGTTTCTGGTTGTCATCGCTAAGTAAGGTTATAGTCTGACAAGTCACCAAAGGTTCATCCCCCATCGTGGGCATGTGCCATCCGAACGCCACACTCCACGAACTTCTAGAACACAGACGTTTTCGCAAGAGAATTTTTCTTTTCTTTTTCACCTGCAGGTGACGGCTCTAGGGCTTGGCTTTGCGTGTGTCATAAGGAACTCATGTGGAGGGGGATGTAAGATCCAGGTGTGTGGAAACAACCGCCCCCAGAGAACAGAGCAAGGTGGCCGAGAAGTGTACCCCAGTTCATGGATGACCCCCCGCAAGGGGGAAATGAGGAAGGAAAGTGCCAGGAGAGGAGGAGAGAGAGAGAAGAGAGGGAGGAGCGCGGCGGCGAGCGCGCGAGCTGGATGAGGATGATAGAGAGAAGAGACGGAGAGAGAGTAAGGATGAGGAGAGAAGAGAGAGGAGAGACAAGTGTCAAATGTGTAGGACGGGCATGCAACCGTTCCACTCTGGACTAACTCCAGAGCTTCATTGATACAGCCCGTGGCACCACCCGAAGTTCCCAGGCTACTACAACAATGACATTGACCCCAAATGCTGACATCCATGCACGGTAGGGACGTTCGGAGAACTGGATCTGACCAGCATCAGTGCTGATGTTGCTAGTCGGCGTTGTCAGACGGTGTTGGGACAAGACGGCCCTTGATGCTGGGACACGGTTCACAATGCGCCCTGAGAACGAACCATACAGCTGGTCAGTCAGACATGCGCTTTCTCAGACCGTAGGCTGCTTGGAAGAGCCAAACAAGACTTTCTGTCTAATTTGTTTTGTGAGTATACGCCTTCTTGTGGACGGACATATTAAAACACGCTAGAAGGCACTATAATATACCGTAAGCTCCTGATGGGATTCGACGAGCGAAATCGTGTGATAGATTATATTCGAGCAGTTCTGAGTCACTATGAGAGGGAACATCTAGCTACCACAAGTAGGAACGTGCCATCGTGGACCGTTGCTGGATCAGTGTTTTGCTTCACATACCCATGTTTGGAGTGCCACTTGATGTTATAAATTCTTGATTTTCTGGAACCTAAAACTGGTGATTGTTACATGAGAGCGAACACGTCTGTCTGCTGTGAAACCTGGATTACGTGATGTGCAGAGAGTTCAGATAAGGTGTAATCTATTTCGTCTGGAGATTCGGGACAATCCCACCACACACTACATACAACACAACACACACACCACACGGCCAGCACGCACGCACGCACGCACGCGCCGCCGATTCGGCACGCGCGCACGCCGCACACAACACACACACAACACACACACACTACACAACACACCCACAATAGAGAGTATATATAGCTCTATATATATCATATAATATATACAGTAATACATACTACATACATACATACCTACCATACATATTGAGACACGAGGTTCACGCAAAAGGCCACCAACGTAACATATTGCTTACAACGAGAAGCGATACTGGACTGCTGTGTTGACATGCGGACCCGGGCCAGGCCTACACACGCAGATTCAGTAAGACTTCAAGGGCCACGTAACTATCTCACCGGGGACAGGATGCCATTGTGTGATATTAACTGGACGCAACTCGAACAGAACATCCTACGGGACAGCGTCGCCGCGCGCGGCTAGCACTCAGCTCGTATGCTCGATGACTGCAGACACCCAGACTAAGACGATGCCGCCCCAATAGCAAGAGTGCCTGAGGTCTTCGTCAGAGCCCAATTCGTTCCGGTTCCGCTGCAGCATGAGGGCCAGGCACAACTTAGACACGCACGGAGCTTTCACCCACTCTTACGGTCCTGGCAAAGAGAAGCAAGAATGTGTTGGACGTCTTTTCTCGCTTGGAACAGGGGCTTTCCTGCGTGGGTCAAGTGGGCCTTCTTTGACGGAGTCATTGGGACGGCTGTTTCCACACAGTCAGGCCCAAAAGCAGAACACACACGCACACGCACGCACGCACTCAGCCGGCGACACACAGACACACAGCAACACGCGACGCGGCGCGCGCGCGCGGCCATTCAAGCACCGACACACACCACGCAGCACACCCATACACACGCACACTCAAAACAGCACTGCTCACACACACTACTACTACGCGCACGCGACTCGCACGCCAAGACAAAAGGCACACACACCACACACCAACACGACACACACCCATCAACACACACACCACACCACACACCACATTGTTCTCACTTCAAGCAAACACACAGCCACCATACAAACAGCACCACACACACACAAACACACACACCACAAGACACACACACACACACACAGGAGGGTCGCGTGTGCGCGAGCGCGCATGCAGCACAGGCCCGACAGACAGCAGACCAGACAGACACGACACGACAAAACAGTCAGACAGACAGGACAGAGACCAGCCAGACAGACAATAACAGACAAGACAGTCAGGGGCCAGACCCGACAGAGCAGCGGACCGGACAGACGAGACGCACAGTCCAGAAGACAAGACAGAAGAAGACGGACGACTGTGGCGCTGAGGAGAGGGCAGGAACGGACTTGGTGGTCCTGACATGCGAAGAATGTTGCGCGACAGCGGGGGGGGCGAGAACCCATTGTGGATCTGGGCCAGTCGTAGGGGTTTTTTTTTGTCCATCGGCAGCTCCACCTCCCCCACCAAGTGTTGACCCGCATGTTCACCCCCAGACCCCCAATCACATACAGCAAACCACCACAAGCACACACCACCACCAACACCAAAACACACGTACGCACGCACGCACGCACGCACGCACGCACAACACACACACACACAGAGGGACAAAATATAAACTGTTGTCTATGACACAACACTCCAGCACGAGTAAGACCGCGCGAATAGACCGACCCATATAAGCAGGTGCTCCATCTAGGTTTCTTTCGATAAGAGGGCCCCCAGCGCACCGTCAATACAAAAAAGGAAAGATATCATAGAGATAATAGCAAATAAGCCTTATCTGCAATAGCTCCGACAACTATAGACAACCCCATCACAAGATATGATGTAGATATAGAACGTTGTTTTTCCCGCAGGCAGGGGATGTATGACACGAAATTAGACACAGTGACAAGCGATATTGCTGTATTGTTTATCACATAGTCAGGACACTCAATTCTTCAACGGCAATCTGATGTAGCAAGTTGTAGTACACAAGCAAACTACACCGACTTGTTTGGCGATTTTGTTCTCAAGAATCGCACATCATGTGCACCCCAAAGGACCAACACTGCCCATCAAAATCGAAGAAAAAAACTCAGCTCCCTATGCGTCTCGGGGATATCTATAGCAAGGTAGACCCCCATAAGAAACCGCCCCAGGGCAAAAAAACCGAAACGGTGACCAAGTTTAGCGACAATGTATATTTACATTAGAATATGTTTTCAATAAATAGAAGATTACGCAGAGACCTGAAAGAAAAGAATGTTCGTTACCAAAGACCTCCACACAGGAAAAAACAGTATGCAGGAGAGAGCTACTCGGAGAGGAATTGTTGCATTATAGATCGGCAAGCACCGTAAAACATTATACCACGTGATGACATATGGCAAGTGTTCATGGCGCTCAACACCGTAACATATAAAGTGAGCACCTGTATGGGGTAATGCATTGAGGACTCGACACCATAAAAATTACACAGGGATGATGAAGATTGCTATCCCCGGCCAATGTTGGGTACCAGGAGAGCTTAGCAACTGGAAACAGTACGACCATAGGTGAAGACGCCCGTATGGCACATGTGTTACATCAGAGAATGCAACACCTGTAAAAACTTAGTACAGTGATGACCGTGCGGATTCCTGGCAATGTCATTCAGAGACTGACAATCCCGGAAAACCATTAGTCCAGGTGAGGACGTGCTATACAAGTGATTGTTATCTGAGATCAATACACGTAAGCATAATTATTAAAGTGATGCCGAGTGGTAATGGTTGTCATCAGAGAGAGACTCAACACCGTAAGAAATTTAAAGAGTGATGACGTATGGCAATGTTCATCAGAGATCAATACGTAACAAACACAGGTGATGACGTATAGCAATGTTGTTCATCTGCGATTCAATACTAAACACATATACAGTGATGACGATTGGTAATGTTGTCATCAGAGATCAAAACACCGTAAACATTACACGGTGATGAGTAGGCCATGTTCATCGAAACTCAAAACGTAAATATTATACAGGTGTGGACGATTGGGCAATTGGTTAATCAGGAGACTCAGTATCGTAAACTTAGACAGGTGATGACGTATGGCAATGTGTTCATCAGAGATCAACACCGTAAACATTATACCAGGTGTGACGTATGGGCATGTTGGTCATCAGGAGACCTCACCCCGGCAACCATAACACGAGGTGATG
>JADBJO010002639.1:15000-20000 GCA_016801955.1 Conus betulinus
TACCTATGTCACAGTGAGGATCGCCTACCTATGTCACAGTGAGGATCGCCTACCTATGTCACAGTGAGGATCACCTACCCATGTCACAGTATCACACTACCCATGTCACAGTGAGGATCACCTACCCGTGGGCACAGTGAGTGAGGATCACCTACCCATGTCACGGTGAGGATCGCCTACCTATGTCACAGTGAGTATCACCTACCCATGTCACAGTGAGGATCACCTACCCGTGGCACAGTGAGGATCACCTAACCATGTCACAGTGAGGATCACCTACCTATGCCACAGTGAGGATCACCTACCCATGTCACAGTGAGTATCACCTACCCATGTCACAGTGAGTATCATCTACCCGTGGCACAGTGAGGATCGCCTACCTATGTCACAGTGAGGATCGCCTACCTATGCCACAGTGAGGATCACCTACCCATGTCACAGTGAGGATCACCTACCCATGTCACAGTAAGGATCACCTACCCGTGGCAAAGTGAGGATCGCCTACCTATGTCACAGTGAGTATCACCTACCCATGTCACAGTGAGTATCATCTACCCGTGAAACAGTGAGGATCGCCTACCTATGTCACAGTGAGGATCGCCTACCTATGCCACAGTGAGGATCACCTACCCATGTCACAGTGAGGATCACCTACCCATGTCACAGTAAGGATCACCTACCCGTGTCAAAGTGAGGATCACCTAACCATGACACAGTGAGGATCACCTACTCATGACACAGTCAGGTTCACCTACCCGTGTCATAGTGGGGATCACCCACTTGTGTGACAGTGAGGATCACCTGCCCATGCCATAGTGAGGATCACTTCCCCGTGTCACGGTGAGGATCACCTACCCGTGTCATAGTGGGGATCACCTACTCGTGTCACAGTGAGGAGCACCTTCCCGCGTCATAGTAAGGATCACCTACCCGTGAGGATCACCTACCCGTGAGGATCACCTATCCATGTCATAGTGAGGATCACCTACCCGTGTCATAGTGAGGATCACCTACCCGTGTCACAGTGAGGATCACCTACCCGTGTCACTGTGAGGATCACCTACTCATGTCACAGGGAGGATCACCTACCCATATCACAGTGAGGATCACCTACCCGTGTCATAGTGAGGATCACCTACCCGTGTCACTGTGAGGATCACCTACTCATGTCACAGGGAGAATCACCTACCCATATCACAGTGAGGATCACCTACCCGTGTCATAGTGAGGATCACCTACCCGTGTCACAGTGAGGATCACCTACCTGTGTCACTGTGAGGATCACCTACTCATGTCACAGTAGGATGACCTACACGTGTCATAGTGAGGATCGCCTATCCATGTGACCGTGCGGATCACCTACTCGTGTCACATTAGGGACCACACACCCGTGTCACAGTCAGGACCACTCACCCGTGTCACATCCAGTGATGAGCACCGTCTTGTCCCGCAGACTCAGGCAGCCAGCCGCTCTCCTCCGCTGCCGGCAGTACAGGACGTAGAGGAGGAACGAGACGAATGCACAGGTCAGGGTGGAGGTGGTGAGTGAAAAGTACAGGGCCAACACCCCCATCCCCACCATCCCCGCCTGCAGCGTGTAGACCACCGCCCAGGACGACATGAGGCTCTGCACACACAATGACATCAGCTGGAGGAAGAGAGGGACACTGAAGATGTGAAGAAAGACTAAAAATTTCAAGAACTCAAAACTGTGGATATGATAAGAATACTAACGACAAAATAAGAGAGAACAATAAGAATAGCAAGGAGTTTTTGTGCACAAAAACGAAGAACAGGAAAAGAAAAAAAAGGAGAAACTTCAAAAACAGAACTCACTCACACACACACACACACACACACACACACACACACACACACACACACACACACACACACACACACACACACACCAATTAGACGGATGGAGAGGAACAGAACGAAGAGGAACATGAAGAAGACAAACAAAAAGAAAAAAAGGATCAGGGGCAGAAGACAGGATCACCTACCCATGCCACACTGAGAAACACCTACCCATGTCACAGTGAGGATCACCTACCCATGTCACAGTGAGGATCACCTACCCATGTCACAGTGAGGATCACCTACCCATGTTACAGTGAGGATCACCTAACCATGACACAGTGAGGATCACCTACCCATGTCACAGTTAGGATCACCTACCCATGTCACAGTGAGGATCACCTACCCGTGTCACAGTGAGGATCACCTACCCATGACACAGTGAGGTTCACCTACCCATGACACAGTGAGGATCACCTACCAATGTCACAATGAGGATCACCTTCCCATGTCACAGTGAGAATCACCTACCCGTGGCACAGTGAAGATCACCTATCCATGTCACAGTGAGGATCACCTACCCATGTCACAGTGAGGATCACCTACCCGTGTCACAGTGAGGATCACCTACTCATGTTACGATGAGGATCACCTACCCATGTCATGGTGAGGATCACCTACCGTGTCACAGTGAAGATCACCTAGTACCTACCCATGTCACAGTGAGGATCACCTACTCATGTTACGATGAGGATCACTACCCACCCATGTCACAGTGAGGATCAGCTACCCGTGTCACAGTGAGGATCATCTACCCATGACACAGTAAGGATCACCTACCGTGTCACAGTGAGGATCACCTACCCATGTCACAATGAGGATCAGCTACCCGTGTCACAGTAAGGATCACCTACCCATGTCACAGTGAGGATCACCTACCCATGTCACAGTAAGGATCACCTACCCATGTCACAGTGAGGATCACCTACCCGTGTCACAGTGAGGATCACCTACCCGTGTCACAGTGAGGATCACCTACCCGTGTCACAGTGAGGATCACCTACCCATGTCACAGTGAGGATCACCTACTCATGACACAGTCAGGATCACCTATCCAAGTCACAGTGATGATCACCTTCCCATGTCACAGTGAGAATCACCTACCCGTGGCACAGTGAAGATCACCTATCCATGTCACAGTGAGGATCACCTACCCATGTCACAGTGAGGATCACCTACTCATGACACAGTCAGGATCACCTATCCAAGTCACAGTGAGGATCACCTTCCCATGTCACAGTGAGAATCACCTACCTGTGGCACAGTGAAGATCACCTATCCATGTCACAGTGAGGATCACCTACCCGTGTCACAGTGAGGATCACCTAACCGTGTCACAGTGAGGATCACCTACTCATGTTACGATGAGGATCACCTACCCATGTCACAGTGAGGATCAGCTACCCGTGTCACAGTAAGGATCACCTACCCGTGTTACAGTCGAAGACAGACGAGAATAAAGCTGCAGAAATAGGAGGAAAGGGAAGAAGAAGAAGAAGACTGGAAAGAAGACAGGGGATTGGCGGGCGGAGTAGAGGAGAGGGTGGTGGGGGATGGGGGGGGGTGGGGGTGGGGTGGGGGAGGAAGTGGAAGGGAAGAAAGAAAGAGAAACAGGAAGCATAAGAATAGTAAATAAGGAACAGGAAGAAGGGAGAAGAGAAATCGAAAGGAGAGAGTAAAATATGAAGAGGTAGAAAAAGATATAAAAAGAAATGCTACTGCTATTGCTACTGCTGCTGCTGCTGCTGCTGCTACTACTACTACTACCACTACTACTACTACTACTACTACTTATATAATTATTACTATTTTTTACTACTACTACTACTACTACTACTATTACAACAGCAGCAACAACAACAACTGCTACCACTACTACTACTACTACTACTGCTGCTGCTGCTGCTGCTGCTGTTGCTGTTGCTCCCTCTTCTGCTGCCTCTGCTGCTGCTGCTGCTGCTGCTGCTGCTACTACTACTACCAGTGAGGGAGGAAAGGATGAATATGGAGAAGACAACTATGAAGAAATGTAAAGTTGAAAGGGATGCAAATAAAAGAGGAACAAGCAGAAGATGTCAAGGAAGAAAACATACAGGGGAAAAATCATAGGACGAAGAGAGAGAGAGAGAGAGAGAGAGAGAGAGAGAGAGAGAGAGAGAGAGAGAGAGAGAGAGAGAGAGACAGACAGACAGACAGACAGACCGGGAGAGAGAGAGAGAGAGAGAGAGAGAGAGAGAGAGAGAGAGAGAGAGAGAGAGAGAGAGCAAGAACAAAAGTAGATCACAAACGCGCTCGGCGCATATACTGAAAATTATGAAAGAAAATATTGCATAACAAAATATTCGTCCTGAAATTATTCTGGCATTTGTGTGTTAACTGATAACAGTACTTCTCTTCGTTTAGTAATTTACAAATGAACATAGCTACAGAGCGAGTTACAATTCTCTTTTCATTTTGCAGTAAAAGAAGCAATGACGATTGATGAACATTTCTAGTATGAGTCAAAATGTATTTACCTCTTAAATCTCTATAGGATGGATAAACAATCAAAAAACGTATTTCGTCCTCGATTTGATTACAGAATGGACAGTTTTTTGAGTTTAGTGTATATCTTTGACGGACATTCAAACCACTAATACCAAGTCGAAATCTCACGAACACTTTGCAAAACTTAGGAATTGTAGTATCAGTTAAATATTTCTCAGGCTGCCATAGGGATTTGAAGGAACGATGAGTTGAATATCTATCACTATTAAGTATTTTACTATCCCAATTTAGAGAAAAAAAAAGAGAGAGAGAGAGAGAGAGAGAGAGAGAGAGAGAGAGAGAGAGAGAGAGAAAGAGAGAGAGATGTGCAGGACTGTTTTAAGCACTGCAATGACTAAGAGGAGAAAAGACAACAATAGATGTAAAAAAACAAACAATAAAAAAAAACAAAAACGAAACAAGATTTATTAACATCTGGTCTTTGTGGGGATCAGATAGGACAAATACGTCTCAAACAAATAAATCTTTGATGATAAAAAGACGAAAGCTGCTGATAAAGGAAAATATTTCATCTTCGACCCAGTCAAATCAAGTAATTATTCACCCGAGTCCCGTTCGCTCGCGAAGGTCAGTAACCTCTTCCGGGTTAGAGT
>JADBJO010002639.1:25000-32500 GCA_016801955.1 Conus betulinus
TCCTAGCAACCTTTTTTGATCTAAGAAAAGCGTACGAACGTGTGAGACATAAAAGACTTTTGTATAAACTAAATAATATTGGTATAAACGGTAACATGTATAATTATATTCAAACTTTTTTTTAGAAAAAAGATCAATTCAAACAAGAATTGAACACACATATTCAACCCCAAGGATATTAGAAATGGGATTACCCAAGGATCTGTGATTTCCCCATTCTTGTTTAATATTCTAATGGCCGATTTACCAAAAGATTTATCTAAAGATGTTGTATTGGCGCAATTCGCGGACGACATCTCTGTTTATGGATGAATGTTACCATGAAGCGAAAAAACCCCTTCACGATCACTTAATTATATACGCATCAAATATCAACATGAACTAAATAAAATCAAACAGATTTTTACTAGAAAATGACTATCTCTTTCTGTTGAAAAAAACAAATATTATACTATTCAATTCAGGGTACGACCCAGAGAATCTGCCTGTGTTTACTATAAATGGTTCTATCTTACAGTATGTGAAATCTGTAAAGTTTTTAGGTGTATATATAAATTCTAAACTTTCTTGGAATCATCACATTGACTATATTACAAACAAAGCAAGAAAAAGTTTAAACTTTCTGAAGATCGTGACTAAAAACAAAAGTGGGGACAAGATACAACAACTTTAATTGCTCTAGCAACGGCTCTCGTGCGTTCACGGCTTACGTATGCCCAAGAAGTCTTTTTTAGCGCGCCCCAATCTTTTGAATAAATTACAAAGTATTGACTGCAAGGCTTATAAACTTGCTCTAGGTGTTCCCATACATGCATCTAACTTAGGAACTTACAGTGAAGCTGGAATACTACCTCTTGAAGAGTTAAGAAAGCATCTGCCTCAAAATTTACTTTAAAGAGTATTACCTTGAATAATTTCTGTACAAACGAGGTATCTTTAAAATCTGAAGTAGATTTTGCTAAACGAGCGCGAGAATCCAATCATTAAAAACTATTAAGTCTTATATTTCCAATCAAAACATAGACTCTGAAATCACTAACATTGCTTCTAAACCATCCTTTTCACCAATTCCCAGGGGGGAGCAAAAAAAAGCCTGTTTTGATATCAGTTCCAATGAAATATCAAAAAAAGAGATCCCCTATATATTAAAAGAATTTGTCAATATTCATCTGGATGAAAATTACAGAAATTATATGAAGATTTTCACTGATGGCTCAATTTTAGACGATAACATAGCAGGTGCTGCTTTTATTATTCCAGATTTGAATGTAGAGAAACTCTATAATCTTGGTAAAAATCTGTCCATATTTAGTGCAGAGCTCATTGCCATTTTGATGTCTTTGGAATTCATTTTACATTTCCCCCTAAATTCTTGTCGAATTCTGGTGTGTACTGATAGCAGATCAGTTCTGGATGCCCTCCAGTCCCAAAATTCAAAAATTCGACTTGAGATTATATTAGAAATTAACCATGTCATTCACCTTTTATCACTTAAAGGGATCACTGTTACGTTTTATTGGGTACCATCTCACAGTGGAATTGTATCAAATGAAAAGGTTGATCACGCAGCAAAAAAGAGCAGCTAGAAATATATGGAAAGCACAACTTCACTTAATATACCTTTAGATCTTTCAGAATGCTTTTCCTTAATTGACAAACAGACTGAGAAAAGCTTCCAACAATCCTTAAAGAACTCGGAATCTCAGTACTATCATAACTGTATTGCATACAGTTCGGAACACTGAAGAAAACAGCAAAAACTTATCTAACTCATATACCTAGAGATGTAAGAAGCTTAATCCACAGATTACGTTTAAATTCACTAAAAAACAAAATTCAGTAGAAATGTTAGATGTATGTGTGGAAATGCACTAAGTGTTTCACATTTGTTAATTCATTGCCCCCAAACAAAGAACTTGATTGTCATGGCTGGTGGCAATACTTCCGATAGATCGACGTCTTCACTCTTTAAAATGTTGAATGATTATTCGTTTTAGATTAGTTAGTCAAAGTTTCTTACAGAGTCCAGTTGGCATTTTTTCTCTAATTGGTTTTATCTAGGTGTTTGTTTTTGTTTGTTTTTTTTTGTTTGTTTTTTTTTTTTGTTTTTTTTTTTTTTTTTTTTTTTTTTTAAACAAGTAGCAGTATTCAAAGTTGTACACGCTCTCCCCCCTATCCCTCCACCATTCTTTTCATAAGCACACATTCGCATACCACACACACCATTAACACATCGTCTGATATCACTTTTAGTGAGAAGACGTTAAACTGAGGAACAACACACACACACACACACACACATATATATATATATATATATATATAATGCTGAACAATTAAGTCAGTCAGTCCCTGTCGCTCCTCCTGAAGCATAGGCCGCCGACAACAGTCCGCCAGAGTCCTCGATCCTGGGCTGCCCTCTCTAGTTGTTTCCAGGTGTGCCCCATCTTCTTGCTGTCTGCCTCAAGGTCCCGTCGCCAGGTGTTTCTTGGCCTTCCTCTTTTCCGTTTTCCCTGGGGGTTCCATGATAACGCCTGTCTGGTGATGTTACTGGCTGGCTTCCTCAGGGTGTGCCCAATCTATCCCCATCTTCTGCGCCGGATCTCATCTTCGATTGGCAGTTGGTTGGTCCGCTGCCACATGTCTGAGTTGCTGATGGTGTTGGGCCAGTGGATCTGGAGGATTCTTCTCAGGCAGCTGTTGATGAAAGTCTGCACTTTCCTGGTGGTGGTCTTTGTTGTCCTCCATGTCTCCGCTCTATACAGTAGCACTGACTTGACGTTGGAGTAAACAGCCTGATCTTCGTGCGAGTTGATACCACCTTGGAGCTCCATATGTTCTTCAGCTGCAAGTATGCTGCCCTTGCCTTGCCGATTCTTGCTCTGACGTCTGCGTCTGTGCCACCCTGCTTGTCAATGATGCTGCCCAGATATGTAAAGGCCTCCACTTCTTCCAGCTCACTTCCATGCAGTGTGACTGGGTCCTCACTTTTCGTGTTGATCTTGAGGATCTTGGTCTTGCCCTCATGGATCTTGAGACCAACTCGTGAAGAGGTGGTTTCCAGCTCTGTTGTCTTGTCCTGCATCTGTTGGTGGCTGTGGGAAAGCAGGGCTAGGTCGTCAGCGAAGTCCAAGTCATCAAGCTGATCCCATAGTGTCCACTGGATTCCATTTCTTCTGTGTGCTGTTGACTCTTCATGGTCCAGTCGATCACCAGGAGGAAAAGAAAAGACGACAGGAGGCAGCATCCTTGTCTGACTCCAGTCCTTACCCCGAAGCTGTCTGTGAGCTGTCCACCATGGACCACCCAGCAAGTCATTCCTTCATAGGAGTTCTTGATCAAGGTGACCAGCTTAGCTGTCACTCCATGGTGGAGGAGCAGCTTCCAGAGAGTTTCACGGTTGACGCTGTCAACGCCCTTCTCGTAGTCAACGAAGTTGATGTATAGCGATGAGTTCCACTCTAAACACTGCTCAACAATGATACGCAAGGTGGCAATCTGGTCGATGCATGATCTGTTCTGGCGGAAGCTGGCCTGCTGGTCTTGGAGGAGGGGGTCAACTGCACATTTCATTCTCTCCAGGAGGATCCTGTTGAAGACCTTTCCTGGCACTGACAGAAGCGTTATTCCTCTGTAGTTTGCGCAGTTGCTGAGGTCTCCTTTGTTGGGTAGCTTGATGAGGTAGCCCTCCTTCCAGTCTTCTGGTACCTCTTCTTCTTCCCAAATCTTTCCCAAAAAGAGGGTAGAGCATCTCTACGGTTGTTTCTAGGTCTACCTTGAGTGCTTCTGCAGGGATGTTGTCTGGTCCTGCCGCTTTGCCGTTCCTCAGTAGCCTGATGGCTTTCCTGATCTCCTCTCGTGTTGGTTGCTCGCAGTTGTTGATGTCTAGGTCTCTGTTGGCTGGATCGATGTCAGGGGCATTTGGAGGGATCGGTCTGTTTAGAATCTCTTCAAAGTGCTCTGCCCATCTGTTCAGTTGTTGCTCTGTTCCCTGGACAGTGTTTCCTTCCTTGTCCTTGATTGGTCGCTCGGGTCTGCTGCTGTACTTCCCTGATAGTTTCTTGGTGGTGTCGTACAGCTGCTTCATGTTGTTACTGGCTGCTGCTTCCTCTGCTTCTTCTGCCAGGCTGTCAACATACTTCCGCTTATCTGCTCTTGCGCTATTCTTCACTTCTCTGTGGCTTTTGTGTATTTTTCTTGTGCTTTGGCCTTTGCTGCCCTTGTTCGGCTGTTGTTTACTGCTGCCTTCTTCTGCTTTCTCTCCTGTATTTTGCGCAGTGTGTCTGCTGATATCCATTCCTTCTGTTGGTGTCTCTTGGGGCCCACTACTTCCTGACAGGTTGATGTGAGAGTGTCTCCTTCACTTTTTGCCAGTGAGTCTCCAGATCAGTCTCTTCCTCAAGTAGTTCTTGTAGCACTTGGTTTTTGTTGGTGAGGGACAGCTTGAAATCTTCTCTAGTCGTTGGGTCTATCAGTAGGCTGAGATTGTACTTCTGCCTCTTTGTAGTTGGTTTCATCCAGTTCTTCTTCAATTTCATCTTCAGCCTGGTGACCAGTAGGTGGTGGTCAGATGCAACGTCCGCTCCTCTCTTCTCACCTTTACATCCTGTAGGGACCTCCTGAATTTCTTGGCCATACAGATGTGGTCAATTTGATTTTCTGTTGTTAGATCTGGTGATACCCAGGTGGCCTTATGCCTTGTGTACTCTCTGTGAGGGAATATGCTGCCACCAATGACAGGTTGTTCATCGCACAGAAGTCTGCAAATCTCTCGCCATTCTCATTTATCTCTCCCAGTCCGTGTCTTCCCATCACTTCCTCGTACCCGGTGTTGTCTTGTCCAATTTTGACATTGAAATCGCCCATGAGGATGCTGACGTCTCTTTCTGGGTACTTGGCTATGACGTCCTGCAGTCTGTCGTAGAAGCGGTCTTTTGCTTCTTCATCGCTGTCATTGTTGGTTGGAGCATAGCACTGGATGACATTCATTTTGATCTTCTTCTTAGTTCTGAAGGATGCTGCAATGATTCTTGGTCCGTGTGCTTCCCATGCTATCAGAGCTTGCTGAGCAGGTCCAGACAGCATGAGTGCTACACCTTCTGTGTGTGGAGCGTTGTCTTCTTCATGTCCGGAATACAGCAACATCTCTCTGCTGAGTAGTCTCTTTTGTCCTGACTGTGTCCAACGGGTCTCGCTGATTCCAAGCAGTGTGAGGTTGTAGCTTTTCATTTCTGCTGCTACTTGTAATGTTTTTCCCGTCTCATACATGGTCCTCACATTCCATGTTCCGACTTTGATGGTCCTAGTCGATAGAAGGGGGGTCGGCCTTGTGGCTTCTGCTGACTCACGGCTTTCACCACATGGCGTCATACATCCTCTTGAGGAGGACCCTTCCTCTCCCAGGGTAGAAGTTCCTTGGTCTGTTGTTGGCGTTTCTGTAACAGTTGGTTTTTACGGGATGGGGGTGTTAACCCCATGCCCATCCCTCCTCCTTTATATGGGCTTGGGACCGGCAGGATGTTTCCCAAAAGTTACAACCAGGCGGAGTTGAACAATTAAGTAGTGGGGGAAAACAAGTGCAGGTTAACAATTCTTCCATCATTATAGTAATGACTAGGTAAAGATTTGAAAAAAAAATTGAAGATGAAGAGAATGGAAAATATATATTATATAAAACCCTTCGCTAGCTGCATGACGGAACTATCGTAAACCTTCTCGAAAACAGATCTATATGTATTGCCTTCTCCGAGGCCTTTCGTCCGCTGGATCGGACTCATCAGGGAGACACGGCCGATTGTGTCTGTGCTCTTGGCGTCAAATAAAACACACCACAGTCCATAATTCTGTGGTGTTCTCACCACCAAGAGTTCATATATATAAAAATTTTTTTCCCCCCTCAAATTCAAATCTTTGCCAAGTCATTACTGTGATGACGGAAGAATTGTTAACCTGCACTTGTTTTCCCCCACTACTTAATTGTTCAGCATTATATTGTTTGGTCAATCGGTGGGAGATTGCATCTCTTTACGAGATCCAAGGAAAGGTTGTTCTGCACAATTCTTAGCCGCTGACAATGCTTGGGTTATTGAACAGCAGAGCTGACCACTCAGACTGTTCTATATCTTTTGATCTCCCTTGCATCCTTAAATGGATCCTCAAGCATAGGCTCAAAGACTGTCCCTTACATTTTATACTGTTTGCGTAATGCTTTTAGTTTTCAACAACATTTTTTCTCTCCACACTTTCGTTTTGTTTAATTCTCTACGACCTTTCGCTGGCTGCTTTGGGGGTGCTGTTGCATTCTTTTCGAACCCTTGGCGGTCGGAACACCACAGATTATGGACTGTGGTGTGTCTCTATCTGACGCCAAGAGAACAGACACAATCAGCCGTGTCTTCCTGATGAATCCGATCCAGCGGACGAAAGGCCTCGGAGCAGGCGACACATATAGATCTGTCTTCGAGAGGGATTGCGATGGTTTCCTCATGCAGCTAGTGAAGGGTTTTCATACTTATGATATACATTTTCCCATTTACTTCATCTTCAATTTTTTTCCCCCCTCAAATTCAAATCTTTGCCAAGTCATTACTGTGATGACGGAAGAATTGTTAACCTGCACTTGTTTTTCCCCCACTACTTAATTGTTGAGCATTATATATATATATATATATATATATATATATATACATACACGTGTGTGTGTGTGTGTGTGTGTGTGTGTTGAGCTTTGCACCTTATAGAATAAACTGTAGTAAAAACCGAAAACGGTACACTACAAGAACAAAAGTATGAAGAATATAATAGACAGTAAAATACAAGAATAAAAGCAACAGTCTTGAAAAAACATGTAAAGACTGTTGTTTTTTTTTTGTGTGTGTGTGTGTGTGTGTGCGCGCGCGTGTGTGTGTGTGTGTGTACATATATGATAAAAGGTGAGTGAACGTCAAAATAGGGATCCGTGAGCTTAACGTTTGCCAAAAATATACAATTCTTGCTCTGGTTCTGATTCAGTCACTGGCAGAAACACACAAACTATTGATTATAATGAGGCAGAAGATTAAGGGATTCATTCAGAAAGAAACTGTTTTCGTGAAAATTCGAAACATGTAGAAAACACAGAAAAATGTTGAGGACTCCTTAATATTTAATTTGGTTTAGATCTTCACTTTATCTATATGTATCTATCTGTCTGTCTGTCTATCTATCTATCGATCGATCGATCGATCTTTCGATCTATCTATCTATATAAACCGGGGAAATCACCTTGGGTTCCTGTCTTTCTTCGAATGTATTGTCGTCTGAACCAGTGTCCCAGGCCGCTTATTTCTTCTTCAAGCACACTGCACGGTATTGATATTGTCACTAGTTGAGTGGAACAGCTGTCGATTAAACAGTCAAAATTGAAACAAAGAACCACTAAGGGTTATGCCCTGCTCCTTTATTATCTAGGTCAAGTTGTCAATCAATAGGCACACGCTGAAAGAAAACTAATCGTTTGAG
>JADBJO010002639.1:37500-60000 GCA_016801955.1 Conus betulinus
TGATGAAACTCATTCACGCTAGGCAATTCAAAATACACTCTCTGTGTACAGGCTGGGGGGACCAGAACAGCTCAGTGGTAGAGTGCCAGACTAGTAATCTGGGGTTTCGGGTTCGAATCTCCGCTGGGCTGTTTTGGTACAGGGGGATTTTTCCCTCGGAGTTAACATTGGTTCTGACTCCATTTCCCATACAACCCTTTGAATGAGACTATAAACCGAGGTTCTGTGTTTGAATGCATGCGTAACATCTTGCACACATGTAAAATGCCATCACCAACTTTCAGAAGAGAAGGCCAGTTTGGCCGTTGGTATGGATGACACGTTACACATAGCATGCACCTTTCCCGAAGTTGGAGTATGGCTGCCTTAATGGCAGGATAAAAAAAAAACCCAGTTATACACACAAAACTCCACTCTCTATGCTGGGGGTGTCCGCAGGAGTATCAGCCTGTGTACGCAGAAGAAGAGGAAGTGCACAGGCTGTGTGCACAATGAGGACACAAGTGTATGATGAAAGGGAAAGCTGTGGGGTGATGGTGAGAAAGCAGAGAGAAGGCTCTCTGTGGTCTGCCTGTGTCCTCATTCAATAGGTACAAAAAGGATGAAAGCACAGCTGGCAAGTCTGCTACCAGACTGATCAGCCTTTCCTTCTGAGTTGAGTCCTGATTTATTATTCAAAATGTTATTCTGCATTTCCTAGCCACAACATGGTCGAACTAACATCTATTTCCCTTGACAGCTTCCATTTCAGTTGCAGCCACTTTATCAGTGCTGTTCAATATCATTGGATCCAGTCACAAAAGCAAATTCATAATGCACTAGACTGCATTATGAAAACAAATGCGGCTGTTTACTGTGCTACTTTCATGTACCTTCACTTGCTTAATTCCCCATAAATGATAAGCTCTTATTTTGCTATGCTTGGCAACTTCAAGTTTTTAATTGTCACAGCACAGCTGACCACACAGAACCTTTTCAGGGATGTCCTCCAACTCACACAACACGAAAAAACACCCAATCATTAACAGGTCAGATCATTGAAAAGAAAAAATTGTACCTTCGGAAAAGTCAACAACAAAAGTGGTTTATAACATGGTAGGCAAATTTCCAACATTTTATGACATTCAAAATTAGGCTGTGTTGAAAGCACCAGGCAGTCCCTCAATTTTTCACGCGCCCAGACTTTAAAAATTTGTAGAACATTAACACTAGTAACACATTCATCAAAAACATTTCAATGCCACTGAAAATACTTTAAAAAGTCACATGGGCCAAAAGACACCGCAGAATGGACAGCTAGTGTCCTCTCTGGACAGTGTGTCCAATTTTTGACAACCTAATCACCAAATTATAACTGAAAAGATGGCATGTTATAAATCAACACAAGAATACAAATGCCAAAGAGTTTCCAGGACAAAGAGAATAGTCCACAAATGGAAAATTAGTAGATAACTGTAAAGAAAGGCAAAAATAACTTCAAAAAGAAAAAGAAAAGGTAAACTCACACAGCGTGACAGAACATATACAGAACTTTAGAAGGCGGGGGTGCTACTTTGCTGAAAAAGACCTTGGCATCCCCAAGGGCCAGCTGTATTTGGCAAGATTGATCTTTATATGATAAAGCTTAGTTGTATACATACCATTTAATCCAAAGTTTATTTATATCTGCCACTGTTTGGCATGTGCCCACGTGCATGGGTACATGTGCACACACACACACACACACACACACACACACACACACACACACACACACACATACACACACACACACACAGAGAGGACACAATCATGATTCGGTGATTACCATACTCACTTAGTTACACACGTGAGTTAATGAACCATAAACCTAGTACTTACAGTAAAAACCCTTTATTTTCTGATTTTCATTTGTAACATCCTGGTGCCAAATAAAATCATCAGTTTTCTGCTCAACTGAAAATGATATTATGAACACTGCTGGGGCTAGCAGGTTAATGTCAACCTTCAAAAGATGGCAAAATAACAAAACAAAGAACACACACACACACACACACACACACAAGCATATTAACTAACTAACTAAAAAAAACACAAAAACCAACATGGTAAGATATCTTGGAAAGGAGGAAAGAGAATAAGGGAGGTAAGAAGGGAAAGCAGCACTGGCAGAAGTGGGACGAGAGTGGTGGGTGGGTGGTGAAGGGAGGATTATGGAAGCTCAACTGAAAGTTCTTACTTGCAACAATTTCTTCCTGCACAAAGCATGAATGAGTTTCATCCCTAGTTTTCCAGCTCTGTGAATCTGTGCTATGGACCGATCAGCACCAAGCTGCCTTACTTTCTAACTGGAAACCAACCTAGGAGGAAGGGGGTGGGTGGGGTGGGGTGGGGAGGGGGGTCAATAGTAAACATGTATAAAGCATTTCACACGCATACACATAGCTGAACACATGCGCACTACACGTTCAAAATACATGGAATTAACACAAAAATAGCAATTGGAACTATATAAACCCAACCGTTTCAGACATGGATAAAAATCAGGGCCTATACTCTGTAATGAAATATTTCAGACACAAAACAGTAGCAAAAGACACACATACAAAAACAGACACACACACACAAACAGTAAAAAAAAAAAAAAAAAAAAATATGGACAATACACATCTTACTGTTACACCTGAAAAAAAAAACATATGAATTTTCACTCACCTTACCACATAAAGATACTAAACCATTCTGATGAATAAATGTATCTATATGTTTGCTAATCATGAGTAGCAAAATTTAATGTCATGTTTTTGACTGTTGGTCATCTATACGTGAATCACTTGACATGCTGTATGCATCTCATCACACAAGTGGAAACAATCAAGACGGGAATTATGTCTCAAACTGCCCAATCGAACCAACTGAGTGAACAGAGAGATTTTGCGCAGGCATTACCTCAGATCATACTATCAAATAAACAACATTTTTAAAAAAAGACACATAAAACAAAACAGAATACACAAAGTGTGAAAAATCACAAATATCTACTGTTAAAACGCACACACACACACACACACACACACACACACACACACACACACAAGCATGCGCACACAATAATATCAAAAACATGGGATTTCAGTCAGAAACACACACACACACAAACACACACACACGTGTGCACGCACACACAGGTGCGCAACCATGCACACAGGATTTCAGGCAAGCAATACGTGCATGGCGTTTCTGTTCACACTGATATGAAACATCCAGCAACACAAACATAACACAGCAAAGTGTTGATGCATTGCAGTTATTTGCATAGCTACTTTTTTCTTCCTCTCAGAGGGTTCCCGCAGCGCATGTGTGTGTGTGTGTGTGTGTGTGTGTTTGCCCATTTATTTCTATTCTCAATCCGTTTTCTAGGTTGTCAGATCAACTCATTGTCTCAAAGAAACAGGTCATCATTACCTTTATATAATTTACTTTTTTTTTTCTTTTTTTAATTGTGATAGACTGACCAAGGGAAGGTAAAGACAATCTGGCAGGATGAGGAGTAGGAAGGATAAAGGAGAAGGTAGCTGAGTAGGGGTTAGGGTAGCAACCGAGCCCACTCTGAGCAGGGATATAGCCCATTTAGGTAAGTGGCAAAATGACTTTTCTTCATTAATATACAGAATAACATGCACCAAACAGTGGGGAAGCACTGAACAGTATCATGTTATGGCATATGCCAACAGTGAAAGGTGTAAATCTGGCAATCAATGGCCAATTTACCTCCAGCCTTTAAGTAGCCTACCCGACTGGACTGCAAAGACAGCAAACCTAGGTGCATATGCAGGCAAACAGATTTTGGCTAATTTGTGCCAATGTGATCAATACACACATCCATGGGCATAGACTACGCCACAGGAAGGTCAAAGGGCTCTTGGGCATTTGCGGCGGTGATTCAATTTTAAATTTGAATGTTGACTGTTGCACTGTCCTTTGACTTTAGTAGTTAGGTCGCCATGCTGGAGGTCATTCAGTCTCTTACCGAAGAGACTCTTCTACGGTGAGCTGCATCAAGGAAAGCGTTTCCATGGGAGTCAGAAGAAACACTTCAAAGACACTCTCAAAACATCTTTGAAAGCATTTAACATCAACCCTGGACACATGGGAACAAACTGCTATGGATCAAGCTAGATGGCGCTACTCTATCCACAAAACTGCCAATTTATGTGGAGAAAGGACAGCTGCAGCATAGCAAAAGACTTTAAGAGACAGGCAAGGAAAGCCTGCGCCAGCAATCAAAGGCAGGTCTTAGACATTGCCTGTCCAAGCTGTCACCGCACATTCTGTGCGTGTATCAACTTGATCAGCCACCTGCATATCCACAAATCATCTTGCCCCCCCCTCCCCCCCCACCCGATGACTGAAGTGGTCCGTTTTCAATTTGACAGACGAACAACAGTGTGAAGATGTGGGCGTCTACTCAGAGAGAGTAAGGATAATCATACGCACAAGCAAACTTGCTTTTTCATCAGGAAACTTCGCACCTGATAAACTGTGTCAGGCAAGTGTAATGCTGTTCTCTGGAGCTTTACAGGCTCTCTCCCCCTCCTCCAATTTTCCCCTTTAAATTTTTTTTCCCCAACATTGCTCTGAGGCATCCTAAATGGATCCATAATCCTACAGCTGGTTTTCATTTAATGACAAATAAATGGATCCAACTTTTTTTTTTTTACAACAGTGCATGCACATTTATGTGGCCTTCCACACTCTGCTGGCAACATTGCACACACACACACACACACATATATAATAATATATATATATATATATATGTGTGGATTTGCTTTGCCTTCAGCACCTTGAACATACATTTGGCAATTTTTAACCGGTATAACCATACAGCCACAAAGGCGATGAGAAAAGAAACTTGTGAACTTGCCTTAACAATAATTTGCCTTTCTTTCTGTATATCTTCCTGCCTTAAGAGGGCTTGAGGGACTGTTTCCTTGCACACATTCCTAAAGGGCCTTGCGTCTGGCAAAAACTCTACGCTTCAGGTACATGGTGAAGGAATTAAATGACACAAACAAACCTGAACAACACAAAAACAACAGACAAAAAACATTTTTTTTTTAATTGTCTCTTTCCTACAATCTTAACCTCAAATAAATATAACTACAGAAAGTACTCAATTTCAATCGACTTTTTTATACAAATCCAGTCAGAGCTCACCTAGTCATCACTTGTGACATGATTTTGAATTTGCTCATCCTTAATTCCATGACAAACCCTGAGTGATAATCAATTTATTTATTTATTTATTATTTTCTATTTTTAGCACTTCACTTGACTTTTTCACAGCTTTGTAATTTAGTTGCTAAAAGTCATGGAAATAGCCTTGTCTACCTGTTTGAGAATGAGTCATGCAGTTAAGAACCGAGTTTCATTTTTACCTGCTGCCTTAACCAGAACATTAAGTAATCTGTAGTATATTTACTGATAGAGTTTTTACACTAGTAGATCAGAGTTTTACCTACTGGTAAAATAAAGCAAACGATAACTCTTGAATTCTTTTTTTCTTCTTTTTAATTTTTTTTAAGGGCTACAGCCTCACCAACATTGTGACAATATTTGCCACTTTTCAGCCTTTTTCTGTCACTAGCCCTTGGACCTCAATCACACTCGAGCATGAAATCAAACAGAAGTAAGTGTTCCACTAATAACCTGAATAAAATGAAGCCAGTTATGCATTTCAACAACACATGAACCTGTCTTAATTGTTAGAACTTTTTTTTTTTTTGCTCTTCTTATGTTACATATTCCTCCACTAAAAACATATCCACTTAGTAACATTACAATACAGACAAAAACCATTGGACGGACATAATGGTTGGTGCCTGATTCAGTTCGTCGTCTCACCTCAACTCACAAGAAAGTGGTATAGTTTTTTTATTCTTGATTCTTGTTTTGATACAGTTACTGAAACCAAAACTTGAATGTAATAAATCTAGCTGAGTATAACGTAATAAAACTGCAGTGTAATTGTTGACACCTTATATCAAGTTTCAACTAATTCAAGTTTAAATCATTGAAGCCCAGCCACCCACACTAAACTTTTTCAGGACTGTCATGCTCACAAGGAGAAAAAAAACATAATATCATGAACAAACAAAATCGTAAAGCAGTTAGATGAAAGAATAAAAATAAAAATCCACAAAAAGTAAAAGCAATTCATGTACAAGGTGGTTAAATTACTGACACATCTGATGGCATATAGATATAGCCTGTGTTGACAGCACCAGACATGCTCCTTCAAAATGTAAACGACTTGATGAAAAACAATAAAATGCCACACTACACATTGAAAAATACACATGGGCCAAGAAACATGTCAATATGCACAGCACTGAAGAGCGTGAACAATTATCATTACCCATTCCTCACCTGATCATGAGATCGCAACCCCTCCCCACCCCCCACTCACTTCTCCCTGGCATGCCCTAAATTGCTATCTGATGCAAAAAATGCTATGAGGAAAATGGTCAATAAAGGCAGGAAAATAGTACAAGACGGTAAAGACAGACCAAAAAAAAAAAAAAAAAGGCGGAATCAAACAGACTGACAGAAAAGGGGAAATCACTGGCACAAAACTTCCAGACAGCAGGGGAGTTTTTTCTTCAGAAAAAAAAACTCCTTAGCGAGAGATCAGGGACAGGCTTACGTTGTTGTTTACCTATTAATCTATGTGTTGATGTACTTCTTTTCTTCTTCATGGGAAGTGTGTCTCTTCCTGAGCTTACCATAAAACTGCAAGTGCAACAAAAGTGGAATAGATAGAGGATCCATTTTTTGCCCCTTTCAGTTGATTATTGGTCATTTTGTTTATGGCATTAGCTGCTATAAACACAACTACTGTGTTTCTTCATTTTCTTTGTGATACTCTGAGATTTACATGTAACTACGCGGACAAAACTCTGTGCACTGTCCTGTACTTCTCCAATTATTTGAATTAAAAAAAAAAAAAAAAATCTTTGGCATCCCCTCGGAGAAACTCTGTATCACTTAAATCATAAAGATATAAACCAATATGTGTTGCTTGATTTCTTTTTTTGTAATGACCTTATAAACTCATGTTGCTTGATTTCTTTTTTGTGTAATGACCTTATAAACCAATATGTTGCTTGATTTTTTTTGTTTGTTTTTGTAATGACCTACGTGGTGACAGCCCTGATGTGGCCCTTTGAGGTCGGCTGGGCAATAAGCAACATTATCTTATCTTGTAATGACCTTATAAACCAATACCTTGCTTGATGATTTCTTTTTTTGTAATGACCTTGGATTGTGCGTTTCCTAAGACACCACAAGCTACTCATTGTGCTACAGGAACTTTTGGATGCAGCTACAAACTTGGCACAAAAGTACAAATGGCAGCACATTTGTTGTTCTCATTCCGGCCAGTGGCAGTGTGTTAAGAACAAAGAGGCACAGGACTAGAAGCAAGCAGGTAGGCCCTGGAAGGTTCACACAAACACACTCATATGAAAAAAAAAAAAATCTGAAGATGATTGGGAACAAAATAATATGGGATGTAAATCTGAAGCGTTTCACTGGAAAAAAAAAAACATGTGCACAGAGAGTACAGAAATATAATACCATTGCTGAGAAGAAGCCAAGTATGGCCCTGAAAAAAACAACAGTGCTCTACGAACCAGGATTGGCCATCAATATGACATATTAAAACTCTGACTCCTAATCAAGTGCATGTTGTCCATGGCCCTACCAGAGGCCATTCTGAGGGCTAGCTAACTGATATGAACTGATTAAAGGAAACACATATTGCTGACAAATCAACTTTTTTTTTTTTTTTTTTTTTGGTTAAACAAGAATATCTTGGGAAAGAGTCCACAATCACAAAAAAATACACCTGATCTGTTGAGTCCAAAGCTGAAGGTTTCTTGGAAAAGTAGGGAAAATGTATGGTGTGGGTCAACAGTTAATCTAAATTTGTTTAATCTTGTTCCGTTTGGACTACCAACAATAAAACAGGGTAGACAAGGATGCTTACACATATTGCAGCATGCGCATTCTTAGCCTATTTTTAGAATTGCAGCACTGACACTTTGAAGCATGATTTATCAGGAAAATCATGTTTCATGAACAAAATACCTATCTTAAAACCTTCCCCAATTATAGTTTTGACAAATATCTATTAAAAAAAAAGTTTGAAAAGAAAGAAAATGTTTTCCAGACACACCCAGATTGTAGGCCCATTGAAAAAAAGTGAATTCTGCTATGAAGATTACTTATGCATTTCGTAAAACAACAAAAGCAAGCAGGAACAGAGATATATACAATTTGCAACTTCTCTGTTTATTCAGTAAAATTGGCATAACAGATCTATCAATTCTGCATGAACTCTTGACTCATACAGACAATATTCAGAGTCACAACATTAACTTTTTTCTCTCTCTCTCTCTCTTTGTCCTTAACATGCCCACACATCAAGAACAGATAATAACAAACAAGAGACAGCAGGTTCTTTCCAGTCATCCACCCCCTCTCCATCAATTCTTGTTTCAGGCAAAAGCCTATGCTGAGCTACAATATGAGATCAGTTGTCAGCTGCAAGCAGCATATGAGACATTTAGATTCATAGAAGAGATTTTCATATTTCTTTGAGCTAAATTCCATTTTTTTCCCCAAGAGCAACACAAAGAATCAAATTAATTAAAAGCTGACCATTTTTTATGTTACTGTGTTACTTGGAAGTAGTCAAAGTGAAAGAAAATCAAACTACAAGTACAAACTGTGGCTCACTTTATTATCATCATCACTTTCTTAATCTAAGGTTGATATCACTTCTATGTCTGCTCCCTATTATTCAAACAAGCAAAACAATCAAACAAGAATTAAAACAAAAGTTCTTTTTACATCCCAAAATAATCTTGACTATGTACTCAGAGAGAGAGAGAGAGAGAGAGAGAGAGTGAAAGAATGTGAGTATATGTGTATGCATTGTGTGTGAGAGAGAGAGAGAGAGAGAGAGAGAGAGAGAGGAGAGAGACAGAGAACAGAGAAAGTCTGCGTCCCATTTTAGCTTACAACACACACAGCTGAATTTCAGGCATTAAAACTGAGGTATGCAAACATGAACCCTTTCATACAAATCAGTCTAAAATATGTCCATGTGATCTTTGCACACAACCCCCTCACAGCACCAGGACCAAGAGTGCCAGCTCACAAACCACCTCTGCCAAGGAAACCTGGATGATGCTCACACACTCATAAAGTGATACAAATCCGTCTGACAGTAAACACCCTGAATGAAGTGAATATCACAATGAAGTTGATACTTCAGGCTATATTCAGATCCCTTTGTCGTCACTGCCGTTCACAACTCGAGGACTCTGCCAGACAATATCGGTTCAAACATGGGTATTACATCAGTCTTCAAATCACACATGGGTGGGGGAGTGGGGGAGGAGGTGTGAGGAAGAAAGGTGGGGGGAGAGGGGGCTGAGGAAGTGGAGGTGGAAGGTGGGGTGAGGGACAGGTGGAGGGGAAGGAGAGGAAAGGAGAGAAGCAGGCCCACTAGGAATGGCCGAGGATCTTTCTCATCAGGCTGTTGACGACGTCCATGGTCTCGTCTTGGATGATGACGATGTCAAAGCTGTCCTTGTACTGCTGCAGATTCTCCTCCACCTGTCCAACATAAAAAAGGGACATTAGCAACAGAACATTCATGCACCCACAATGTCACAGCTGTTCTCTTTTTGCATCTGTCAGGCAGAAGTGCTGCACAGTTGAGAATAATAGCACAGCTGACACATTATATACCAAACATACCTTGTTCTGATGTTTCTCAAGCTTCTATGATAATCACAATTTTTGATGTACCTCTTTGTGCCCTCCAAAACTCAGTTCAGTGACAGTTTTAATAGTCATGAACAGATTAAAGCACAAAATGATTTCTGCTATGTCTTGAATACTAGTAGATATGGCCAATATTGAATTTGGGAGCAACTTCTTTCTTGTTTCCTGCATAAACATGACCATGTGTACTCACCTTGAAGTTCAGAAATCCTATCTTCAGCATGCACTCTAGATCTCCGGCACCTTCAGCCATCCGCAGGTCACCAAGGGAATCTCCCAAGAGGATGAGGTTTTCACGGTGCTTGATATTTTCAAAGTAGTCTGAAGAGTGGATGGCATTTTCGTTCTTGTTGAAGACGTGAACCATGTCATTCTGGAAGCCAGTCACCTTCCCCTGAAACAATCAAGCAGACCATCATGACGCATGTGCTATTCGGACACACACACACACAACGAAGGTCTTGGCCAACCTGCCTGCCAAATCATGTGATTGAACAACAGTAAACAGTTCAACAAAAGTTAATAATTTTAAGTACTGCCCATTTTCAATGTCATACTTACACTTACTGCTCTAGAAAAACTTGCCGCAGTTTGGTAAAACACAGTGTTGGGGACAAAAATACAGAAGATTAAGAATGCATAAAATGAGTACATAGTCACAGGCAGTGCAGAGCTCAACAATCGCAAATGGATCATAGATCTGTCCACTGATCCAGATCCACACTATAATTTGACAGATATATTTATGAGACACATGCCACCTTTCCATCAACTTTGATTAAACTTTCTACTGTAGTTTTTGCATAATCTTGCTGAAAGACTGACAGAGGTGAAATCATAGTAACAGTGGAGGCAACCATCAGTATCTGAAAAATCTTTTATGAGTCAATCCACTGTGTAAAGGCAGTTCTAAAATATTATGGGAATACTTCATGTTAAAAACATTAAAAAAAAACACCCCAAAACCCAGAAGATATGAAATATCTATGAACCAATGAGATCAAACAGTTCTAAAAAAAAAAAAAAAAAAAAAAAAAAAAAAAATGTTTCAAAGTTCTGGACTGGGAGATCTGGATAGTAACACTGTAATTTTTTGAGTATATTATTTGCTGCACAGAATCTTTTAGTCACATAAACAGAAATGAAAGATCTTTATCCTCTGAATCATCATCTTCAAAAGCAAAGTCAACATTCTTTTTCCTCAGAAACATTTTCCTCAGAAGCAATCTACAAACACTTCACATTACTGTGAAAAGCATAATAGATTTGAACACATATACAGAGGCAAAGAGACACTGAACAAAAGAACATAACACAAATATGAATGAGGAAAGAACTCAGTCATGCTACCTCTTCATCAAACTGCAGGAAATTGGACACAACTTTCATGTTGTCATACAGTTGTCCTTGGTAGCTGATCAGCTCTGTGATGATGTCTCCAAGACCAGCGGAGAAGATCAACAGAGGAATTTCATGTTCATGCAGCTGATCGAAAAACCACTGACACCCATCGCTGAAAACAACAGAGAGACCTTCCACATTAAAAGTTGTTTCTTCAAAAATCAACGGTAATTTGAAAACCTAGTACAGAGGAAAGAAAGAAGAGAGAAAAATGTCCCAGATAAAATGAACGTTTTTTTCCTTTATTTTTGCATGGTAGTCTTGTTTCGTGTCATTACATGAAGAAGATAGAAGTAAAAGATTCAGGCAGTTTATCTTTGATAGCTGATCTTAAAATGTTCATATCCTATTTTCTCTTTTCATCACTTCCATTCCTTTTCATTTCCCATCCAATGCTGTTCCTTTTTCATTCATCCTCTTGCTCCTCCCATTTCTTTACAGAGCTTAGGTCTGAAAGCTCCTCTCTTCCTTCTCAGCGTCTAAACTGGAACTCTACTATGTTGTCATATTTCTTTACAGATTTTAAATCTGGAAAACTCTTCTACAATATTAACTATTTAACTTGTATTCTACAAACTCCTCCCTGTATTACAGAATTAAAAATCTGAAAACCTCAATCCATACTTACTTTTCTTTATACCCTCTACACATGACACTCCTCTCTTTTATCATATTTCTTCACAGAGCACACTATTAAAATAAACATCTGTATAAAAAAATGAACATACCGCAGATGAGCTGTCGAACTGCGGACAATCGTTCTCAGCAAGTCACGGGTCAGGTGAGAACTGGCAATTAGAGAATGGCCCTTGGTCCACCTGCAACCAGTCAATTCCACACTGGTCTACAAGCAGTGCATGAAAGAAAACTTTTTTTTTTTTTTTTTTTTTGCTGTCCCAACCTCTGCGCCACCTCAGAGGCAGTGCACCCATGCCGCTCAAACCGACACTCTGTCCACAGCCACGGCCCGGTCGGCCCCTCCGCAGCCCCAGCACCGGCAATCCACAGGGAGCAGTCAATGTCAAGTCGTTAAGAGCAACCCTCCGGAGGAGACACTGCACTGCCGCTGAGTCACTTCGGTGGTGTTCAGTGGCGCCTGTTCTGATCTAACATACGCAGGACACCACCTACTAAGGCCCCTACTGACGACAATAATTGCTTAATCGCGGAGCCGGCGTGAGTGAGCTCTCCCTCCGGAGGGCGCCACCATGTCCGTCCAACAACAGCCCCCATGGATTCGCCGATACTGGTGACCCCGACGGAAACCAACCAAGGCCACAGACGTGGAGAGGACATCAAAATTGAGGTCACCATGAGAGCAGGGCATGAAGGGCCACAGAATTTGAGACATTTTTTTTTTTTTCAATGCTAATCAATGAGAATGAGGATGATAAAGATGATGCTATGGATTTCCATTTCGGTCTGAGACTACGTGACAGGGCTGTACTCTACGCTTCCTTTCATAATATATCCCAGCATCAACCAGGCCCAAGAGATACAGACACCTGTAGTGTTGGTCAGGAAATCTGAGCAACACTCTCAGAAACGCATCAATCAGGTGGATGAACCTCGACTGTGTGGTCCCATCTTCCCAACTGAGTCTGCAGCAAACTCAACTCTGGGTAGGAGCCGGTCGGGGCAGAAAAACCCACATGACTCTGATGGGATTCGAACCCACAACCTCCCAGCCGGGAGTCCACAACGCTAACCACTTCACCATGGAGGCTGGTATGAGAGAAAATGTGCTAGATATACTTGACACAGACACCAAACCTCATTCTAAAGCTTAATGAAATTCATCCAGTTGCATGCTTGCAGAAAACATGTCGAGTATGGTTTGGGCATGTTCTGGTAGTGAGTACCAGCATGACTGTTACTTTACTTTCTTTCTCTTTTTTTTTCTTTTTTCTCTCTCTCTCTCTTTAAAAAAAAATACTGGAAAAGAAATGAACTGTAATGTAGAGATCTGAAATGAGAACATTCTTGAATTTGCAAAGAATGAAGTCTAGAGGGTTACAAGCATCCCAAAACAGGGAAATACCAACAGCAGCCTTGAAGCATGGTGAACAATAACCTGTAAAACAGCAAGAGATAAATAATAAACAGGTACCACTGAAGAAGCTAACATAGAAAAAAAAGAGGGCAACACAGCGACAGAGAGAGAGAGAGAGAGAGAGAGAGAGAGAGAGAGAGAGAGAGAGAGAGAGAGACAGGGGGTGTGGGGGGTTAGGGGGTGAAAGAGGAAAGGAAAAAAAATCAGGGGGACAGCAGAGCTATGACTCAATGAAAGTGATAGCACTGCCCTTCTCAATCAGATCTGTGCTACCTTTTCTTTGAAGCTTTCTTTCCTTCTTTCTGTTGATACAAACTTTGTTGTGTAATTTTCATCCCAAATTATCAAGAAACTTTGTGAAGTTTCACTCATTTCTTTTGCCTCTAATAATTCATGACTCCCAAGCAGTTTTGGTACAATTTGTTAACGACCTGAAAGCAGCAGCACCTATCTGGAAGCGATGCAGTCACAGCCATACTCACCATTCGATCATGTAGGGAATTTTTTCAGCAATAGTTTTGCTGCCATCAAATTCAATGGGCAGATATATTTGTTTCAGCGCTGTTGCCTAAAACAGAGGAGTCAAGTAAATTCTTTATTGGCATATTCTATTGAAATAATAATAACACCAAAAAAAAAATTTGAAAGCATTTTAGCATAGACTTACTCCCAACCACCCATCACAGACATAGACGTACACACAGAGATACACATGCATGTGTGCTTACACACACACATGGACATGCATTCCTACACCTACATATGAATTAATGCCTTCTTATGTAACTTGTAAGGTTGTATCATGCAATCTCTCTCTCTCTCTCTCTCTCTCCCCCTCTCTCTCTCTCACATACACATACACTAACTACAACAACCTTGTAACAACAAGAAGCACATATCATTAGACTGAAAATCCAACATAAAATTGATTATATATGTGATTGCTACATCATAGTCTACAAATAATCAAAGAAGAAACAGAAGAAAAAGCATTTACATGAATAAAACGTACATCTTTAATGTAGTCCTAACATGAATAAAAATACAAAACTTATAACAGAAAAGGAAGGAATGCAAAGTGTAATAACTGTTGGACAGTATACATGACTTTCGTTTGTAAATATGTGCATGTGTGTGTGAATACATGCATGCATGTGTACTTGTAATGTACATGTGTGCAGGGTGTATGAGAGGAATACTGTAAATGTGTATTTCTGTGAGTGTGTCTACATCTATCTGTAAATGTGTGGGGATGTTTGTAGGTTTGTTGATATGGACAGATGGGGAGCAGGAAGAAGAGAACAACAAAGAAGCAAGACACATAATGTACAGATATAAAGGCAAATCACTGTATCATCATCATGGCAATCAAATCATAACAAAATAAACAGAGGGAGGAGAACATTGGGAAAGAACGACAGATCTATAAGAAAATATGTTAAACATGAACACTTTTTTTTTCTACTCTCACCTTTTCCTTGAATTCATCTGACATATGCGACTGTCTTCCAACACCCCTGTGTAGAAAACAAAACAATACATCCTTCACTTTCTAAAGTTAAGCAATGCTTGCTAATTCTACTGTAGATTGAATATTATATCACTCTGAGCTGTCAGGACAGCCAGCTCACATTATCAACATGTAAATATGTGTGTGTGTGTGTGTGTGTGTGTGTGTGTGTGTGTGTGTGTGTGTGTGTGTGTGTGTGTGTGAGAGAGAGAGAGAGAGAGAGAGAGAGAGAGAGAGAGAGAGAGAGAGAGTTTGTCTGCATGTGTGTGTGTGTGTGTGTGTGTGTGTGTGTGTGTGTGTGTGTGTGTGTACACAACAGCATTGTCTGAAAAAAAAAAAAAAAAAAAGCAAGCTTGTTTCAAAGGCAAAAAAAAAAAAAAAAAAAAAAAAAAACCCGGTTTTTGTTACTTTGAGTGATAAAAAGTGTGTTCCAGATCCATTTCACAGTAAGGTGTACTCAAACATTCTTCTGAACACACACACACACACACACACACACACACACACACACACACACACTCACACACACACACAAACCATCATAGTAGTCATATACCTTTATGAAGAATCTAATGGGGGTATGGATTAAACTAAAATGCATTTTCTTTTTTCTGAAGGTTTTGTTTGCTTCACTCTAATGGACACCTTCAGAGTTAATCAAGACTTGTCAGTCTAACGAGGTTCATGAACATTTAATTTTGAAAGAAACTGCTTAACTCCACATTCAATTTTCAGCACATTGGTTGACATTTGAGAAATAATGCACTGTATATTGTTTGCTGTTTGATGACTTTTTCTCTGCATGAATTATAGCTTCAAAGGCAGTACCTTACCTCCATTTCAATGTGATATACAGCACTGATTTAAAAGATTATTCATATGACTCGTTGACATAAATAACTGCTACAAACAATTATGAAGGCTTAACATGACACAGATGGGTTTCATGTTGACTAAATTGTGGATGACCTGTTCTTTTTTTTTTTTTTTTTTTTTTTTTTCGTAATTAGCATGCAGTCTCATGATAGCAAAAAACAAAAACAAAAACAAAAAAACCACACACACACACACACAACAAAACAAAAAAAAAAAAAAAAAAAAAAAACAATTGGGAGCAGAAACCAAATTGATAATATAACAAAACATGAAATTGAAAATTACCTTACCTTCCCAGCCCCCCCCCCCCCCCCCCCCCCCCCCCCCAACACACATAAACAGCAGTTGAAATACATGACCGATTTTTCCATACCATGTGTTGTTGAGCAGACCTGTCCTTTGTGTGCATACTTGGATAGCGTTCTGTCAAAATCTGCCACAACCTGAAACATCCAGTCAATTTTGATGTAGACTACAGAATATATTCAGCCAAACAGAGAATATTCCAAGAGATTAATATTCAAAGGTCTCTGCAATACACTGATTCCGAGACTGATTTAAGGAATTATTAAAATACGACAGAAAAATACAGACTGTTTGCTTGGTTTAAGCCCTTCTAAGTTCCCAGTCTGGGCAGCCTCTCATGCCTAGCCAGTTTGGGCTGATCTTCATCAATGGAAGACCTACTTCACTGAAACTCTAACATCTCAGAAACTACTTTACCACACGGCAACAAACCTGCAGGATTATTTCCCAGTCATTGTTTAGTAAAACATTACAATTTCATGCAAGACGATGGGTTTCTGGACTTGCAACGCTTTTCAATAAACTCTTTGTACATAACTCCATGTCTGACCACAGATGGCAGAATCAGTTGTAGTTCAAAGACTTCAAAACTTGATCATGTTTTGAACAAAACTTTTATCTTTAGCCATGTTAAATCTGCTAACTGTTGATTGCATAATTTTAGTGGTAAACTGATTGAGTACATTCAGGTCTGTCACCCTAACATTGCTCGAGTGCAGGTTGATGTTGCTGTTCACGAATGCCTATGCACTGCATTGCAATGTTGAATAAGTCACAAAAATATGTCTTTAGGTATCTGTATATAATCACAACATTCTGAGTTTTTCAAGATTAGGAAGCTTGATTGATAAAATTGGCACCAAAAAAAAAAAGCAATAACTCCATTAGTCCATGACAGCAACTGTGAGCCAAATTTGTGGTCTTTCTCGTTCTTTAAAGCACAAACACACATGCATACACAAACACAAATGTAACATTCATGGATATATGCGCGTCAAGCACAGACACAGACATAAAATTACATGCACACACACACACACACAAACATAAACATGCACATACATACACACACAATCGTACACACTATATGCAACATTTACAAATATAGAGACTGAAATAGAATCCTGATGCATTGAGAACGTGCCAAGATGAATACAGATGAATACACAATGGTGCAAATTAATATTAATTCAATATACAACATGAAGACAACAATTTCTGAAAATACATCTTCTTCAGATATCACTATTTACAAACTGCACAAAACAATATTCCCCCAGACAGCTGTCAGCAAAGAATGGCAATGTAGAAAAACAGATGGAAAGAAGTGATGACAATTCTGAAACTGAGAAAATGAGCAAGAAGAGACTGGGAAGAGGATGAGGATGAGGGAAGTGTGCCATTGGTAGCAGGGGCTGGGGTGTAAAAGAGTGATTTTTCTTCCACAGCAAGCAATACACAATATGGCAGTGATAGTAATGTGTAAGTGTGTACATACACATATAACTAGGAAAATTCTACATACATCTTCAAGAGAAAGGAGGAGAAAGGATCAGTCACCTAAAGTGGCTGACAATGGGCTGACCCCACACAGCGTCGTCTCATCCTAGCACCGAGGGGTAAGAGTGAAAACCTGTCTGCTGCTGACAACTCAATAAGGAATACTGCTTTGCACTTTTTGGGGGGTCCTGATTTGTACCTTGTGAGTTCATCTGCATTTTGGGTTGTTTTAAAACTACATGTATGTGTAACTGATTAAAGTTAAAAAAAAATCCCCCTGAGAGCTTCACTACATGTTTACCTGCAGCTTGTGGTGGGCATCATTCATCATCTGGCGGATGATTTTTGCCACATTCTGCGGATTCTTGATATGCACATGCTCCTGCTCCAGCTCTGGAATCTGAAACAGTGGCAGAAAGTTGAGAAACAAATCTGCATGAACTTAAAAAAAAAAATATTGCAAACACGGCTACAATGAAAATCGAATATGAGCATTGCTTGCTTTTAACAGTATTAATTTAATCAATACCTCACTTGGGCTGCGTACTGTACCGTCCAAAAAATATGCAACTGGTAGAACTTCGCACACAGACCTGTGGCTAACAATAGTAACATCTGACAAATCTAAACATCCAACCGGCTGATGGCTGGCTAAAATTTGATCCTTGCAAAACTTGTGGAAAACATTGTTTACCCTACCACTGTCAGGTCAGTCACTGTCATGATTTTACAGATTTGATGTACGATCATCATCACCATGCTCATGTTGCCCAAGCCTCATCACTTGATTCTGTTCATGATTCGAAACAAGAACAATATCTCAATCGTCTTTTCCGACTGACACAGTTTCAGAGCGAAGAACTTACTAGGTCCATCGTTGTATTGACATATACAGATCAAAGCAAACGGTCAAGCAGTCGACCTTTTCGCTGGCAACCTGCTTCGTCTGATTTGCTGACGCTGTCTTATCTATCTTTCTAACCGGAGAGTCAACACGAAATCGAAAGTTGAGCGCCCTGAGAAATCATGGAGTGGATTTGACATCTGAATTAAATGGAAAGTAGTCGATGCAGTAATGATTGTAGGCTATACCTTAATTTCAGTTTCTGCCCCCTTTCTCTCCCTCCTTGTTTTCTTTTAAGATGAAAATAAAAATCTATTATCCTCGAAAATAAACTGACACATTATCATCAAAGACGATGATCACATCACCTCTCTCTCTCTCTCTCTCTCTCTCTCTCTCTCTCTCTCTCTCTCATTTATTTACTTATTAATGCTGGACTGGGTGAAAAACAACAACACACAACAACAACCAACCAACCAACCACCAAACAAACAAAACAAAAAAACCAAACAACAACACAGCAGCAACAACAACAACAACAACAACAAAAGCAGCGTTTGTTGAACTGTCGCATGCTTAAATTTCCACCCTGTTAAAATAAATTTTCCGTATAATTTATGTCCCTCCGTACTCGTATCCTCTCTCTCTCTCTCTCTCTCTCTCTCTCTCTCTCTCTCTCTCTCTCTCTCTCTCTCTCTCTCTCACACACACACACACACACACACACACACACACACACACACACACACACACACCACATGCACTCTGATACACATTATGAGATTGACAGTGACTGACGAATGAAACTGAGAGAAAAAAATATACAAAGTTGCTTCAGAATGATTTCTCAAAATTTCAGAATCTAAACCGCACGTACAGCTAATGAAAAGTAGGCCTACTTATAATGAATGTGAATTGACACGTTAACGGCACAGTCTATTGTGAATCTTATAAACCGCACTGGTTGTATGAGAGAAAAAAAAAGGGTTATTGAAGCCGTTTTCTAACTGGGAACAAACTAAAACATCGAAACCGTACGACTTTGGCTACTGAAACCAGATACAAACGATTTAGAGCCAGTAACCAACATGAATAGCAACAACAACAGAAGATAGAGAAGAAATTACTCATAACAAAGCGTGAATAAAATCGTACCTGCAGTGCCTTGATTTCTGAAGACACGACTTCGAACTGTAAGACGTCTGGGCTGAGAGCTTTTCGAATACAAACCCCGCTCTTCAAGTTGCACTCGTGTCCCATATATGCATGCCTCCTCCTGTGCCCTGGGTCAACATGAACCGGATTGGCACCTTCACACGCACACTTGCTCAGGGTGAAGATCCCTAGCATCAACAGCAGCGCAGAGGATGGAAGGCCTACAGTAACAATCATCTTCATCGTTTTCTTCAGCAATATTTTCAAACGACTGCCAACAGAGCGTGGACCCGTCTTCTGTGAAACGACACTGTATATTTTGCACCCGTCGCAGTGAACACGCGTTTCGGAGTTACTGACCTTATACGAGTGTGATCTAACTGTTTCGTTGTTCACGAATGAAATGCACATTGGCTTGTCACTCCTCGGCCTCGGCTTTTATAGACAGTCTAATCCGATAATCGGACTAATCATGCACGTCTTTCGACTCTTTGTTGACATGACACACAACGCTCCAAATATTTATCGTTATGACAAACGGGGCCTCCTCTTACCGTGTTATCTATTTTTATCTGGGCGGCCATCCTGACCAATCCAGTGGCGACGAATCAGTTGTATACTGTGGGTCAGTGATAAAAATAGACCCCATCACATGACTGCGCAGCGGGGGGGCTTACCTGGATTCGACTTCCGTAATCGATACTGCATTGTGCTTTTTTCAAGGCTTGTGTTAGGTTTTCTTATGGGAGCAAGACTTACCCTACTGGTTTATTGTTTATTGTTTACTGCTTCCTGCTCCATTTTGTTTTCAACTTCGTTTCAGTCAATCGAGGTTATTTGTATTGTTTCTGTCCGTGTTTGTGTTTGTCTTTTGATCTCCCTTGCATCCTTGGGTGGATCCTCAGGCGTAGGCTCAAAGATTGTCTCCAACATTTTGCGGAGGGGTTGTTGGCCTGCGCTTGTTTCCCCCTCCCCCCCCCCCCCACCCCCCACCCCCCTGTTAGATGGGTTCATCTTTGTATTTATCTGACTTTATTCAAGTTTAAAAGGCTGCGCCAGTCTTGAATAAAAGTTACTCTGTGTAAGGTTTTCTTATAGGGAGCAAGACTTACCCTACTTGTTTAGTTTTTTTTGTTGTTGTTTTTTCACGGGTTAAGTCCATTTAGACAACGGGGAACAAACACAGACGATTGCGCAGACGTGAGATACAGGGATGGGATGTGTGGCGAAGGTAACATAAAATTACGCATTCTCCGGAAGGAGGGGTGTGAGGGTGGGGGAGGGGTGAGAGGGGGCGCTGAAGAAAGCAGGAAGCAAGTAAGAACTCGGTGAAAATTCGGTAAAACGACTACTAAGTGAATTACACCTTTGACAACCCAAGCAGTGAAGCGGAATATATCAGACTGCTTATAACGAGCCCTCAGGTTGTTGCTAACGTGCCCATTGCATTCAGGTTTGATTGAAATAGCTAATCTAAACAGTTAGAAAGATGGAACACACACACACACACACACACACACACACACACACACACACACACATACACACACACACACACGCACGCACACTCACACACACACACACACACACACACACACACACACACACACACACACACACACACACACATTTTTACCCCACTTTTTGTCTTTGTTTTTCTTTTTTCTTCAATCTTCAACAGATTAATCGTGCATGGAACGGACACACAGTGAACGCGCCTCTTGCCTGCTGTAAGGACACTGTTCTCGCGTGCATATTGACAAAAGACAAGAGCGCGCATATTGGACAGTCGCAAGCGGGCAATAATTATGGTTAAGCCAAGTGCGCGCTGCGCGCAAATGGTCAAAAGCCAAAATGTGCGCTCACCGTATGCAGCCACCGTATTGACTCTGGACAATCTGTCAAAGAGATAAAAAAAAAAAAAAGGAATACACTGCACTTAGATCCTATCCTTTGTCAGGTAGAACTGACAATTGATCGCCTTGAGGTTATAAAGATAACATCACAATTGTATTATCTTTTATCTTAAGTGCAACTGGACAAATTGTCTCTAGGAAAACAATCGTTGTCTCAGAGAATGGACACCTGTCTGTCGAATTACAAAGATAAGCGATATCTTTTCTTTTTTCTCTTTCTTTCTTTTTTTTCTGTGTTTGTTTGTTTGTTTGTTTGTTTTTAAAGTCTTAGTTGCATGAAATCGACGTAACCCCTCCTCCTCCTCCTCCTCCTCCTCCTCCTCCTCGTCGTCTCACTGGCATATGGATATACTGAAAACACAGTTTGTGGAGCATTGTTTGTTGATTTTGCTAAAACCTTTGATGTCACAGACCACAAGTTATTATGCAAAAACTTATCATCGTGTGGCGTAACAGCAGAAGCGCTCCAGCTGACAGTCGTCAGCAATTAGTTTGTCTCAATTGTTCAACATTCAATATATTATCTGACAGATATGGAGTATCTCAGGGCTCAGTTTTAGGTCCTCTCCTAAATGATCCCCTCTTCCTATCGAAGAATCTTTTGAACTTTTCTGTGATGACACGACGATTCATGCAAACAGCTCTAACCTTAATTCTGTGTACGCATAATTAAAAAAAAAGTCCGTAGACATTTTAAATGAATGGTGCATTGTGGATCATATGTCATTAAATCCCAGCAAGAGTAAAGTCATGTTCGTAACAACCCGTCAAAGACAGCAAAATATAAAACACCTCCCTTATATGATTTATCAACAATGTAAGAATTGAAGAAGTACACAGTCACAGTATACTAAGTATAAAAGTTGACAACAATGTTTCATGGACTGCTCACATCAAAACATTATGCAACACAGTATTCAGACATATATTTTGATCATGCAGAATTAAGCACTTTTTGAACTTTCATGCCAGAAAATTATTCGTATGCAGAATTAAGCACCTTTTGAACTTTCATGCCAGAAAATCATTCCCGAATACCTTCATACTCTCTTCAATTAAGCGCTGTTCGATGCTATTTTTCAGCTAGCGCAAATTCAGT
>JADBJO010002639.1:67500-72500 GCA_016801955.1 Conus betulinus
TGGTACGCACGCTTGTGTGGTGCGGATGTGTGGTACGTGTGCTTGTGGACAGCGATTCCACGGATTTTGCCACGATTTCAGTACAAGATTAGTAATTGATTCTTTCCATGGTTTGAGGGAAACTGTTTATCAATCAAATTGAAATAGTCAAGATTTGTAGAAAAACGAAATAGGTTAATAAAAAAGATCAATCGATCAGTCAGTCAGTCGAACAGTTGAAAACTCACTGACGTGGACATTCATTCATTCACCCTATAATGTAATAGAAACTATGTCCGTAGTATCTCTTGCAGAAACTTCAAACAGTTCTTCAAACAGTTCATATTGTCCTCATCGGCTAAAACGTAAAATAAGGGCGCTTCATTTGTGAACAGCCAGTTGTAGTGAACACACATGCTCGCGAACTGTGGGCAAAATAATCAGTGTTGATTGTGGTCACATAACAGAAGAACTGCAAGATCCCTTTTGGCAAGATTACCGCCCCTTTCCCTCTGTCAGACTTCCCTTTCTCTTGATGTCCACACCAATCTTTCCATTCTCATAATGCTTGTTCATTACTATCTGTCCTTTCTCATGATGTCCACATCCATCCTTTCCTGTTATGTTGCTCACACCGATCCTTTGTATGTTACTTTCTCTGCAAGACGCACGTTCGGATTTTCTTTTTTTTTTTTTTTTTTTTTCCTTCTTTATGATGACGTCATCATTCCCCCCCCCCCCCCCCTTGTGTTTGGGTTTCCTTATCGGTCTTTCGTTTCTTGCCATGGCCTCTTCTATCCGTCCTTTTTCATGATGTCCACATCCATTAAAAAAATCTTGATGTGCTGTTTATTATTGCTTCCCTTATGATGTCATATATCTTCATTGCAGTTTGCGATATCAGGGCTGTCCTATATGCATACTTGTTTGGATAGTTGCACTGGCTGATTCAGGCCTGTCTATTTTTTGTTGTTGTTCAGAAAGGTACACTAGCCATATTAAGGCTGTGTTTACCTAGTACAGTTGTTTGGACAGGCACATTCAAGCGTGGTGTCCACATGCACCCAAACTTACGTGACAGATAAGAATAACCATTTCAGACTGCATGTGTGTGGGGCGGGAAAGGTGGAGCACGGAAAAGGAGGACAATAGCGCATTATAATGGACAATGAATATTATTTATGGCGGTTGGAACTTCAGACTGCGAACGCATTGCATCACTGCTGGGTCAACAGTACCAGGCACCATATTATTTTCGGTATAGGATATCCGTTCATGTCTGGCACTATGTTACTTTCGGTTTATGATATCTTCGTATATGGCACCATGTTCTTTTCGGTGTACGATATCCTTTCATATCTGACACCTTGTTATTTTCGGGGTAGGATATCCGTTCGTGTCTGGCACCATGTTATTTTTGGTGTAGGATATCCGTTCGTATCAGGCACCATGTTATTTTCGGTGTAGGACATCCGTTCAGCGTAGTATATCCGTTCACATTTGGTACCATGTCACTTACTCCGTAAGGTGCAGACTATCCGTACACACCCAGCACCATCTTACTTTCGGCGTAACATGTAGACTGTCCGTGAACGCCTAGCACCCCCCCCCCCCCCCCCCCCCCCCCCCCCCCCCCGTACCTCGTACAGTGTGTAAGCTGGCATCCATAATAGTTTAGCCGTAAGACGTAGGATATTCGTGCACTCCTTGCATCATGTTATTGATCCGTGATGTGTAAGATGTCCATGCGCACGTGGCATCATGCTACCTTTGCCGCAAGGTGTAGGATACCCAGTCCACGCCCGACATTGTTGCTTTCGCCGCCGCAAAGTGTAGGATACCCGGCCCACACACCTGGTACTGTCGCTGTTTCCGTGAGGCGTTGAACACCCGATGCACGCCTGGCACTATGTTCCTTTCGCTGTGAAGTGTGGGATAACCGATCTTCGCCTAACGCTATGTTTTTGCCGTTAAGTGTAGGATACCATTACCTGGTTCACGCCTGGCATTATGTTACTTACTCCGTATGGTGTAAGTTTTTTTTTTTCCCCGCACACCTGGCAGCAGCGACATGTCCTTTCTGTGGCAACATGTCTTCCCCGTCAGCTTAGAACCCTGGAATGAACCGGATCAGCCGTCTGTGATGTGGATTGGGTCACTGTCATTTTTGTTGTAGTCCAACCGACAACCTGGAACCATTTCAGCAGTGTCGCCAACGCAGACGACAGAAAGTTTTGTCAGTATGCGCGCGCGCGCGCGCACGCACACACACACACGCACACGCACACAAACACACACACACACACACTCTCTCTCTCTCTCTCTCTCTCACACACACACACACACACACACACACACACACACACACACACACACACACCACACACACACACACACACATATCTGCAGGTACGCATACACGCATGCACCCACACGCACGCACGCACGCAGAGAGAGAGAGGAGAGAGAGAGAGAGAGAGAGAGAGAGAGAGAGAGAGAGAGAGAGAGAGAGAGAGAGAGAGCAACAAGTAAACGGCATGCATACTTACATGTAGTCGTGTAAACTATTGCGTGACAAGCTGGACAATGGGCATCTTCTTCGGTCATATAAAACTAAGCCATGCTGAGTGTGTCGGTCATTGGTTTTTGGCATGAGTAAACATGAATTTCCACATTGGCCTGACGATTGATTTCTCTCTGCATTTGTTCTTTGGTTTGGGTGGTTTGGACGGCGGTTTCGGTTATACCAGTCGATGTAATTCATTGTATCATTGCTCACTGAAATCATCAGAATCATAAGTCAAATGACAGTCATTGTACACGGAAATTGAGAAATACTGTTATGTGAAAAACTCTTTCTTTCTGATAGAATTTGGCAGTCAACTGGGGGCACTAGGGGATGGAAAGCGGGGCCGTTTTTCTCATTGCTGCCAATCTGTGATCATTTCGTGCAGATTTCACGCGCGCTCATTTTTTTTCTTAGACGAGGTGTATTTTATTTGCCTTCCCTCGTAGTCGAATTTTATTATTTTTTTTTCTCTCTCTTCGTTTGTATCCTCCTCATGCCCCAGCGTTCCCTTTACACTAAAAAACGTAACTGTTAAACCGTGTATTTGTTCTTCTCTTCTCAGTTGACCATACTGGATTTCCGACATAGGGTGGGATATTGAAGGGTCTGTAAAATGCAAAGCAGGTTCTGTTGCTCCTTACGCTGTTGTTCCCCTTCGCCGGTCGCACGTTGAACAAAGGATATATTCCAGTCTCTCCTGTCGTTCAAGTCGCTTGAGGATCAGCTCCAGCATGTCACTCTGAACCCTTCAGTCCGTCCACACACTCTTCATCTTCGTTCTGCTGCTGCTGACATCCATATCTACAGAGACTCCCTTCTTTTAGGCCCAAGCCATACGGCCAGCAGTCTTCTTTCTGACATCCACATGTGCAGACTTCCTTCTTTTAGGCCTAACTCATACGACCCAGCGTTTTCTTTTCATGCTAGGGTCCCCCATCTGTAACCAGCTCCCTTTCTCTGTTCGCCGAGCAGACCTGACCACATACAGCTGTCCTAAAATTGTTCCTTAGAAGAAGCGTTATGATCCTTACCCATTGACCTTTTATTCAGTTTCGTTTCAGACTTCTCTGACTGTTAGGTATGGTGTGTGCGCGTGGGGCGCGCGCGCGTGTGTGTGCATTTGAAATATATATGCTCTGCACCATTGTTAGCAAAATGTTGTTAGATTGTCTTGTCATGACTGTCGTGATGCACTGGGCATGTAGCGGCAGCAGCAGCCGCAGCATTAGTAGTAGTAGTAGTAGAATTAGTAGTAGTGGCAGCAGCAGCTGCAGCAGCAGCAGCAGCAGCAGCAGCAGCAGCAGTAGTAGTAGTAGTAGTAATAGTAGTGGTAGTCGTGACGAAACACCACCAGCAACAGCAGCACTAGAAATAACAGTATTCGTTATAAGCGAAAAATAATACTGATAATTGCGATGAGTGTAATGTTGCCAGTAATTATTGCCATTGTTCTGATTTTCAAACTTTTTTTTTCTATCTTGTCAGAGTGCGTGATTCGCGGCGAAATCCTCTTTCTTTCTTTCTTTCTTTTTTTTTTTTTTTTTTTCTTTTTTTTTTTTTTTTTTTTTTTTTAAAGATCCTCCTCCCCCGCTCCCTCCTGCCCCCCATCCTACCTACCGCTCTCTCATTCTTCCCTCTTCCTCTTTTTTTATTTTTTATTTTTTTTTATCCTGCTTCTCTCTCTTTTTTCTTTTTCACCAAACGTACAGCAGGTTTGGGGTATGGAATGAGTTACTCAGCAGCAGCGTAAACCAGCATAATGTAAACACTTTGCCTTCAACAAAGTATTGAGGTCATTTCACAATTAATTTGAACCATTTTCCGTTCGTTTGAAGAGTTGAAGATTCGCTCCTGACAGGGTTTGATATGGTGTACATGAAACGAGGTTTGAAGGGAGGTCAGTACAATTAGATTGCGATTCATTGTGATAGGAATACACTGCCTTCTCACCGGTTGTTCCGTGCGATCCTGAGACAATGTTTTATTAATTGGTACAGCTTTGAAAGTTTCAGAACGGTTTACGGAGAAGGTCGTTTCAAATGAGATCAAGAGTATTAACTAGTGACTACATCATTGACACGTTTCCGTATGAGGAGACAGACAGACAGACAGACAAGCAGACAGCGCGACGGAAGGACAGAGACAGACAGACCGACGGACGGGGAGGGAGGGGGGGGGGGGGGGGGAGAGAGAGAGAGAGACAGACAGACAGACAGACAGACAGACCAGTCAGACAAGCAGACAGCGACGGAAGGACAGAGACAGACCGACCGACAGACCGAGGGAGGGACGGACGGAGAGAGAGAGAGAGAGAGAGAGAGAGAGAGAGAGAGAGAGAGAGAGAGAGAGAGAGAGAGAGAGAGAGATTCTATGTCAGCCCCGTCATGGCCTTTTCCTCACTTATTCTCACGGTCCATCTTCAAACCCGACTTCCTGCCCTTTGAGACAAGTT
>JADBJO010002639.1:77500-85000 GCA_016801955.1 Conus betulinus
ACACACACACACACACACACACACACACACACACACACACACACACACACACACGCACGCATAGAGTGAGAACAATGCAGGACCCGCATTTGCGACGGTGAATCAGGTGAAACATTTCTTTTCTCTGCCAGCTGACTTCCCCTTCCTCTTCCCGATTCATTTAGTGAGTACATTACAAATAAATGCAGCTGTAAAGCAACTCTAATTTCAATTCCCAGCATCCTACCCCCCCCCCCCCCCCCCCCCCCCCATCCCCTACCCATCGCCTACTTCAGAGATGTTCTTTTACCTTTGAGCACCTTGAATTCTTTGTGCACAATTGGTGAAAACACTGTTGTCTTTAAAAAGAAAATTATTAATTAATTTTTTTTTTTTACCAGCTGTAGTCCATATCCGCCGCTTGAGGCAAGGTCAGACTTGGCGACAAATGATTTTTCGCGTTTTACCGAGGATAGAGGGGGCGAGGTTGAGGGTGGTGGGGTGGTGCGTTGGATGGGATGGAAGATGATTTGCTTCGAAAGTTTTTTTTTTTCAAGTTGTAACAGTATGTAGAGTGCAGGTTGTATGGTCAAAAATTCCCGATCGTTAATGCATTATTTCCATCAGACTACGAAAGCCACGTCAACGCGGTCGATCCCACAACCATGTGTCCTACATCTGATTGAATCATTGGGTTCGTCTTTTCTTAAGAAAAAAAGGCGAATAGCCCTCTTCCTCAGGACAGTCTTTTTAAGTGTCGCACAGTCGATGGAGATTAAAAAAAAATCAGGCTAGGATGACGTCAGAAGGGTAATGGACGGATGACAAAAATAACTATAGAATATACTACTACTGCTACTGTTGCTCTTGCTACTGGTGATGACGATCATTTCAATAGTGATTAATTTAATAATGATAACAATGATAACAAACTTGTGTCCGTAGCGCCAGTAGCCGATGTGATAAGAACCACGCAGTTATTTGTCACGATATTTCATTGGAGACAACTGGCAACACCTCTCCCACCCTTTACTGCTCCTTTCTTAACTTTCCACCCCACCCTCTTCCCCTTCCACCCGCCTTGCCTTTTCGGAAATTGGGGATGTCACGTGGCTTACTTCTCCTTTTGTACTCCCCCTGCATCCTCTCTCTACCCCCGACTCTCTCTCTCTCTCTCTCTCTCTCTCTCTCTCTCTCTCTCTCTCTCTCTCTCACACACACACACACACACACACACACACACAGAGATGCAGAGACCGCGCGGGCCACTCCTATTGTTTGACAACACAAGGATCAATGGCGGTGTGCAAGCGGTTGGACTGTAAGTGAATTCACAGAATTACCGATTTTTTTTTTTTTCCCCATACGAAGCGAGGTATTTTCAAGTCTTAGACGTCATATGTTCTACATCTACATGTTTATATCATTTCTTCCTGATCACTTTGTCCTGTATAGTTCAGTTGGTAGAGCGCCGGACTCGTCGTATTTAAGGGTTGCGGGTTCGAATCTCCTCCGGGCCGTTTCGGTACAGGGGGTTTTTACCCTCGGAGTTAACGTTAGTTTTGACTCCATTTCCCATACAGTGCTTCGAATGAGACTGTAAACCGAGTTTCTGTGTGTGAACGCACGCATAACATCTTGCACACACATAAAATCCCATCACCAACTTTCGGAAGAGAAGGCCAGTTTGGCCGTTGGTATGGATGACACGTTACACATAGCATGCACCTTCCCCGAAGATGCAGTTTGGCTGCCTTAATGGCGGGAGAAAAAACGGACATGCACACAAAACTCCACTCCCTTTGTCGGGTAGATGGGATTAATACTTGTCTGTCCATATAGGGAGTGTCCGCAGGAATATCAGCCTGCGTACGCAGAAGAAGAAGAAGAAGACTTTGTCCTGTCGTGTCGAACGTTTCTGGTCTTTCGTTTTCATCCTGTCTGTCGTTGAACTGATGCTGCTAGCATTTCTCTCTCATCTAAGAGCCCACTTGATTCCTTCCGAACGTCTGCCCCCCCCCCCCCCCCCCCCCCCCCTTTCCCCTCAGTGCCTTCATGGCTCCTCATTTATTGATGCACCCCGGCTTCCTTTCTTTCTATGAGTGAAACGGAGGTTCACAACATCCTAGAGGAAAGGACATTAGAGGTTCCATGAAACTCATTCCTGCACTAGCTTACATTCTCTTGAGTATTCTGAAACAACTTTCCAATGTTGCCAACGTGTGAACACAGTTCTTCATTAAGGATTTTCTATATGATGCTTTTCTGAACCTGCTTGACCCTCCCTTTACTGTGTTTATTTTTCACCTTGATCATATTGGTTCATGCTGTGAGCCACTCTGCTGCACACCTCTCACCTAGAACTCACCTTGCACAGCGAAAACCCATGACATAAAAAGGGTGGATGAGGTGGGAGTAGGGCTCTTTCAATGTAAACTGTGTTCCAGTCTTCTGGCAATATTGTGTTCGTAATGTCCCTTTCCTTTCGCTGTTTTTTTTTTACTTTTTTGTCTCCGTTTCTTCATTGTCGTTTTTTCTTGCCTCTGTGGCCGTCTTTAATGTGTATTTTAAACACCCTGCATATTTTTTCATTCACCCCTTTGGGGGGGGGGGGGGGGGGGCCGGGCAAGGGGGGGGGGGGGGGAGGATGTTTCTTTTTCATTGTAAATTGTGCCCCTGTCTTCTAGAAATCGGTGCTTGTAATCTCTTCTTTTGTGTCACTCTCTTTGACTTGGCTTTCTTTTTCACTTTGGGTTTAATGCTCTTTTCCTCTCTGTACTATTGCCAACCGCTATTCTGTATTTGTGGTCTAGTCATCTTCCTATGGTCAGGAAAGCAATTTCTTTTCTCTCCTTTTTTTTGGGGGGATGAACTTTGTAACATGCAAGTTCCTCCTTGTAATCTGGTGACTATGTAGTTAAAGGTTAACCCACTGGAACAAGCACTTGCTGTTTATTTTGCTGTGCTGTTAATCAATTAGGCTTTTTGATGTACGTTTGTTCATTGGACGTTTCTCAACAGGATTTTAAGAAATAATTTTGTAAAGAATAATCTGAGCGAAATGATCAGAGTGATTGGTACACTTAACGTGCTTTTTGTTTTATCCGAGTGGAGGACTGCAGCATGGAAATTGATGTTTCAGATGAAGTGTATCTCTAAACCGTATAGAAAATAGTGATTTTTCCCTTGACGGGAACGGTTTTGTTGTTTGTTTTTGTTTTGCTTATTTTGTTTGCTTGCATGTTGTTTTGGTTAAGTGATTACAGCCCTGGAAATGCTCTCTGTGGTTTGCTTGAGCTGTGCTGAAACAGACGTTGTCAGTGCCCATCTCCGATACTGCCATTTCAGTTTTGTTTCTGATATAGCTTTCAGCTTTGAGTAATTCATTTCTCCTCAAAGCACTAACATTCTTCGCTTGGTGATTGTGGAGCCGCTGTGCCAAGACTTCGTTGTTTTTCACCTCATATCCCGACGAGTGTGGTCTGACAAGATTTTCCTTTGTTTGTATCCAGCCATCCAAAAGTCCGATGAGGTCTGCAGCTGCTGTTGTTTAACGTTTTGTAAAAGACACATTCGTTTTGAACTGAAATTTATGAAACAGTGTGCGCGCGCGCTCGCGAACACACACACACACACACACACACACACACACACACACACACACACACACACATACACACGCACACACGCACGCAGAATTTCATGAGCTTTTTTTCTCCGTTCATGTTCCACGTGCTATGTTAACATCTTAGGTGACCTTTTTGGCGAAGGGTTACCTCCCCGAACTACAGGTCAACAGACAGGCGGGCACATAAGTGCCCCCTGATTCACCGTTTCATTTCTGGAGGTGGTCTACACTGTATGCCTTTCTTTTCTTTTTCAGTGACCAACTTTCTGCACCTGGTTGACTTGGCCTTTGTTTCCGAGTTCTCCAGGTTTTATGCTGTTCACGCTTTCTGAGAGTAATCAAGGTGCCGCTCAATGTTATTTCCCGTTGCCGTCACGTGAAACACTTTGCTTGTGATACCGCCCTTAGAATTCAACAGTTGTTCATCGCTGCGATTTCTTTTGTGATACCGCTGGTAGTATTTGCTGAGATTTCGTGTGCAACCGTCGAAGTAGTATCAAAGCTGACCTAGTATGGACCCGGTGCAGAGAAGTGACACCCGAGCCAGGTTCAGTGTCAGGTCATATTCAGGTTGAGCGTCGACACTCACCAAGGTGGTAGGGAATACGTCGACACTCACCAAGGTGGTAGGGCACACGTCGACACTCACCAAAGTGGTAGGGAAGACGTCGACACTCACCAAGGTGGTAGGGCAGACGTCGACACTCACCAAGGTGGTAGGAAGAAGACGTCGACACTCACCAAGGTGGTAGGGCAGACGTCGACACTCACCAAGGTGGTAGGGAAGACGTCGACACTCACCAAGGCGGTAGGGCAGACGTCGACACTCACCAAGGTGGTAGGGCAGACGGAATAACCGCAACAGGAAGGCCAGTCGGAGGGGTGAGGGATGGAGGGGAAGAGAGGGATGGTAGAGGGTTATGCAGCACTACCCCGATACCACCAGAACGTCAAAACATGAAGCTGCATGCGTATGTGAACTCGTCTTCCATCAGCCTGGGTGCTTTACCCGGAGCTTACTGTTCAGTGGAATGGGTATGGGTATTGATGGGAAAGGGTGGGGGGGGGGTTCTTGAAGCAACTATGCTGAATCACTTTGATAGAAAAAAAAAACTCTTGGCGTTTATTATCAATTATTTTGATCCATGCGAGTTACGAGTCTCGATTTCGACATTAACTGGCATGCTGTTTGAAAACAAAACGGAACAAAACAAAACTTACAGCCCTGATATGGTTTACGTCTGATCCACTCAAAATATATCAATTTAGATAGATACCGCATATAACTCTTTAAGGATACCCACTTTTGCCTCTGTTCCCACTTAATAGTAGGATTTTCTGATGCTTATTACAAGACTTAAAAAAAAACCTTTCCTGTGTTTCTCACGTGCATTCTTTCACACAAGGATATTGTAATTTTCAGTCCAGTTTTCTCTCCACTCCCTAACCTTCAAGTTCACTCCTTGATGTTCTCTCCAGAGGTCCTTCACTTTATCGTATAAACATGTTGTGGACATGCTGAGAAGATTGGACACACCGCCACCAGTTTCCATCTTCGTCCAGGGCATTTTCTCGCTTTTTCCACCGCAGTTGTCTTCTTGAGTATTTCATGGATTTGAATCTGAGGCTTTTCATCCCCCTTTTCATTCTTTAGCCCTTCCATTACCGCCCATACCCCCTGTTACACATTAATCATATTTCCATATTCCCCATTCTCTCATAGCCCCTGTTACACATTAATCATATTTCCATATTCCCCATTCTCTCATACCCCCTGTTACACATTAATCATATTTCCATATTCCCCATTCTCTCATAGCCCCTGTTACACATTAATCATATTTCCATATTCCCCATTCTCTCATACCCCCTGTTACACATTAATCATATTTCCATATTCCCCATTCTCTCATACCCCTGTTACACATTAATCATATTTCCATATTCCCCATTCTCTCATAGCCTCTGTTACACATTAATCATATTTCCATATTCCCCCATTCTCTCATAGCCCCTGTTACACATTAATCATATTTCCATATTCCCCATTCTCTCATAGCCCCTGTTACACATTAATCATATTTCCATATTCCCCATTCTCTCATACCCCTGTTACACATTAATCATATTTCCATATTCCCCATTCTCTCATACCCCCTGTTACACATTAATCATATTTCCATATTCCCCATTCTCTCTCATACCCCCTGTTACACATTAATCATATTTCCATATTCCCCATTCTCTCATACCCCCTGTTACACATTAATCATATTTCCATATTCCCCATTCTCTCATACCCCCTGTTACACATTAATCATATTTCCATATTCCCCATTCTCTCATACCCCCTGTTACACATTAATCATATTTCCATATTCCCCATTCTCTTACCTCATATTTGGTCTTTCCCACTACGCCTCCAATCTTTGAAGTTCTGCAGTCTCTCCTCCACCCCCCTTCCCCTTCTCCATTTTCATTCTTCTATGTCGTAAACAGTTCCTTTTATACACTGCTGACCTATTCTTCTGCATAGCTTCAAACTTAGAATACAGTCATCTCCATTGTTACCCCTTTACTTTTCTGTCGGCGGTATTGAACAGTAGGATGGACGTACCAAATTCGACTCCATCCAGTTTTCCTCCTTCCTATCCCGCCCGTCATTTTCATCAGTCTAATGTTCTTCTCCCATCCAACATTCATGTTCAGAGACTCCTTTCCTCCACCAGAGCATCTTATCAGTTTCACGTTGTCTCCTCACATCCATTGATCTTTGTTCTCCCTTTTTTCACTCGTCCATCAGTCGTCCTTCTCACGTTCCCCGTTCCCGTTCCGTCTCTCAGTTATCATAATCATGTTCTCTTCTTCATTCCATATTGTCATGTTCTGCCCCCCGACCTACACTCGGTGTATGTATGTTCTCTTCGTCTCATCGTGTCAGCTGTTCATTATTAACGCATCCCCGACCTCTTCTTTCGTTTCATTCTGCGCTGATTATGCCCACTACTGTTCTATTGCTGTCCTGTTTTTTATTTATTTATTTATTTATTTTGTATTGAGGCCATCCTTCTCACGCCCTTCCCCCTTTCCTTCGCTTTCCTCATCCATCTTTCGTTCATCAGCGTCGCCCACCACCCTTCCATCTACTGTTCATCTTCTGTGTGTTCTTTTCTTTCCCGCCAGTTCAACATTTACCATTGTCACAAACTCCTTCCGTCAAGCATTCACCATTCTTGCATGTCAACCCCCTCCCCCCCCCCCCCTTCCAATCCCCCAAGGGTCCAATATTCATCATTTTCACGTTTTCCCTAATTCAACATTTATTGTTCTCATCTTTTCCCACAGTCCAGCATTGGTCGTTCTCACGTTTTGCACCCAGTCTAATATTCATCATTTTCATACCCCCCCCCCCCCACCTTTTCCCTTCCTACACACACACCTCCCGTCCAACTTCACCGTTCGCATGTGTTACCCTACTCAGTTATTCACCTTTTCGGGCTGTCCAGTTTTCATCATTCTTAAATTTCCGTCCGTCAGTCCAGCATTATTCATTTTCACGCCCCCCTCCTCCCCCTCCCCCTCCCCCTTCCCCTTCCTATTCAACTTTCATCACTCTCGTGTTTTTTTCCCTATTCAAACATTCTCGTTCGTGTCAGTCAGTCATAACCTTCACGGTTTCTTGTTCTCATTGTGTCTGTTCTTCACATTCCTTAACTTCGTTCCTTTGTTCGTCATATATTATGGACGTTCTCCTGGTCTTGTTCTTCGTAAATCATTCCTTCCGTTAACGTCTTCTCATTCTTCTAATCCTGTCTGGTATTCGCTGCTTCTTGCCCTATCCATCACTGAAGTATGTGACGTCCTTCCTCTGCCCATCACTCATTATTTTCACG
>JADBJO010002639.1:87500-100000 GCA_016801955.1 Conus betulinus
GTGTTTGTGGAGAGGTGTCGAGGAAAGGAGGCGGAAAGAGAATGTGTATGTAACTTTTCAAATGAAATAATTGTTTCTGCTGTGTTGACAAATTGTTCTGTTTTTGAATGACTTTGATGAACATGGCTTAACCATTTTTTTTTCTTGTAGTGTCTTGCGCAATGCTGGGAATACGGCTTAACTCCGTTTTCTCTCTCTCTCTCTCTCTCTCTCTCTCTCTCTCTCTCTCTCTCTCTCTCTCTCTCTCTCTCCCCCCCCCCCCCCCCCTCCCTCCCCCCACCCCTTTCTCTCTGTCTGTGTGTGTCTTTCGCTGTGTACTTTATGCCCTTTTCTCTAATGTGTAGTATTTTTCTTCATTGATGCTTTAGTGTTTTATGGCATTGACTCTGAAAGTCTTTAGCTTGCTTTCACTGTTTTCTATTGTCTTATAAAAAAAAAACAAAAACAGTGTCGTGTTTATCATTAAAATATTACAATAACAAACAATTTGCAAAAACTGCTCTAAAATGTGAAAATTAGTAGGATCAGCAAATTTTGTAAGAGCAGTTTCTTTTTTTAAACTTGGAGAATCTGAGTGTGTAAGAGTCGGCAAAATTTAGTCATCTTTCCAAAACATCCATACCCTACAATGTGTCATTTTTACTTCTGTTGTTGTGTGTAGGCCTGCTACTCATACTTGTGACCTACGTAAGTTACCGTCAAAAGACATGCGTATGTATTATTTTCAGACGATATTTTCATCTAGACAAATATAAATCTAAGAAGACGAGGGTAATACATCATGCACAGCACATTTATGAACTGGAGGTAGATGCATTAAACATGTACATGGAATGAAATGGGTGTGCATATTCAGGAGAGAAAACGTGAATAACGATTTTTAACGGGGAGAATCCCACATCATTGCTACAACATCAAGTATGAGATGACAAAACTTTAGAATTACAACAGTCACAAGACGAAGTTTTTGGATACTTACCTGACTAGTTATAACTTTGGCAATTTCATACTGAGAATTTGATAATGACAGCAAGGAAAATGTCGATTTTTTTTTTTTTTTTACAGCAACTGACACTTAATTATGGGATCAAGATGCAACAACAGTAGAAAGTCATCAGACTCGTCTGATGAAAATTGATTTATCATTTTAAGAAGTTTATTTATCAACCCTGCACAGCTTGTTGAATAAAATACAGTCTACGGACAGTAGAGCTGTTGAATTAGCTCTTGGCAATCCGGTACATACAAATTTATTGAATTCATACCATGACGCTGGCTTACTGTCTCCAAATAAGGTAAGCATTTTCATTCGAAGTCTTTTTGTTTTGTATTCAGAAACAAAGTATGCTTAGATGCTGAAAACAAGTATCTGAAAAGAGCTAGGCACACGTTGTCTCTCCCCAGCCAGTAAGAAAACTTTGTAAATGAACTTGACAAAAAATGCAGTTTTATTTTAACATTTGTTTCATCAGCAGTGCCTACCATGCCTGACAGAGAGAACCGACAGGTCAGTGATAATGATTAGATTATTCTGGAGACAGATGAAAACATTAACATTTTTGTGATCAGAGAAAGATGATCACGTAAACATTTTATTTTCCAAAACTCAAGGACAGTTTAAAGCCGTGCATTCAATTTTTTTTAAGTTAAATGATACATTTTTGATTACTGTATTTCTTGATTGACGGATGAAATTGATTGATTGATGGATTGATCGATTTATTCATCCATTTATTTATATTTAAACCTCTAAGCAATGTTTTGCCGTGAATGCCCTATGATACAGTAATCACAGTATTAGCAGTGGAAAGTTTGAGATTTTCTGCTTTTACGTCTACAGTTTAAATGTTTTACGTTAAAATCGGTGGCGCATGGAGTTGCAACAACAGGTTTGTTCTCTTCTCTCTCTCTCTCTCTCTCTCTCTCTCTCTCTCTCTCTCTCTCTCTCACCCCCCCCCCCCTCAACTCCCCGCCCATCCCCCGCTTTGTGTTTAGATGAGTTTGTTTTACAATCATCTATGTTCTTTCTATTCTTTGTACAATATTTGTGGCTTTTTTCCCGTTTTTTTTCTTCCTTTCTTCATTCCGTTCTTTCTTACAGCAGTTTGTTCGTTCATTGTTTCCTTTGTGTGTGTGTGTGTGCGTGCGTGTGTGTGTGTGTGTGTGTGTGTGTGTGTGTGTGTGTGTGTGTGTGTGTGTGCGTGTGTGTGTGTGTGTGTGTGTGTGTGTGTGTGTGTGTGTGTGTGTGTGTGTGTGTGTGTGTGTGTGTGTGTGTTCGGTCGGTCAGTTCGTTCGGTCGCTCGTTTAGTCAATCATTCGTTTAGTCGGTCAGTTGATCGTTCAGTCATTCGTTCGTGAATTTGTTCGGTCGGTCGCTCATTCAGTGATTCATTCGTCCAGTCGGTCAATCGGTCGTTCAGACATTCGTTCGTTTAATGGTTTAGTCGGTCGTTCAGCAATTCGTTCGTGCATCTGTTCGGTCGATCGCATGTTTAGTCATTTATTCGCTCAGTCGGTTTCTTAGTCATACATTCGGTCGGTCAGTCGTTCAATCCTTCATTCGTTCCGTCGGTCGCGGTCGCTCGTTCAGTCATTGATTCGGTCAGTCGGTCACTAGATCGTTCAGACATATATTTGCTCAGTCGGACAGTCGGTCGTTCGTTTATTCGGTCAGTCGGTCGTTCAGTCAGTCATTCGTTCAGTTGGTCAGTCGGTCATTCAGCTATCAATTGGTCAGGTGGTCATTCAGTTATTCACTTGGTCAGTTGGTCTGTTGGTCGTTCAGTCATTCCTTCGGTCAGTCGGTCATCAAGTTATTCATTTTGTCAGTCGATCGTTCATTTATTTATTCGTTCACTTGGTCAGTCGGTCTTTCAATCATTCAGTCGGTCGTCAAGTCATTCATTCGTTCTGTTGGTCAACTGTCAGTTGACTGTTGAGTTATTCATTCGTACAATCGGTCAGTCGATCGTTCATTCATTCAATCGTTCATTCGGGCAGTTGGTCGTTCATTCATTCATTCATTCCGTCGGTCAGTCGATCGTTCGTGTATTCTGTCGGTCAGTCGGTCGTACAGTAATTCACTCTATCAGTCGGTCAGCCGGTCGTTCAGTCAATCAAACGTTGAGTCGGTCAGTCGGTCGTTCACTCATTTACACGTTCAATCGGTCATTCAGTCATTTATACGTTCAGTCGGTCGTTCACTCATTTATACGTTCGGTCGGTCGTTCAGTCATTCATTCGTTCGGTCGGTCAGTCAATCATTCTGTCATTCATTCGTCCAGTCGGCCAATCAGTCGTTCACTCATTCATTCGTTCAGTCGGTCGTAGTCATTTATTTCTTTGGTCAATCAGCTGATCGTTTGTTCATTCATTCGGTCAGTCGGTCGTTTCAGTCATACATTCGCTGAGTCGGTCAATCGATTGTTCACTCACTTATTCGCTCACCCGATCATCGGTTGTTCATGCATTTATTCGATCAGTTGGTCACGTCATTCTTTCAGCCGGTCAGTCTATCGTTTCATTTATTCATTTGTTCAGTTGCTCAGTCGGCCGTTCAGTCATTCGTTCGTTCAGTCGATCGTTCGTTCATTCAGCCGGCCAGTCGTTCATTCAGTCATTCAGTCATTCAGTCGGTCAGTCGATCGTTCTTTCGTTCAGTCAGTCAGTTGGGTAGTTCAGTCATTCGTTTCGTTCAGTCGGTCAATCGATCCGTACATTCATTCAGTCGGTCCCTCAGTCATTTATTCGTTCAATCGGTCAATCGATCCGTTCATTCATTCAGTCGGTCAATCGATCGTTCAGTCATTCATTCTTTTGGTCGGTCAGTCGATCGTTCAGTCATTCATTCGTTCACGTCGGTCAATCGGTCGTTCAGTCATCTATTCGTTCAGTCGGTCGGCCATTCAGTCGGCCGTCCAGTCAATCATTCGTTCGTTCAGTCAATCGGTCGTTCAGCCTTTCGTTCACTCAGTCGGTCGTTAAGTCATTCGTTCGTTCGGTTTGTTAATCGCTCGTTTAGTCGTCCATTCGTTCAGTCGGTCGTTCATTCGTTCAGTCGGTGAGCGTACGGTGAGCCTGAGGCACAGATTCAGGGCGTGACATGGACTGGTCGTGACAAGGATGGGCGTATGTGGAAGGGCGTTGGGGAGGGGTGGTGGTGGGGGGGTGGGGGGTGGAGAGAAGCGAATACAGGATATGCTATGGGTACGGGGTCGAGGATACAACGTAACAAGGTTGCAGGTATCAAAGGACGGGAACACAGTGTATAATGAGATGGGTGGGGGTACGGCAGGTGCGGTTGCTGGGCGCGACATAGGGGTGGGTGGGGGGGGTGACGGGGGAGGAGGTGCCGACGCAGGACGTAACATGGGTGGGGGTTACAGGAAGCGCGATTTCAGAGCTTGACAGGGCTGAGGGGGGGGGGGGGGGGGGGGGGGGGGGGGGGGGGGGGGAGAATGAAGATGGCAAGGCGTAACATGGGTGGGGGTACAGGGGGTGCGAATGCAGGGTGTAGAATTCATGGTGTGACACGAGTGGAAATGGGGGTGGGTTGGGGGGGGGGGGGGGGGGGGGGGGGGGGGGGATTTCCGCGCTTGACCCAAGTGAGGATAAAGAAGGGGATTGAGGGTGGGTGAATGCGGAGATTAGAGCATGGGTGGTAGGGTAGGCAAGGCGTGATACGGGTGGGCAAATGGGATGCAGCGTTTTCAGGGCCAGACATGTCGGGTACAAACGGCGTCGGTAGAGCGTGGGGTGGGCATATTCGGGCAGGGTGGAAGTATATTTGGGGTGGCGCAGGGTGGGGTGACATGGGTGGGCATATTCGGGCAGAGGTGGCGCAGATAGTGGGGGCGGGGGGGGGGGGGGGGCAGATACGGGGGGAATGGGGGGCATATTATTGGGGCAGAGGGGCGGGGGGGGGAGGGGGGGGGGGGCATATTGGGCATGCAATGGGGTGGCAGGGGGGGGGGGGGGGGGGGGGAGGGGGGGGCAGATACTGGGCGTGACATGGGGGGGGCATATTCGGGCAGAGGGGGGCAGATACTGGTGGGACATGGGTGGGCATAGGGGCAGAGGTGGCGCAGATACTGGGCGTGACATGGGTGGGCATATTCGGGCAGAGGTGGCGAGATACTGGGGATGACATGGGTGGGCATATTCGGGGAGGTGGCGCAGATACTGGGGTGACATGGGTGGGCATATTCGGGCAGAGGTGGCGGCAGATACTGGGCGTGACATGGGTGGGCATATTCGGGCAGAGGTGGCGCAGGGCCAGACATGACATGGGTGGCGCACAAACGGCAGAGGTCGAAGTACTGGGCGTGACATGGGTGGGCATATTCGGGCAGAGGTGGCGCAGATACTGGGCGTGACATGGGTGGGCATATTTTGGGCAGAGGTGGCGCAGATAGTGGGCGTGACATGGGTGGGCATATTCGGGCAGAGGTGGCGCAGATACTGGGCGTGACATGGGTGGGCATATTCGGGCAGAGGTGGCGCAGATACTGGGCGTGACATGGGTGGGCATATTCGGGCAGAGGTGGCGCAGATACTGGGCGTGACATGGGTGGGCATATTCGGGCAGAGGTGGCGCAGATACTGGGCGTGACATGGGTGGGCATATTCGGGCAGAGGTGGCGCAGATACTGGGCGTGACATGGGTGGGCATATTCGGGCAGAGGTGGCGCAGATACTGGGCGTGACATGGGTGGGCATATTCGGGCAGAGGTGGCGCAGATACTGGGCGTGACATGGGTGGCATATTCGGGCAGAGGTGGCGCAGATACTGGGGCGTGACATGGGTGGGCATATTCGGGCAGAGGTGGCGCAGATACTGGGCGTGACATGGGTGGGCATATTTCGGGCAGAGGTGGCGCAGATACTGGGCGTGACATGGGTGGGCATATTTGGGCAGAGGTGGCGCAGATAGTGGGCGTGACATGGGTGGGCATATTTGGGCAGAGGTGGCGCAGATACTGGGCGTGACATGGGTGGGCATATTCGGGCAGAGGTGGCGCAGATACTGGGCGTGACATGGGTGGGCATATTAGGGCAGAGGTGGCGCAGATACTGGGCGTGACATGGGTGGGCATATTTGGGCAGAGGTGGCGCAGATAGTGGGCGTGACATGGGTGGGCATATTTGGGCAGAGGTGGCGCAGATAGTGGGCGTGACATGGGTGGGCATATTCGGGCAGAGGGTGCGCAGATAGTGGGCGTGACATGGGTGGGCATATTTGGGCAGGTGTGGCGCAGATAGTGGGCGTGACATGGGTGGGCATATTAGGGCAGAGGTGGCGCAGATACTGGGCGTGACATGGGTGGGCATATTTGGGCAGAGGTGGCGCAGATACTGGGCGTGACATGGGTGGGCATATTTGGGCAGAGGTGGCGCAGATAGTGGGCGTGACATGGGTGGCATATTCGGGCAGAGGTGGCGCAGATACTGGGCGTGACATGGGTGGGCATATTTGGGCAGAGGTGGCGCAGATACTGGGCGTGACCTGGGTGGGCATATTTGGGCAGAGGTGGCGCAGATAGTGGGCGTGACATGGGTGGGCATATTCGGGCAGAGGTGGGGCAGATAGTGGGCGTGACATGGGTGGGCATATTTGGGCAGAGGTGGCGCAGATAGTGGGCGTGACATGGGTGGGCATATTCGGGCAGAGGTGGCGCAGATACTGGGCGTGACATGGGTGGGCATATTCGGGCAGAGGTGGCGCAGATACTGGGCGTGACATGGGTGGGCGCTGTGGGACAGAGGAGGTGTGAATACAGGGCGTGACATGGGTGGGCGCTGTGGGACAGAGGAGGTGTGAATACAGGGCGTGACCTGGGTGGGCGTATTGGGGCAGAGAGGGCGTGGATAAAGAGCGTGATGTGGGTGGGCGTGTTGGAGTCAAGGGGTGCAGATGAGGGTGTGACATGGGCGTCTTATTGGGGCCGAGGGGACGTCAATAAATAGCGTGACATGGTGGGTATAATGGGCAAAGGAGGCACAGATGAATAGCGTGACATGGTGGGAATATTGGGCGAAGGAGGCACGGATGAATAGCGTGACATGGTGGGTATATTGGGCAAAGGGGGCACGGATAAAGAGCGTGACATGGATGGGCGTAACGGGGCACAGGGGGCGCAGATGCAGAGTTTGTGGGCGAGGAGGGTGGGCGCGGATGCAGGACGTGACATTGTTGGGCGAACTGAGCTCGTGAAATGGATGGGCGTAAGGAAGAGAGGAGAGAGAGAGAGAGTGTGTGTGTGTGGGGGGGGGGGGGGGGGGGGGGGGGGACGTAGATCCACATGACGTGGGGTACTGAGGAGGAGGAGGGAGCGTGTATGCAGGACGTGCAGAGTGGGTGTATAGGGGGATGGGGGGGGGGGGGGCGGGCTGTGAATGATGTTGTGACATGGATGGGGGAGGGAAGGGAGGCACGTACACAGGGCTCGACATGTAAGGACATATGCAGGAAGGGGATGGGGAGGAGCATATTCAGGGTATGACGTGTGGGGGTAGAGGGGACGTGGATGCAGGGAATACCATGGGTAGGGCGACGTGAATGCGGGTCGTGACCAGAGATGGGGTGAGGGGGTCGCGGATGAAAGTGTACGACATGGTGGCAGGTAGGGGAAGACACGGATACAGAGTATGATACTGATGGGGCTTTGCGGATGCAGGGCGTGGCACAAGGTGGGGGATTGGGGTGGAGGGGAGTGTTGGGGGGGGGGGGGGGGGGGGTGGGTGGGGTGGGGTGGGTGGGGGGGGGGTGGGGGGGGGGGGGGTGGGGGGTGGGGGGGGGGGGGGGGAGGGGGGGGCGGGGGGTGGGGGGGGGGGGGCGTTGGGTGGGGGAGGGGGGGTGGGGGGGGTAGGGGGGGGGGGGGGGGGGTGGGGGGGGGGTGTGGGGGGGGGGGAGGGGGGGGGGTGGGGGGGGGGGGAGGGGTGGGGGGGGCGGGGGGGTGGGGGGGGGGGGGGGGAGGGGGGGTGGGGGTGGGACGTAGATCCAATGGGAGTGGGCGTACTGAGGAGGAGGAGCGGTATGCAGACGGGGCAGGTGTTTGTATAGGGTGATGGGGGGGGGGTAGTGGGGTGATGATTTTACCGTGATGGGGGATTGAAGGGATGCACGGACACAGGGCTGGGACATTTCGGACTATGCAGAAATTGGCCTGGGGGAGGAGCATATTCAGGGTATACGTGGGGGGTTGTTATGAGGGACGTGGATGCAGGGAATACCATGGGTAGGTGGGGGGTGAATCGGGTCCCGTGACCGTGGATGGGGTGAGTGTCGCGGATGAATTGACGACAATGGTGGCGTAGGTAGGGACGACACGGATACAGTATGGATACTGATGGTGTTGCGATGCATCGTGCCACAGTTGGGGGAGGGGGGGTGGAGGGGAGTGCAAAATATTGGGCAAGATATGCTGGTGGGGGGTGGGGGGTGGGAGGGGTGGGGGGGGGGGTGAGGGGCGAGGTGATGGAACGGGGCAGGTGGGCGGAGACGATGTGGGGGGGTGTGTGCGTAACGTTGATTTGGGTTGCGGGTGCGGCTGATGCCGGATGTGGCACTGGTGGGAACACGGGGAATGCAGATTTTGGGGGGCTTTCACATGAATGGGGTGTTAGGGACGGATTAAAGATCATGATTATAGTTTGAGGTATGGAGGAAGGGGAGGAGGTACGTCAATTTTAGGGCGTGACCAATGGAGGTGAGGGGGGGGGGGGGGGGGGGGGCGTGTGGGGGGGGGTGTTAGCCGCCTGACTTGGTTGGAGTAGCAGAGAGTGAGGGAGGCCGAGTCCTGGGCATGAACAGGGTGGGATGAATCAGGGGGTGCCGGGGGGGGGGGGGGGGGGGGGGGGGGGGGGGGGGGGGGGGGGGGGGGGTGTGGGGGGGTGGGGGTGGGGGGGGGGGTGTGTGGTGGGGGGGAGGGGGGTGGGGGGGAGAGGGGGGAGGGGGGGGGGGGGGGGGGGGGGGGGGGGGGGGAGGCCGATTTTAAGAGTATGACAATGATTAGGTAGTGATGGGAAGATGCGGTACGTGACATGGGTGGGCGTACAGGATGCACAATTTCAGGGCGTGACATGGGTGGGCGTACAGGATGCATCATTTCAGGGCGTGACATGGGTGAGGATACAGGATGCACAATTTCAGGGCCTGTGACATGGGTGAGGGTACAGGATGCACAATTTCAGGGCGTGCATGGACATGGATGGACGTACAGGAGGCACAGATTTCAGGTTGTCTCCCATGTACGCTAAATGCACCTTGGATGGGATCGTGCATAAAATTTCACCATATCAGTGTGCAGATAAATTAGTGGTTGTACTTTATCTCAGGCTGATAATTTAGAGGCAGCATGAAGGACCAGAAAATTACGAGTTTGTTGGTTTGGGCTGGACACACTCTAAAGGGTTTTAATCATCTGAATACATATTATAATTAATAATATGAATGAATATTATTATCAAGTAGTTCGCATGCCAGACCATCGGCTGCCAAAGAAACTATTGTTTGGCGAACTGCAACAGGGCAAACGCTCTCATGAAGGCCAGAGGAAACGTTTCAAAGACAGCCTCAAATCCTCCCTGAAGGCCTTCAACATCAGCCACACAAACATGGGAGCAGACTGCCCAGGACAGAGACTGGTGGCGATCAGCTGTCCGCAAAGGTGCAGAGACCTGTGAAAGCAACAGAACTGCTGCAGCTGAGCAGCGCAGGATGATCAGGAAGACCTGTGTCAACAATTTCAGCTGGTGGCCACATCCCCTATCTCCACACTGTGATAGGTCTTTCCGGGCGCAGATCGGCCTGACCACGTCTACGCACCCAGGATGACTAGACGGTCCTTCGTCGTCTCGACGGACAACAAACAACACATATTACAAAGATGCGAGCTGGGTCTTCCACCAGAGGACCGGGCGGGGTCTCACCTTCGAGGGTCTTTCATCTTGTTCATAGACATGCTTTATACAGACGAGGAATGGTCAAACCCTAATGATCCCAGTTTCAGCTGGGCTGATGAGTCGCAACCTGGTACGTTGTGCACTATGTGTTTTGATCACCAATTGAAGTCATCTTCTGAAGATCCCATGACTGGGATGGCATAGCAACGTGGCCGAGCTTTGCAGAATATGCAGCCTCTGTCGGAGAGGCAGTGAGCTGCTGCATAGTGTGGACTGCAGCGGGCACTTGCTGGGTTGTTTCAGTGTGCAGAGGCAGAGCTGTGTTGGGAGAGGGTCTGGCTGGTGTGGACAGGACCGCAGGAAAAGGGTGGTTTTTGTCTGTAAAAAACTGGATGTCAGTGGGCATTCACCGCCCTATCCTGTCTGTCTATGTCTCTGTCCGTCTGTCTGTCTATATGTCGATGTCTGTGTGTCTGCCTGCCTGTGTGTGTGTGTGTGTGTGTGTGTGTGTGTGTGTGTGTTGTGTGTGTGTCAGTCGGTCTCTTCATACAGAGGCCGTCTCTCTGACTCGCTCTCTCTCTCTTTTCATATATTAGTGCCCCCCCCCCCCCCCTCTCTCTCTCTCCTCTCTCTGTCAGATTGATCAGCGCGCGCGCGTGTGCGCATCGCTCTCGGTACTGACCTGGACAGTTTGCTAGAGGCATTCCTGGGACAGTTGCTCGTAGACGTCCCACGTCTGGATACGAGGTCATCTTGACTCGCGGATTTTGGTTTCAATCGCCCGCTGTAGCGGGCATCACTGTGCAAAATTGTCGGCCATTGAGGACTGGAGTGGGTAAGGCAGTACTGTCAGCCAGACGTGCTGGAGTATTCAGGGCTGTTGCCAGTAGAGTATTCAAGGATGTTGCCAGTAGAGTATTCAAGGATGTTGCCAGTAGAGTATTCAAGGGATGTTTGCCAGTAGAGCATTCAAGGATGTTGCCAGTAGAGTATTCAAGGATGTGCCAGTAGAGCATTCAAGGATGTTACCAGTAGAGTATTCAAGGATGTTGCCAGTTTTTAGAGCATTCAAGGATTTGCCAGTAGAGTAATTCAGGATGTTGCCAGTAGAGCATTCAAGGATGTTACCAGTAGAGTATTCAAGGATGTTGCCAGTAGAGCACCTTGTCCATCAGACTTCGCCATTACAAGATGCGCTTGCCTAACTGCAAGGTCCTCTCAGAATGTCATCGGATTTGGGGATGACAGGGACTTGGATGTTACAATGATTCAAGTCCCCGGTTGTAGCGAAATCTGTGAACGCTTAGGTGGTGAACTGGGGTCTGTCGTCACGTTTCACCGCTTGGGCAGTGAGAAAGAAGACGGTGGAGCGACCGCCGTTCTTTCTGTGCTCCTGTGAAAAAAAGGGCAGTCACGTCTTGGACAACTGTATGTTTCAGAGAAGGCTGTGTCTGGCTGTTCACTATGCGGAGTCTTTCTCTTTTGTTCTTCTTTTCCTAAAAGCACACTTCTTTTTTCCTGGTGGTTGGTCTTCTTCCATTAGTGGCACTGTTGGGGAAAAGGGCAGGGGTATTGATTTCTTACTTCTTGCTTTCTTTTTTTTTTTCCGCGTGTAAACCACCCGCAGTTTTGCCAGTGTTTTGTCTGGGTAAGTGCTTTGCTTTGGGAGAAGTTTTTTCCGTAAGGCCGGTTTCTTTCGGTTTTGAGTTTAGAAGTCGACGTTTGAAGAGGATGTGGGCTGGGCCTTCGATCGATGTCAGGGGCCGTACTTACATGTCGTCGGTAAACTTACTTCTACAACGAGATTAACTCTGGGTACAAACCCCGGGGTTTCAGCGCATTCGTACCTATATCTTCTGGGTTTTGTCTCGATTTTCTGCCTACGAAGTGTCCAGAAAGTAAAGGGTGAAGGTCAGATAAAAAGAGGGATTCCCTCCTTTGCATGTCTTGAATAACCCCCAGACTTCTGCGCATGCCCCACAAAACACGCTGACACAGACACACACGAAGACTGAAAAAGCAGTTCTAACTAAAACAAGTTTTGATAAACTGTTTAAAAGCCATAAACATGATGAATCAACCTCACATTTACCTGGCTTTTCTCACGTCTGTTAATTTTCCATTGCTGTCCTATGTACTTAACGTTCGATAAAGTAAAAAATAAATCAGAGTCAAGTGCCTGTTGTACAGCCACTTCGTTCTTTTCTCTCTTTTTACTACCCCCCTTTTTTCACCCATTATTTCGCCCACCGTGTGGGGCCTCATGAGGGCTGTCTGCAATATATCATGCAGGGAGAACAGACGGAGAGGTTAAACACGTTAAGAAAATCTGCTTTCAAACAATATGCGCATGAGTTTTCCTCTTTTGTGAATTGTTGCTGCTAGTTGGAAATGAAATGAGGCAGAGAACAGCAAACAATAAACAGTAAACAAGTGGGGTAGTCTTTGCTCCCATAAGGAAACCTAACACAGAGTAACTTTTAACTCAGGACTGGCATAGCCTTTTAAACTGAAATAAAGGTCCACCAAAATATAAAGACGAACAAAGTTCTGCCAAGTCATTACTATGAAGACAATTTAGTTGTTGGCCTGCGCTT
>JADBJO010002639.1:122500-127500 GCA_016801955.1 Conus betulinus
CTCCGACCCATCTGTTTCAACTTCTTCCTACTGGTCTCAGGTGCCGATGCTTTTACACGGAGGGCATACCGCCTAATCCGTAGACCTGTCTTAGCCCACCTAGCGTGTCTGGGAATCCTTCAGTTCGGTCTGCTGCAATATTAAATGGCAGTCATTCCACACAATTATATCGTGTGCGTGCATTCATGCGTGTGTGTGTGTGGTGTGTGCGCGGCGCGTGCGTGTGTGTGTATGTGTGTGTGTGTGTGTGTGTGTGTGTGTGTGTGTGTGTGTGTGTGTGTGTGTACGTGTGTTTGTGTGTGTGTGTGTGTGTGTGGTGTGTGTGTGTGTGTGGAGAGAGAGAGAGAGAGAGAGAGAGAGAGAGAGACAGAGAGAGAGAGAGAAAGTGTGTGTGTTTGTGTGTGTGTGTGTGTGTGTGTGTGTGTGTGTTTTTCTTTACTTTGATGTCTACTCCTTTCACATATTTTTGTTCTCTTTTTTTATTAACTCCTTGCATTTCCGTGTATGTTTGTACTGAACACTGTCACTCTCCATGCGCATGCTGTCTGTGTATGTTTCTGTGTTGGACACTGCCAAACCCAAGCTATTTCCTTCTGTCCGTTCACTGGCTTATGAAAAATATTGAATCTAGAATTCCTTGAAACTTGAAACTAGACTGCTTAAATTTCGTCTAATTGTTCGTCACTGTCTCTCATAATTTTTGATATGATTATGTGGTGTGTGTTGTATATACATGCTTCGCCGAATTCTGTTAGTTTTCATACGGTTGGTAGAGAGAGAGGTCGGGATTTATATGTCGTCACAGCAGAACCCAAGCGTGTATTCTTCAGTCAGCTACGGTTAACATATGGCTCGAGCCCACCCTCACCTCCCCTCGCACCCCCACCCCCCACACCCCAACCCCCGGCCTTTTTTTGTACTTCTATTTTTTTTGTTTTGTTTTTTGTTCGTTTTTTTTCACCGGGTTTGGGACTGTAAGGTCATGCGTGTCTGTCGTGTGAATTATATCATTACTGTATGATTATTATGGGTTGCTTTTTCTTCGTGACAGGCAACGGCCCAGATATGTGGTACTCTTTCGTTAGGGTGGCGTTATGGAATGTATGGGGGGCACGGAGAGAGAGAGAGAGAGAGAATGAGAGAGAGGGAGAGAGATGTGAGGGAGAGAGAGAGAGAGAGAGGAGAGAGAGAGTGTGTGTGTGTGTGTGGTTGTGTGTGTGTGTGTGTGTGTTGTGTGTGTGTGTGTGTGTGTGTGTGTGTGTGTGTGTGTGTGTACCCCCTGGTCAATTCACTTACGTTATTCAAAGCCACACATATCAGTTCCTGAGCCCGGACATCTGTGATCTAACCCGCAATATAAAAACACGGACATACAGGAGTGGACTGCCAGACACTGACACAGGCACAGACAGACAGACAGACAGACAGACTGATAGACAGACACACGGCAGACAGACAGACAGACAGACAGACACACGCACACACACACACACTCAAACACACAACACACACACACACACACACACACACACACACACACACACACACACACACACACTCAAAACACACACACACACACAAAGGAACACACACCAGGAACACACACACACACACACACACACACACACACACACACACTCAAACACACACACAAAGGGACACACACACACACACACACAAAGTGACACACACACACAAAAGGACACACACCACACACACACACACACACACACACACATAAAGGGACACACACAACACACACACACACACACACACACACACACACACACACACACAAAGGGACACACACACACACACACACACACACACACACCACACACACACACACACACACACACCACACCACTTTTTTTTCCACCACAAAGCAGCTCCCCAAATAACTGCACCGATCAATCTAGGCGGATCAATTCCCCAGCCCCCTGCCACCGTCCCTGAACCCCCCAACCCCACCCCTCTCCCCCGCCACTCTCCCAGTCCGACTCACCTCCCCTCACCCTTCCCCACATCACTACACCTCCCCTCTCTCTACCCCTCGCCCCCCTCGTTTGTATCGATCACGATCGCAACCGGAGATTTCGGTCGTCTCTCTCTTGGGCTGTTGGCGTGGTGGACGATGGGAAACACCGATCAATTCAAGCACCAATCAAGAGACGTCATTCTTAACGTCCCATTGGGAGGAAACTCAACATGGCGGCCGCCACAGATTGGTCCCCACACATTGCAATTAGGATTTGGGAATTTTGCACTAAAACACTGTAAAATCCGCGTGCACGTTTTGGGGCCTATCGTAAAATTTGAGCCAGTGTTTTGTCTTGTATTCTGTTTCTCCATACCGTCTTGCGGAATCAGTAACAATTCTTTTCAAAACCAGCATTTAATGTTACACTGATAATTGGTCAAAAGAACCTACTCGCCACGAATAATTTCCCCTTGTTTTGGAGGGGGGGGGTTAACCAATGAAATCACAAATAATCTTCAAAACACACATGACCTTTCCCTTAGCTGACGGCACATTTCCGCTTTGCCTCTCAGCCGTGACCCCATCTTTGCGCCAGCTCGAGGCGCCCAAGTAGTCCCCATTCCTTTGATTTTAATCTGTCTGCTTGGAACCACCTGGCTTTTACCTTGATGGGCATATGAAAGAATTCTGAGGAGAATCAACTTTCAGACAAAATGAAAATTCTCAAAACAACCAAATTGCGCCAGTCTGTAAATACTCGAGCCCTTAAGCAAGGCCTTGGCGCATCAATGTTTGGTGTGCAGCCATTACCCTTTCGGACATACAGGTCTTTAAAGACAACACCACGAGGTCGATTTTGAACGAAGGGAGCGGAATCCGGGACTGGGATGGATAAACTCCGTCTTTGTTTCTTGTTTTCGGGGCCGAAATAGCTCAGTTGGTAGAGCGCCGGACTCGTAATCCAAGGGTTGCGGGTTCGAATCTCCGCCGGGCCGTTTCGGTACAGGGGGGATATTTTCCCTCGGAGTTAACATTAGTTCTGACTCCATTCCCCATACAGTCCTTCGAATGAGACTATAAACCGAGGTTTCGTGTGTGAACGCACGCATAACATCTTGCACACGCGTAAGGTCTCATCACCGACTTTCGGAAGAGAAGGCCAGTTTGCCGTTGGTATGGACGACACGTTACACACAGCATTTAGCATGGCACCTTCCCCGAAGATGGAGTATGGCTGCCTTAATGGCGGATAAAAAAAAAACGGTCATACACACCAAAACTCCACTCCCTTTGTTGGGTAGATGCGATTAATACTTGTCTGTCCATATAGGGAGTGTCCGCAGGAAGTATCAGCCTGGTCTTCAGGAGGAAGTTTACAGAATTCCATGAATCACGCTACCCATCACCTCCATCCCCCCCCCCCCCCCCCCACACACACACACATACACGCACAACACGCACAACACACACCACACACACACACACCCACACACACACACACACACTTGACTGACTGACTTGAAACCTTTACTGTCATATTAACACACACACACACACACACACACACACACATCCACACACCCAGCACACATACAACACCCGACCACACACCAGAACTCTCTCTCTCTCTCTCTAACACACGCACGTACCACGCACGCACGGCACGAACGCACACACACCCACAACACACACACACACACACACACACAACACGCACACACACAGGAGATCGCTCGCGCGTTCATGCAGCCCTCCTTCTCCGTCCGCCTGCGCCCCTCCCTCTCGTACTCGCACTCCTCCCCTCCAAATTTGGGTTCTTCGGATTTTCAAATACAATTTTGACCGGGTTTTCATTCACGTGAAATATGCAGTTCTAAGACCACAATGTGTGTGTGTGTGTTGTGTGTGTGTGTGTGTGTGTGTGTGTGTGTTGTGTGTGTGTGAGAGAGAGAGAGAGAGAGAGAGAGAGAGAGAGAGAGAGAGAGAGAGAGAGAGAGAGAATGATAAATGACAGTGACTATGACAAATGACATTGACAAATGTTTTATTGTCCATTCAGTTCAGCAATTAATAACTTTAGAGAAGGGACTGTGTTAGGGGGAGAGGAGAGTAGAGAGAGAGAGAAAAGAGAGAGAGAGAAAGAGATAAGTTTGAGAGAGGAGAGAGAGTGTGTGTGTAACCACTATACAGCAAGACAAGAATACACAATACTCAGAGAGAGAGAAAGAGCACAGAGAGAGAAGAGAGAGGGAGGAGGAGGAGAGGGAGAGTGCGTGGTGGAGTGTATGTAGGAAGAATAGAAGTGGTGGCTTTGTGTGGTGTTGTGTGTGTGTGTGGGTAGTGTGTGTCTTGTGTGGTGGGGGTGGGTAAGAGATAAAAGAAGGAGAGTGGTGTAGGGGTGTTTGTGTACCGTGTTGAGAGAGAGAGAGAAGAGAGAGAAGAGATAGAGCTCTGAGAGAGAGATGCAGCGAGAGGAGGAGAGGCCAAAATAACATAGTCTGTTGTGTAAATTAAGTTCCTAGACATTTGTCGGATGTTGGTTGGTGGTGCCCATTGTTTTATCAGTCGTCTAACAAACGAAATTACGTCAACATGTTCCAACCCCATATCGTACGGAAACATAACTAAGGAGAACTACTTATTCGGCCACGCGCAGATCCTACCGGTAACGAAAGCTCTCGGGAAGCCCCTTGTTTAAGTTCGTAGGGCTTTCGTTGGAGTTTCGTCGGGTCCCCGGTTTTTTTATCTTCTCTCCTTCGTACTAACCTTCTTTCGGCGTCGGATTTTCCCCCGTCCCCTGCCCCCCCCCTTCCCAAACCACTAACTAAACATATCTCTCCCTTCCCCTAACCCCCCCTGGGTGCACCTCCCACTCCCCCCCCTCCTCCCCCCCCCCTCCCCCCCCCCCCCACCCCCCCACCGCCCCCCGCCCTTCCCCCCAATCGAATCGAACCTTGTTTGGTGTACCAAAGCCACTCAACCCCCCACTTACTAGATCAGCGGCCCACATGTCAGTCAA
>JADBJO010002639.1:132500-135000 GCA_016801955.1 Conus betulinus
CTGAAGGGAGGTGTGTGGGAGGGGGGGGAGGTTGTTTTACAAGGATTTTGCATTAACGTGCTTTAGTGCTGACTGTGTGTGCTGGTTAGACTACAAGGGATTTTTTCCCCTTTTTTTTCTTTTTTTCTTTTTTTCAACGAGAGTCAACAACACGAGGCTTTCAAATGTTTAGCAAAGGTTTTTTGGAAGGACAAGAGAGACGTGTGGTGAGGTTTTTTTTTTTTTTTTTTTTTTTTCATCAATGTGCAGCCCATTAGTGTTGACAGGATGAAGTTCTGACAGACAAACCACGCAAGCACGTGCATGCAGAGAAACACACAAAACTCACTGACCCTAATACACATGCACAAACGTGTCCCTGCGAGCAACGCGCGCGCGCGCGCGCCGCGCGCACACACACACACACACACACACACACACACACACACACACACACATCTGTAAACGCACGCGCGCGCGCGCACAACACACCAAGACAAACACATACACACACGTCACATGCACTGGCAAAAACCCATACATACCGGGGTGCGCACGCACACGACACCACTCACTCACACACCACACACACACACACCACACACACACACACACACACACACACATTCATTCCGCCGCCGCCGGCCGGCCGATTGAAAATTAGATAAGAGGAATACAAATTTTGGTAATAAACTAGCTGCACAGCTTAACTGATCCGTACCGCGTGCCTCGCTAAGTTCATAGCTGACTTAGGTCCAACTCTTTTCTTTTTTTAAATTTCTTTATGAGAAAGGCTGTTCCCTTTCCAAAGTTAACATATCCTAACGAAGCTAAGTCCAACAACACACACAAGTCACAACACAGCGGAATGAAACGACACACAGAAGATATAATTTCACAATATCAGTGTAGAAAAGAAGCAGAATGGTTAATGTTAGAAGAAGAAGAAGAAGAAGAAGAAGAGAGAGAGAGAGAGAGAGAGAGAGAGAACCTAAGAACATGGCAGGAGCAGATAGTGACATTGCGGGTACGCGAAGTTGTCAGGTAGGTAGGTAGGCAGGCGAGCAGGTTTTTCGGATAAACATAGATATGTGTATATATATATATATTCAAAAATCTTTGCCAAGTCATTACTATAATGATGGAAGAATTGTTAACCTGCACTTGTTTTCCCCCACTACTTAATTGTTCAGCATTATATTGTTTGGTCAATCAGTGGGTGATTGCATCTCTTACGAGATCCAAGGAAAGGTTGTTCTGCACAATTCTTAGCCACTGACAATGCTTGGGTTATTGAACAGCAGAGCTGACCACTCAGACTGTTCCATATCTTTTGATCTCCCTTGCATCCTTAAATGGATCCTCAGCATAGGCTCAAAGATTGTCCCTTACATTTTATACTGTTGAGCTAATGTTTTTAGTTTTCAACAACTTTTTTCCTCTCCACACTTTCGTTTTGTTTAATTCTACTACCTTTCGCTGGCTGCTTTGGGGTGCTGTTGGATTCTTTTTCGAACCCTTGGCGGTCGGAACACCACAGAATTATGGACTGTGGTGTGTCTCTATCTGACGCCAAGAGCACAGACACAAGCAGCCGTGTCTCCCTGATGAGTCCGATCCAGCAGACGAAAGGTCTCGAAGCAGGCGATACATATAGATCTGTTTTCGAGAGAGGTTGCAATAGTTTCCTCATGCAGCTAGTGAAGGGTTTTTCATATTTATGATATACATTTCCTAGTTTCCTCATGCAGCTAGTGAAGGGTTTTCATATACTAGTCATGTACCCGCATAATTTCCAAAATATAAAAGCCCACGATTTTGAAATTGGGAACAGATTTTATTCATTATCTTGTTCCAACGTACATTGATTTCATTGGGGATCGAATGAACGGTTGTTGATTTACAGACAATTAAACAGAGGATGGGTCGAAATCAAAGTTCGCAAAATCTGTTCAGTTCACAAAATCATTTCAATAGTGGGTGTGGCCACCGCCATTGGCGAGACATTCCACGCAGCGACTCCTCATCGAGTTGACCAGTGTTCTGATGACCCTCTGAGGGATTCTCTGCCATTCCAGTTGCAGCATTTGGAAGAGATCCTGGCGGTCTCTGGGAGGTGGATGGTTCTCCTTCACACGTCTCCCCAACTCATCCCACATATGCTCGATGGGATTGAGGTCGGGACTATACGCCGGGAAGATCATCCTGTTGATGCCGGCCTGCACAATGAAGTTTTCGGCCACCCGGGCCCTATGTGGCCGAGCATTGTCGTCTTGGAAGACTGCCATGGGTCCTATCCGTTGCATGGTCGGAACAACGAAAGGCGCCAGGATTTCATCCCGATAGCGGATGCCTGTGAGTTTCCATCAATATGGTAGAGTGGTGTCTTGTGGTGGAGGCTGAAGGCACCCCATACCATAACAGATCCTCCCCCAAAGGCCCTGGTCTGGCGAACAGCTGCATCAATGTAACGTTCACCAACACGCCTCCAAACTCTAGTTCGGCCGTCATTGTGTTCAAG
>JADBJO010002639.1:140000-145000 GCA_016801955.1 Conus betulinus
GAACCACCTTCTCCACCCCCACCCCACCCCAACCCCTACACCAGGAGATCATTTTCTAGGACGTGCTCCCAGAGCCAGCCCTCAGAAAGTGCGCTCAAGCTGGTGAGTAGTGGGTCGAGCATAGTGCTCGGCGGCTGGCTGTTCCAAGGGAAAGAACTGTGACTCATCACAGATGATTTTTTTAAAGGAGGAATTGCTTCCCCTAGGCGATGTCCTGGTTGCCCGTGTGTGTGTGTGTGTGTGTGTGTGTGCTCGCGCGCGCAAACGCGGCTCGTGCCCTCGTGTGTGTGTGTGTGTGTGTGTGTGTGTGTGTGTGTGTGTGTGTGTGTGTGTGTGTCTTTCATTTAACGTCTATCCACTATTCGTGATATTAGACGAGTGTGTGTGTGTGTGTGTGTGTGTGTGTGTGTGTGTGTGTGTGTGTGTGAGAGAGAGAGAGAGAGAGAGAGAGAGAGAGAGAGAGAGAGAGAGAGAGAGAGAGAGAGAGAAATTTTTTCTATTATGACATGCACCGACATTTTTAGAACAATCGTCCTGGGACAGCCGGTAACGTCGCCAGTTTTGTTCTACCGTAGGACAGAGTATGCTCCTGGCTGTCTGCCTCTGTGTGTGTGTGTGTGTGTGTGTGTGTGTGTGTGTGTGTGTGTGTGTGTGTGTGTGTGTGTCCCTCTGTCTCTCTCTTTCTCTCTCTGTATGATTGTCTGTTTGACCCCCCCCAATCCGCCTTACCCTCACGCTCCCCGAAATCGGTCCCTGATTCAACAATGCTTTATAACAAACATGTCAATATATGACGGTTGCTGAGGTGAATCTCTGTCTGTCTGTCTGTCTGTCTGTCTGTCTCTGTCTCCTCTCTCTCTCTCTCGCTCTCTCTCTCTCTCTCTCTCTCTCTCTCTCTCTCTCTCTCTCTTGTTCTTAGTCCTTGTGTCTCTAATTGCCTGTGTCTTTCTCTCTTCATATCCCCAGATCTCCTGCGGCTGTTCCTGGCTTTCTACGTCGTCGCCCTCTCGTCTTCTTCATCGCCGCTTTCATCTTCGGTCTGATCCTGTGCTGTTGGCGTGTGTCCCGCTGGGGCTACATAGCCGCCCTCCTGGCCTACATCTCTGGTAAGCTGCTGGTGTGTTGGTGTTGTCATACGTTGGTGTCGTCATACATTGGTGTTGTCAGACATTGGTGTCGTCATACATTGGTGTTGTCAGACATTGGTGTCGTCATACATTTGGTGTTGTCATCCATTGGTGCCATCCATTGGTGTTGTCATCCATTGGTGTTGTCAACATTGGTGTTGTCATCCATTGGTGCTGTCATCCATTGGTGCTGTCATACATTGGTGCTGTCATCCATTGGTGCTGTCATACAATCGTGTTGTCATCCATTGGTGTTGTCAACATTGGTGTTGTCATACATTGGTGTTGTCATCCATTGGTGCTGTCATCCATTGGTGCTGTCATACATTGGTGCTGTCATCCATTGGTGCTGTCATACATTCGTGTTGTCATCCATTGGTGTTGTCAACATTGGTGTTGTCATCCATCGGTGCTGTCATACATTGGTGATGTCATACATTGGTGTTGTCATACATTGATGCCTTCCTGGCCTGCATCTTGTTGGCCTCTTCGGTTTACCATGTCTGGCACCCTGTCTCGCCTTATTATTGTTGTCGCTGTCAGTCTGTCTGTGAATGGCACTGTCTTGCTGGTCTCTGTCTAAATTTCTGGTAGCCTACCTAGCTAGCCTTACCGTTGTCGTCGTTATCACTCTCAGTGTATCATTGGCACTGTTTTGCTGGCCTCTTTGTCTGAATCTCTTATAATCTACCTAGCCTTACTCTTATTGCCGCCATCATTCTCAGTTTATATTGGCACTCGGTTACTGGTTCTTTGTGTACATCTCTCGTAGCCTACCTAGCCGTATTGTTACTGTCGCTGTCATTCTCAGTGTATTATTGGCACTATATTGCTTTCCTCTTTTGTCTACATCTCTGCTGGTCTACCTAGTCTTACTGTTATTGTCACCGTCATTCTCAGTGTATTATTGGCAATATATTGCTGGCTTCGATTTCTATATCGCTTGTCGCCTACCAAGTGTTACAGGCATTGTCGCAATAATTCTCAGTGTATTATTGGCACTACTTTGCTGGCCTCCTGATCTACATCTCTGGCACCCTGTATCTAGCATTACTATGATTGTCGCTGTCATTCTCAGTTTGTTTTTGGCACCTTTTTGCTGGCCGTTTTGGTCTAAATCTCTTGTGGCCTGCTTGTCTTACTGTTGTTGTCAATGTCGTTCTTAGTTCATTATTGGCACTTCAATGCCGGCCTTTTTTTTTGTCTACGTCTCTGATAGCCTACCTAGGCTTACTGTTGTGATCATTTTCAGTTTACGATTGGGACCAAAATGCCGGCCTTCCACATCTACATCTCTGGCAGCCTGCTCGCCTTACTGTTATTGTCGCTATCGTTCTCAGTGTATTCTTTGCACTTTATTGCTGATTTATCATTGGCACAGCTTTGTTGGCCTCCTCGTCTGCATCTCTTGTGGCTTGCTAGCTTTACACAGTGATTATCGCTAGCTTTCTAAGTTTATCTTTGGCACTATGTTGCTGACCTCCTTGTACATTTCTGGTAGCCTACCCAGCTCAGGATGTTATTAGCACTATAGTGCTGGCCTTCTCTGTCTACGTCTATGGTAGTCTGTTAGCCTGACTGTTATTGTCGCCATCTTTCTCAGTGTATTATTGACGCCATATTGTTGGCCTTCTCTCTCTGCATCTGTGGTAGTCTGTTAGCGTCACTGTTTTTGTCGCTGTCTTTCTCAGTGTATTATTGACGCCACATTGCTGCCCTCCTCGTCAACATCTGTGGTAGTCTGTTAACGTAACTGTTTTTGTCGCTATCTTTCTGTCTATTATTGGCACTGTAACATCTTTGACAGTCTACCTTTGCCTTGTCTTAGTTTTACGGTCGCTTTCATTCTCAGTTTATGTCTGGCACTATATTGGTGTTCTCTTTGTCTACGTCGTCGCAGGTACTGTTTGCAATCATCCTCAGTTTATAATTGGTATAATTTTGTTCTCCTTGTCTACGTCGAAGATACTGTTGCAGCCATTCTCAGTTTATGATTGGCACTACATCCTTCTTCTTGTCTACGTCGCAGGTACGGCTGCAGTCATTCTCAGTATATAACTGGCACTATATTGTTCTCCTTGTCTACGTCGGAGGTACTGTTGCAATCACTCTCAGTTTACAATTGACATTATTTTGCTGGCCGGCCTTCTTGTCAGCATCTTCAGCGCATGTTTCGCTGTTGTTGTGACCTTCGTTATCAGTGTACCATTGGCATCATGTCGCTGGTGCCCTTCGTACAACTCTCTTAATGCTTAATGTACTCTCTCTTCATCAGCATCACCACTTTGTAACTGGCCATGGCAAAACCCTACGTCATCATTGTCATCGTCGTCATTGTCGTCGTCGCCGTAGTCGTTGTTATTGTTCTTCCTTTTAATGCTGGTGGTGTTGTTATTGTTGCTGTTTCGGTTGTGCCTGTTGTTATCAGTAAATCACAAACAAGTAGGGGAACTCTTACTCCAGTGATAGAATAGACACACGCCCATAACCTCAAACGAACGCTGCTGACGGCACCGAATCGCCTGGCAGAAATGGCAACACAGAGCACACAGACAAAACAAGGAAACACCCGCAATGACAGAGCACACAGAACTAACAAGGAAACACCCCGCAATGACAGAGCACACAGAACTAACAAGGAAACACCCGCAATGACAGAGCACACAGAACTAACAAGGAAACACCCGCAATGACAGAGCACACAGAACTAACAAGGAAACACCCGCAGTGACAGAGCACACAGAACTAACAAGGAAACACCCGGAATGACAGAGCACACAGAACTAACAAGGAAACACCCGGAATGACAGAGCACACAGAACTAACAAGGAAACACCCGCAATGACAGAGCACACAGAACTAACAAGGAAACACCCGCAGTGACAGAGCACACAGAACTAACAAGGAAACACCCGCAGTGACAGAGCACACAGAACTAACAAGGAAACACCCACAATGACAGAGCACACAGAACTAACAAGGAAAAACCCGCAATGACAGAGCACACAGAACTAACAAGGAAACACCCGCAATGACAGAGCACACAGAACTAACAAGGAAACACCCGCAATGACAGAGCACACAGAACTAACAAGGAAACACCCTGACAGAGCACACAGAACTAACAAGGAAACACCCGCAATGACAGAGCACACAGAACTAACAAGGAAACACCCGCAATGACAGAGCACACAGAACTAACAAGGAAACACCCGCAATGACAGAGCACACAGAACTAACAAGGAAACACCCGCAATGACAGAGCACACAGAACTAACAAGGAAAACCCCGCAATGACAGAGCACACAGAACTAACAAGGAAAAACACCCGCAATGACAGAGCACACAGAACTAACAAGGAAAACCCCCGCAGTGACAGAGCACACAGAACTAACAAGGAAACCCCCGCAGTGACAGAGCACACAGAACTAACAAGGAAACCCCCGCAGTGACAGAGCACACAGAACTAACAAGGAAACACCCGGAATGACAGAGCACACAGAACTAACAAGGAAACACCCGCAATGACAGAGCACACAGAACTAACAAGGGAAAACCCCCGCAGTGACAGAGCACACAGAACTAACAAGGAAACCCCCCCCAGTGACAGAGCACACAGAACTAACAAGGAAAACACCCGAATGACAGAGCACACAGAACTAACAAGGAAACACCCGCAATGACAGAGCACACAGAACTAACAAGGAAACACCCGCAGTGACAGAGCACACAGAACTAACAAGGAAACACCCGCAGTGACAGAGCACACAGAACTAACAGGAAACACCCGCAATGACAGAGCACACAGAACTAACAAGGAAACACCCGCAATGACAGAGCACACAGAACTAACAAGGAAACACCCGCAATGAC
>JADBJO010002639.1:152500-235000 GCA_016801955.1 Conus betulinus
AAGAAAACTGACGTTTCAAAAGGTAAAATGTTGCATCTTCTCTTCCATCCACACAATTTTTTTCCCGGTCGATTCTTTTTTTTTTTTTGTTGTTGTTGCCAGTTATAATAATTTCATCTTGACCGTAAGGTCTAACCTACGCCTGAATTTTCTTGATTCTTGTTCGTTTTTCTTATGTGTTTTGAGCATATCCGAATAATATCAAAACAAAAAGTGTGAAAGAGCCATTGCTTCCATGTCCACCGTATTTCTCCTCCATAGTAAAATACTATAGTTGGTCTATTTTCAAGCACGTAACATCCATGGAATCCATCCGTCGCCCACCCATCTCCCTCTCCCTCCTCTCCTGTTCACCCTCATTCACCCTGATGTGTCATCTCCTTTTAGCCCTTTATGTCTGTGCTAAGAAGTCACTGGGATTTTGTTCTTGTGGCTCTGGTTCTCTGACTGTTCTTAAGCTCTCTGGTGATTCTGATGCTGTGAATATATACCTTAAAAGCGACTACTCTCTTTGCCTTTTACTCCTACTTTTCGTTATTTATTTATTTGTTTTTTCATTTCGTCGTATTTCTCATGCCCCCGCTTCCCCCTTTTGAACAGTCTCTGGTAGCTCAAATTTTTTTTTTTCGCAGGATGGTCAGATTTTTTTTTAATGTTTCAGGAATTTATGTTCTTGTTAATTTTCTCCCCTTGAAAATGTGTTTGTTTGTTTGGTTTCTTACGTTACTTTTTCTTTTGCTGTTTTTTTTTTTTAATTTACTTTTTTTTTGTTGTTGCAAGGTCAGAGTCATCCACAAAATTTGGCTGTTTTACTTAGTAGTCTGTGTAGCGTGTTATTCTTGTTTTACTGTACGGACGTTTTGTGTACTCTTCTTCTATGTCTAATGTGCTCCTTTTTTGTTTCATTGCTCTCTCTCTCTCTCCCTCTCTCTCTCTCCTCTCTCTCTCTCTCTCTCTCTCTCCTCTCTCTCTCCTCTCTCTCTCCTCTCTCTCTCTTCTCTCTTCTCTCTCTCTCTCTCTCTCTCCTCTCATCTCTCCTCTCTCTCTCTCTCTCTCTCCTCCTCTCTCTCTCTCTCTCTCTCTCTCTCTCTTCCCTGCGGGTACAAATAGATTATGCGTTGCACTGTTACTTCAGCGTGATCAAATTTTATAACCTTGTTCTAATTCTGTTTGCACCACTGGCTTATCGTCAAACTACAACTCCACATTTTCGGTTTGACGCCACCGCTTTTTTTTTTTTTTTTTTTTTAAATTAAAAGAGGTCTGATAATCTTGAATAGGTATGAGAACGCATTCCGTGAACAGAGAGAGAGAGAGAGAGAGAGAGAGAGAGAGAAGAGAGAGAGGAGAGAGAGAGAGAGAGAGAGAGAGTGTGTGTTGTGTGTGTGTGTGTGTGTGTGTGTCTTATAAATGATGGACATCTTCCACATCCTGTTTTTTTTAAATTGGATGGAAGTCCTCTTCGCAGAACTTAACGAGCAGTTTGTGTGTTACAAACCTCTTTGAAACATCGTCTAATCTTTCAAACAAAGGTGGGGGGTAACAAGACAACTATCACATAGACTGACTTTGTCTTCCTCACAGCCAATCCCAAACCAAGGCGTTCTAATTAACCTGACTGTTCCGATTAACCGACTGTTCCATATTCCACAGCTACCAACCTCTACCATGAAATTCAGAAAATAACCCTTTGGTAATCGACTAACTTGAAAGGAAAAAAGCTTTCAACACATGTGATACATATGAATGACACCAAGTGTATTAAATCGTCATATGAATAGATGAAACTACTTTAATATAGAATGTTTCACTACATCGCGAAGATCGCTGGTATGTTTAGCTGGTCCTTTTCTCACGAACTTCACGGTTTATTGGTGTGAGTGGGTTGTGTGTGTGTTGTGTGTGTGTGTGTGTGTGTTGTGCGCGCGCGCGCGCGCGCGTGCGTCATGCGTGCGTGTGTGTGTGCGTGCATGTGCGTGCGTGCTTGCATGTGTGTGTGTTTCCTTCATCATCTTCTACTAAGGACACATCCTATAACATGATTTCCGACATATATTTATGAAGCTGATTTTCCCGACACACTGTGTGGATACACTGGCCATGTGTGTTGAAATGAACATGACTGTCTGGGTGTTATGGTTAGTCTCCACTCTGAAAAGTTTTGTATGGTTCTTACGGACGAGCACATCTGTCGAGATCATCTCCAAGCACATATGCGCAGTGCACTGGAAGTATGGAGTGAGCTTTATGACTTGGTTGGGTGCCGTGTCTGACTAGCCTTTCCCTGCTACGGGCTGTTAGCTGGGTGATTTACTACTGTTATTATTATTATTTTTGGAGCAAAAATGGTATGCAGTGTTGTGTGTGTTTTGCTATGTGCTGTGAAACACAACGCAGAACATCTGCAACTATTTGTGTGTTCCCTTTTGGTTTTTTGATCGATAAGAGTAATTTTTTGTATTGTTTGGCATGTTGCGTATGGTTGGGATGGCGTGCGTGTGTGTGTGTGTGTGTGTGTGTGTGTGTGTGTGTGTGTGTGTGTGTGTGTGTGTGTGTGTGGTGTTTTGTGTGTGTCTACTTCAGCTTATTTTTTTGTGTGTAGCATTGTGGTTGTTTTATAAATCGGCCTATTCAGATTTGCACGTCAACGCCTTTTGCACGTTTACTATATTTTTTTTTTCTCTGAAGTTTATGCTTATTTAATGAACTTGTTCGGTCTCGGTTTCGTGTCGGCGTAAATTCCGAAAATGTTTTGTAGTTATTGCAGTTTAAAAAGTGTTTTTTTTTTGGATAGTTTTTTTTTTCTTATTTTAAAAAAATGCATCATATCGTACGAAAATGTATAAGGTCATATATATCATTTTATTTCAGATACATTATTGGATTTCATATTATGCCGTTTTACATTTCATCACCTCATCATATTAACCCCGAGAAATCCACACTCCATATGTGCAGATGAAGTCTAAATGACGCCTACGTCACACTATAGTAATGAGACGCTGATAACATTCGTGAGGCCATGGGTTTTGCTAGACCAGTGGATTTTCTGTGCAACATGAGGGTCAGCGGTCCGGCTGACTGACAGTGCGGAATTCCAATGATAACATGGCGTGCCATCTGCTGTATATTATGCAGTCATTGTTGAAAATATTTATATTTTTACATTCCTGTTTTCGCCATGCAGTGAGCTTGCACTGCCAGAGAGATGTAGCAAACTAACTTGTCTTGAATTTTTTTTTTTCTGATTTCTGTCTTTCGGGTTTCTTTCTTTCTTTTCTTTTCTTTTTTTTTTTCTTCTTCTCTTTCGTTTTTCTTTTTCATTTGATTGTCGGCTGATTCATGTACGCAAGCTAAAGTACAAACACATCAAACGAATCAACTTGTGTTTCATTCTTTTTTTTCATTGTTGGCCTTCTTTCCCTCGTCGGTTTTTATTTATTTATTATTATTATTATTATTATTATTATTATTATTTTGTTGTTGTTGTTAGTATTATTTTCGCTTTTGTTGATATATTTGCTTATTCAGTTATGAACTGATTTATTTAAGCAAGTCAAAGTACAAAATATAAACAGAAAACAAGGCTCAGAGTCAAACTTACTGAATACACAACATGATACATGAAACAAACAAGTGAATTTTCCACAAATCCCCTTCTTCAGACTTAAATGAAAAAAAAAAAAAAGTAACAGACACTAAAATCAACGAAACAATATTCCCCTGAGTGCTGTCAGGAGAAGACAATGCACAGAACATATTCCCCTGAGTGCAGTCAGGAGAAGACAATGCACGGAACAACACTCCCCTTATGGCTGCCGGCAAGACGAATTCCTGCAGGCAACTATCTGGGCAGATTGGTTTTTGTGCAATTTTTTTTTTTCATGCCTGTTATTTATTTTTGATGTGTGAAGGATATAGATTTGTCAAAAATTCACTTCTGTCTGTTAATGTATGAGTATACACATAGCTACAGTTTGCACCTTTTTGTGTATTGTTTATACGTTTGATTAGTTTCAAGTAATGCTGAAGTTTGTTTCAGTTCCTTTATCTATGGAAACAATACAAGAAAAGAATCTCAAGTGTTTTTTTTTTTTTTCTCCTGCCCCCTTTAGTAATTCAGTTTGATTCACATTAGTGTTCTCGAGTCTCAAGTCAATAAACAGAGGGGCATCTTAAACAGCTTGTTGCAGAGCGTTATGTCACACGCGTCGTAGAATTGAGCTTTATTATCACTTTTTGTGTTTATCAATTTTTATTTATCTGAGTCTGTGCATATATAGATTCGCCAACATTTTCTGGCATTACGCTTGGTCACAATGGCGAAGAACAAAGGATTTTGGAGGGTTGTTTTGGTTGTTGTCGTGTGCTAACAGCTTGCTGACTGATTATAACCTCTGTGAAGTGTACTTTGTACCAGTGTAAAATGCGCCGGTTTCTAAATAAAACATTAAACGTAACTGAATTCAAGTGTTGTTTGTGAGTGGATGTTTTGTATGCGTTCAGTTCATCGTGGTGTATTCCTTTACAACTTCACTGTGACAGACATGTGCTTTCATTTGAAATATTTATAAATCTAAATGATAATAATGATAATGATAATAATAATAGTAATGATAATCACAATGATGATGAAGATGATGATTATGAGAATAACAATCATAATGATAATGATAATAACAGCAATAGTGATAATAATGATAATAGTAATGATGACACTGATAATGATGAACGGAAACATTTAGGTAGTGCAACCTGAAGTCTTTCGTTTCCGTTGAGAACCTTCACATCAGCAGTAGGACTCCCTACCCGCCAAGTTACTGGGCGCAACACATAAACGCTATGAACATCTGGTCTCTGTATCATCGTTTCTTTGAATGGTGAAGTTTCAGTTTCCAGTTTCATCAAGGAAGCGTCACTGCGTGCGGACCTGTCCCATATGCGCTACACCCTGTCTGCTAAGTTTTGAGACCACACTGTGCACGGTTTACAGCTGATGGATAAATGCATTGATGACTAAGATGAGGGGATGAAAGACGAGGTTCTATAGATGCGACTTCGCAGATGCATTAGCTTAACGCAATGGTCAGATTTGGGTATCTACCTATCATTGCCCACGCCATTGTTATCATTGTGTGTGTGTGTGTGTGTGTGTGTGTGTGTGTGTGTGTGTGTGTGTGTGTGTTCGCGTGAGTCTACACGCGTGCGTCAAATATATGTGTGTGTATGTGTGTGTGAACACGGGCCCATGCGCAGTGTGTGTGTGTGTGTGTGTGTGTGTGTGTGTGTGTGTGTGTGTGTGTGTGTGTGTGCCAGTATATGCGGTGTGTGTATTTGTGTGTGTTGCAGTGTGTGTGTGTGTGTGTGTGTTGCAGTGTGTGTGTGTGTGTGTGTGTGTGTGTGTGTGTGTGTGTGTGTGTGTGGCTACCGCATACTCACCAATCAAATAAAATATAACCCTGACGCGCTGTATGAAACACTCAATCATCAAAGTCAGCAAGAAAATGTCCATAAGCAGCAGTACAACACACAGACTTGCATGGTGCGTAAGAATAGGGGAAAAAAGACCGCCTTTACAAAAAAAAAGGAAAAATAAACACAAAAAACAGAAGCCAAAACAAAAAATTAGTAAAGGCAGGGGTGATAGAGGGACTGTAAGAACACGTATTAAACCTCATGGAACGCATACTAGCAGGAAAATTCGCAAGAGACCTTAAAAGTAAACAAATCCTTCCTTCCAATCGAGGAGGTTACAGAAAAGGTAAAAGTACATTGAGAACGCGGCTGCTTTTACATAGTAAGTATGTGATTACATGAACGGCGCGCCTGTATGTCAGGATTGCGCACCTGTGCTCGACGGTGCTTTCTTTTTTTTTTTTTTTTTTTTTTTAGCAGCGTGTTGTTGGTGAAAACATTCTATTACTGTCAACACAGATCAGGGAACGGAGATAGGGTGGGGGGTGGGGGTTGGGGGGTGTGGGGGGTGGTGGGGGCGCTCCTGGGACTCAAATCATTCTCTCCTCTATATCACACCCCTGTCGTGACCAGCCAGCACCATTTCTTAAACAATACCCCCCCTCCCTCCCCCTCCCCCCAAAAAAAAACAACAAACAAAAAACCCACATATAAAAAAAAAAAAAAAGACCCAACAAAACAAACACCTCAAGCAGGTCATTCTGGATGACAACAAAAACCATAGGAAACATCAACAACAACAACAACAACAACAATAGCAACAACAAAAAGATCATCACTGAAAACGTCATGAACAAACATCACAGAAAGACTGCGAAGAAAGGGCACAGTCTGCATCTCCATCCCACTCCTGAACAGCAGAAATAACTCACTCGGGATGGAAAAGACCCCCCCCCCCCCTCCCCCCAGCAAACAAGGCAGAGAGAGAGAGAGAGAGAGAGAGAGTCATGAGCAAACGTCACCGCAAAACTGCCAAGAACAAACACAGCATGCATACACCTCCCACCAACACCCCTGAACTCTGCCCCCGCTCCTCTCCAGCAGGTGTGTGTCCTTGTTCTTCAAACGAAAGAAATACCACCGCCCCTACCTTCACTCCGACTGAGACCAATATGAAGAGAGAGAGAGAGAGAGAGAAGTGGATGTCCCTGCTCTCTTCGGGTGACAGTGGTCCACTCTTTCAACCTACAGCCAGGGATTGCAACTGCGTGCTTCCTGTCAATCAGCGAGGTAGCTCCGAGGCAGCACAGGGAGGTTACTGGTTCCCGTGTCTTGGACTTAATCTAGGGCTGGATCAGTTACATGAGAGGAAAGGGTTTCTAAACGGGGACAGGAGGGGGTGGGGAGGGAGGGGATGGGGATGTACCGATCTAATCTCTCTCTCTCTCTCTCTCTCTCTCTCTCTCTCTACCTACCTCTATATATAATATAAAACGAAAAAAAACAAAACAAAAAAAAAAAAAAAAACGGATACATTTTTCACCCAAAGCGAGACAATGACATACCCATAACTCACATGGTTGCCTCATCCCGGACCACAAATTATTTCCCTTCATATTTGTTAGTTATTATTCACCGCTTCCTGCCCAATTTTAGATTTCCTTGTGGGTTTACGTGTGTGTGTGTGTGTGTGTGTGTGTGTGTGTGTGTGTGTGTGTGTGTGTGTTTTAACAATTAACAATTCATGCTACAAAGATTGATATATCACGACTGCTGCCATGAAAGTCAGTTTATGGTGACAGACCTGGCAGAACCACCACACCCCCCAAAAAAAAAAACAAACAAAAACAAAAAAACCCTAAACTGAAAACAACATTAATGAAGTTCGAGGGTGGTCATGGGAGGAGTTGGGGGGGGGGGGGGGGGGGGGGGGGAGCTTGACCGTAGGGACCATAAGATAGCCGGATTAGTGTGATTGGAGAAGTAAAAGCGAGGAAGTCTGGTGTTCTCTTCGTCTTGCTTTGTGCCCCCCCCCCCCCCCCCCCCCCCCCCCCCCCCCCGCGGTCTCCCGCACCTCCCCCTCCTCCACACACACACACACACACACACACACCGCACCTTCGTGCAATCCAACATTACGCTAGTCATACTCGGGTCGCATTGGTAGAGGTATTAGCGTCTGTTGGTGTCCAGAAGGACGGCACGTCCATAGCCTTCGGTTCGAAACATACAACATGCCAGTAAAGAAAGACTGGAGCCACCAAAGAACTCTGTGACCAACCAGGCGCACTTTGCCACAGCTACCCCACTCACCTCCTTTCGAAAAATACCCCGTTCAGCTGATACAGACGACAAAGCAGTAAACAGGAAAATGGCACAGTCTTATCAAAGGCGCAGATGTCATGATCAAAGGCGGTCATTCTTACAAGTATCAGAAATAGAAATGTTTTTATAAGGTTTCCTAACGGCTTTCTGAAGAGTGAGGGTAAGTATAGGGTTAGACTGGTTGGAATAAGGGTCAGGCTAGGCTTAGAATAAGGACGAGCATAAGGCAAAAGTGCAGAAAAAAAAAGAATCCTGTGCACTATTTAATGACCGTGCCCTTAAAATTGTAGCCTTTTTGCTTGTATGAATACTGTCCCATGGCTCAGCAGACAATTTCACTATCTTGAATAATGTTACTTCAGATTAAAATGTATTTCATTTATATTTGTCAACACAAGAATTGATTCGACATCAAAATGCACAGAGATCAAATGCTATATCTCCGTGATATTACATTTTGTACTTCTAGGATTTCTGAGAAATAAGTCTTATTCTCTACAAAGTCAACTGTTCCCATGATTAGTTTTTGTGATTGGTAGAGGCTGAGAGAGAAATAATGTTGCCTATGCCCGACCAACCGCAAAGAGCCGCTTCAGGGCCGTCATCCCCATGAACTCGCATCTCAAAATGGACTAAAAATCCATACACTCTCAACTCATTAAAACATTTTCTGAAAACACAGCAGAATTTCGTTAAAATCTTTCTTTCATGAAATCGTAGATCAGATGAAAATTTTTGAAGTCTTTCAGAAATTAAAAAAAAAAAATCATTTCTGGTGGGACATCACTGAACAAGATTTTCATGGAGTCTACTGTAAAGTGCTTATTTCTGACAGCCTGTAACTCGCAAACACTGTATCAGAACATGTTTTATTGTGAGTGGTACATCACATGGCATGCACCACGGACTCCTTTGCCATTTAAAAGACAAGAATGGGTGTAAAAGGTGTGACCTCTGTGCATCATGTGCAAATGGCACAAGACCGTTTCTTCCTTACGGCCGCCCGTAGAACACAGTAAAAACTCTTCCAGGTTCGGACAGATGGGAAGAATCTGTTATATGTGTGCGAATTCCATCCCTCTTGCCAGAGGTCTTTGACATGAACTGTGGAGTGGGACCTAATGACATTCTTCCGTTATACCTGGGTCTGGTGGCTTTTCTGCAGTAACACAGCGACAGAGGGTGAAGTCATCAGCTCCGAGGCGACGTGGGTGCATTACTCCGCAGACAACAACCAGCTTCCCGGAGATATGAAAAAAAGGGCACTGCACTGCTTCCTGTTTGTTTAGGACGCTAATGGTACGAGTCCTCATATGATGATCTTCACATAGTTATTGCAAATTATGTTAAAGAGTAATCATTTTGGACTATACGTTACAGCTAAGTAACAAACCTACGAATTCTGTCTGTTAACAAACTCCCTCGAAACGGCGTCACCACAGACTTTTCGTAAAATATGATAACCCAAAAAGTGTAGGCCTGTACCTCGATATAAAAATTTGCAGGCACGCTCTCGGATTGTTGAAATATAGGAAAAGGCAGAGTTTGCAACGTCGCATTTAAAAAAAAAAAAGGTTCATGAATCCGAAATGGCCACATGAATACAGGCGTATATCACACACACTGGAACTACGGTCCATTTAAAAAAAAAAAAAATTTTGCAACGTCAGCAAAAATGAAAACTTTTCCTCAAACTCAATTAAAACAATAAACAAGTTGGGTAACTTTTGCTCCCATAAGAAAACCTAACACAGAGTAACTTTTATTCAAGATTGGCACAGCCTTTTAAACTTGAAATGAAGTCAGACAAATACATAGACGAACAATCTAACGGAAGGGGGGGGGGGGGGGTGGGGGGGGGGGGGGGGGGGGGGGGGGGGGGGGGGGGGGGGGGGTGGGGAGTGCAGGCCAACAACTCAACTGTCTTCATCATAATAATGATTGAGCGAAGATTTGGTCTCAAGAGAGAGGGGGAGAATGAAGGGAGTTCGAAGATGGAGAAACTGGGATCATGAAATAAAGAAAATATATTACAGATATCAAAATACTTCACCAGTTGCATAAGAGAACTATTGTAATTCCTTTTAGAAGGCAAATATATTTGTATTGCCTGCTCGGAGGTCTTTCGTCCGCTGGATGGGAAACTCATAAGGAAGGCATGGATGGTTGCGTTTGCGCTCCTGGCGTCAAATAGAGACACACCACAGTCCATAATATCGTGGCGTTCTCACCACCAAGGGTGCAAAAAAGAATCCAATAGCACCCCCAAAGCAGCCAGTGAAGGGTAGTAAATGAAACCAAACGAAAGTGTGGGTAGGAAAAAAGTTGCTGAAAAACTAAAGACATTATGCAAATAGTATTAAATGTAGGGGACAATCTTTGAGCCTACGCTTGAGGATCCACCCAAGGATGCAAGGGAGATCAAAAGACAAACACACAGACGGACAGAAAAAAATACACCCTTGGTGGTGAGAACACCACGGTATTATGGACTGTGGTGCGTCTCTATTTGACGCCAGGAGCGCAGACGCAACCAGCCGTGTCTCCCTGATGAGTTCCCATCCAGCGGACGAAAGGCCTCGGAGCAGGCAATACAAATATATCTGCCTTCGAAAGGGATTACGATGGTTCCCTTATGCAGCTAGTGAAGAGTTTTCATATCTGTAATACATTTTCTTAATTTCATGTTCCCAGTTTCTCCATCTTCACCCCCCCCCCCCTCCCCTCCCCTCCTTCAGTCCAAATCTTTGCCAAGTCATTATTATGAAAAAACAGTTGAATTGTTGAATTGTTGGCCTGCGCTTGTTTTTTCCCCCCATTATTAGATTGTTCGTGTAAGTACTTGTCTGACTTTATTCAAGTTTAAAATGCTGTGCCAGTCTTAAATAAAAGTTACTCTGTGTTAGGTTTTTCTTATGGGAGCAAAAGTTAACCCACTTGTTTACTGTTTATTGTTTACTGTTCCGTGCCTCATTTCATTTCCAATTTCTTTTAAAACAAGCAATGTAAAACAAACAAACAAACAAACTAAAAAAAACTTGAACCTGTACGTGACTTTACATACCTCTTCAAGTGGGCTAATGTCCCCCACAAAACACAGGCATATAGTAGCCTATTGCTTTTTTTTTTATTATTTGATTGTGTCCACTCTGCAAAATGCTTGAAACTTCATTGTCGGTTAAATCGTGACTCGTGGCCTATCATGTAACCATTGTTTCCATGGATTTGACATAAAACATGGAAACAGCAAAACCTATCATCACAGGAAAACATCATCAGCAGACGTTGTGGAAATTATACATAGAGAACACTGTATAATCCAAGTCAAGTCAAGTCAAGTCAAGTAAACTTTGTTATCTCAATTTGAGAAATTAATTTGTGGTCGCACACATTCACAGCAAATAAACAATAATTTTGTCACATTACCCATTTTCTCACATATGACATACAGGAATTTGGATTTCAATTAAACATCTCCTCGGTTCATAAAATCAATGGACAGGGGAATAAAACTTTGTTTAAATCTGACACTTCTGCATTTAACCGATCGATATCTTCGTCCTGACTGAAGAAGGTCATACTGATTTGCAAGAACGTGGGTCTGGTCACATGCGATCTTCTTCGCTTTACAAACAACACGGCATCTGTACAGCTCACTCAGACTTTTTTGTCTCTCACCAACGATTTTTTTTCCTCCCACGTTCACCACTTTTTCAAGCACATTTCTACTCTTCACAGTCAACCCACCCATACCAACACATAAATGAGAAAGTTAAAACAGATTCCAAGAAGCATGAATAAAATGTCCGGAGAATGTCAGTATTCACATGAAATGATCGCAGCTTGCGAAGACAATATAATCTGGTTTGATATTTTTTTGTGGACATACTCAACATGGGATTTAAAATTCAGCTTATTATCTATAAAAGTTCCTAAATATTTGTATGATTCAACACGTTCTACTTCAGCACCTGTGATAAAAAGCGGTGGTACAGCTTTTGGATTCTTTCTAAAACCAATCAACATTTCTTTCGTTTTTGTTACATTCAGATCAAGATAGTTATGATCACACCAGTCAACAATGTTCCCCTCTCCTACCCTCACTCCCCACACCCCTCCAAATTAAGCAAAAAAATAATGTCAAACAAGTGAACGTCTGTGCGTCTGTATACACTCTTTTAACATATTCGAAAAGACACCACCCCTCAATAATGCCCGACGTCTTTGTCCTTAATTTGAACAAACGCATTCAGTTTCAAAGAAATGAACGTGTAAGCATACGTGTCAGGTTTTTAATCTATCCCACATGGCTCATAAGAACACATCGTGTCATAAACTTTTCTTAGCGTTTGATTGTGCTAATGTGGGGCCATTTTTACGACCTTCATCGCCAGTTTGAGCTCCAAGCCCGTCATATCATTGTCATTTCTATGGATCCGACATTAACAAATCCGAAACATTCTGATGTGAAGTAACTGAAAGTTTGACCATCTGAATTAGCTGAGTCAGTAATGGCACGTATGAATATTACGCTGTGGTGATTCTGTTTGATTGTGGCCCCTTTTTGACGAAATATAACGCAAATTTCATTATCAATATGGATGTGACTCGAAGTCCATCATCTGATGGTCGTATTCTTGGAAATGAAATTTGGAAAATTTATTATGTGCCTGTCAGTCCCTTTTTTGTTCCTATTCTCCCGACCATGTGGGCCGAATATCGCTTTCAGTATCAAGTGGTTAACAGAATCTGACATGAAATGGACAACTCAATTTGACCAACATGTGGTCTTAAGTAAGCTCATTGATATGAAGTGTATGGAAGGTCGTAATGTCCCATTCTCCAACTCCCTAAATCACTCTATGTTTCCCCTCCCATGTCTTCATTACTTTACGCCATGATTACATTCACGAATTGAAAAACACACACACGCACACACACACACACACACACACCATCAAAAGAGGGTGAGAAAAACTAGAATAACTGGTATCATGGGTAGGCATACGTCAATTACAAAAAAAAAAAAAAAAAAAAAAAAAAAAAAAAAAAAAAAAAAAAAAAGTAAAAACTTATGATGTCATTTCGTCGTTACTCGTCACGAAGCAAACGTCATAGCACACAAAATAAAAAGATAGATCAGCATGTTCTAGACAGATGGAACTTAACGGTGGTCATTCGATGATTTATTTGTGGGTGAAGCTCAGAGGGATATAGACCCTGGCAACTACTCTGTGAGTATGTAAGCAGCGATCGCACAAATAATTTACCAAACTGGTCCTAGCGCTGATCACCCTGCGATGTTACTCAATTGCCAGTATCAGAACCGGTCTTAGACAAACGAAAACCAGTGAGATAGGTATTTTTTCCAATGAAGTGCCAGAATGATCAACATATTGATAGTGGGCCCTTTATAGAGGAAGATGGAGAAGTCACAGCGCTCGTGCGTTGCAGTCAGTTGCAAGAAAAAGTCTACCGCTCTTGAGAAACTCCGCGCGAAGTGTTAGGGCATACCAGTTGAAGTATTCTGATTTTGTCCACAGATTTTTTCCTGCATGCTGAGTTTGGTAACGATTTTAGCTTTGTTTGAACAGAAACGATATTCTTTCCAACTTTGCCTCTAGGCCAGCAAGCTGTTAAAGACAAGACAAGACAACGAGCACAGCGTTCCTGGAATTCAAACTTACTGCTACATTTTTGCACTTTTTAGACTGCTTGCCAAGTTTCATGATAACCTGACCTGTAAACACACACTGGACATTCTGTTGGCAGCTGCTGCCATGTTGGAGACAGCTATGAAGTTTGGTCATTGGTCACGTGTCAAGCGCAGTCCATCACAGCGATCTGACCTAATATTACAAATTTTGTGGTTTTTACAAACTGAAAAATTTGTAATCGCTATCACACACAATCGATCAGATGCATTCCAATACCGCTGGATTGCAACATTTTTGCACTTTGATATGATGCATATTTTATATTCCTTTGAGAACCACCTTTTTTGTCACGTAGCCTACCGAAAATAGTGAGATATCTCATCCAAATTGACTTTCATGAATTACGCTACTGGTTTTATAAAACGGATTGTATTCGAACAAATTGGGATTTAAAGATCCCTCCTTTTGACCCTTACTTGCTTTCAAACATGTTTAGTAGCGTGCTACTTTTCGTCACTGGCTTGCCTTCAGGCATATTCTTTCTAGACATCCGTCACCCCGATTCCCACCTGTCCCCTGGCCACTTCAGAACCCGTCGCGGTCACTCAATTTTCCCCAGAACCAGCATAATTTAGTTTCTTTCCAGGAACAATCTCGGTCTGGAACAACACCATGGCAGCAACAACGGCAGAGGTTCCCACCTTCATATCCTTCGAAGGGTAATAGTACTGGTAATGTTGTTTAAAGCCCAGCCGATCGCAAAAGGTCATATCAGGGCTCTCACCGCGTTGAAGTTAACTCACAAGTCATTTAAAAAAACAAAAGAAAGAAATTCATTCACACGATTCTAAAACATACCTTCCTAAAAACACACCGGGAATTTCGTTAAAAATCTTTCCTCCGTAAAATCTGAGATCAGATGAAGGGGGACTGTAAAAAGCGTTTTAATGGTAGATATCCCAGGTTTGAACACAAAAGTAGGACTGATAAGATTCGGGTCTGTACCTCACGGGACTTTAACTTAGAGGTTGCCATTCTGGACTGGAAACTAGTGCAATCGTCTTAAAAACTGATCTATGTTTACATCTCCCTACTCCCCCCCCCCCCCCCCTCTCTCTCTCTCTCTCTCTCTCTCTGTTTGTTCCACCAGCATCGAGCACGTTACGGAGATATATGTTAGTTGTGATTGCTGGCTTCGAGAATCGAAGATTTGAAATGTTCTTTCCGTTGTGTCCTGCTAATCAGGTCTTTATATGGAGCAGAACAAAGCTATATCTTAAAGAAATTATCTCGTGCGAATTTAACAGAAGGTCTGTGAACTCGGGGCTGCACACCTCTGCATGTTTCAGTTGATTCGGTCTTAAAACGTTTTGGAAAGAGGCTATGGCCGGAAGATACACAGTTGGAGTTTGAATTTGAAGCCCAGAAAATGTAGGACTGTCTCTACTCTGACATTGTGCTGTTTATCAGAATGGGGAGGGAGTCGATTGCTAATGATAATTATAATAATGATAATAATAATAATAGTGATGATGATGATGATGATGATGATGATTAGAAAAAGAAAAGAAAAAATAATAGTAAAGAGAGGATTACTACCACTTTCAGTAACAATGTGATTATTGTTGTTGTATTCTCTGTATCCTTGACAATTCTTCTTCGAAGCAGCCACTTCCGGATGGGCCGTTGTTTGTATCTCCCGTGAGGATGTCCTTTGGTACCAGGTTTGTTTAATGCGTCCCCCACAAAGTCCGTGCGAATCTCGACAGCAACAAACGTCTACTCCTTTGCGTCTGGTGACTGGTTTGGAAATAAAAAGCATCGTACCCCCCCCCCCCCCCCCCCCCCCCCCCCCCCCCCCTGCTTTCTCATCTTCATCTCCCCCTTCGCAATACCTCTTCTGGGAAAGCAAACTCTTCATACAGCTCAATGTTATTCTTCGTTCGGAAACAAACAAACAAAAACTTGCAGTATCTTTCCATTGATATACCACGTGCTTGCTGGTACAATTTCAGGATAAAACACAAGTTAACAAGTATTCGAAAGAGGATACATTTATATGGAAGGATAAGTCGCTTGTTGTCAATGGAAGCAATATTTTAGGTGGACTAATTCATAGTCGCTGCACACTTTTGCCATGCCCTGTGCCTGAACTATATATTGACTAAATAAGCATAAACAATGTGAGAATGTGATTGTGACGATTGTGCTCTCTCTCTCTCTCTCTCTCTCTCTCTCTCTCTCTCTCTCTCTCTCTGCGCGTGTGTAAGCGTGCGTGTGCACGTGTGCTTAAACCATAACTATCATTAAGAACAGCTTGCTTTGTTTACAACTGTTGTGTCCAGATATTGCTACTGCCGTCACAGAGGAGCCATGAAGCGGCACAGTAGCCGTCACCTGTCTTCTCTGATTCTGGGAGGTCTGCTGGTCTGGTGTCAGTTCCCCCAGTCCCACTGTGGACAGATTCGACCTATTCCAGACCTTCCTTCTACCACTTTCAGCCGTCTTGGTGTGATCTGAACCTTGGCATCATCATCTCAGTTCACTGGTCATTCATCTTCTGTTTGCCTAGGGGTCTGTCTGTCAATCAGTCATTCTGACTGTCTGGTTGTCTTATGTGCGTATGTGCTGTCAGTTTGTCATTCAATGTGTATCTTTGTCTTATTGTGTCTTAATTGGTTTGTCTGAATTTGTCTCTGTCTGTCTGTCCATTTTCTCTGTCTTCATTGCTCTGTTCTACGCTCTCTGCCTGTCTGTCTGTCTGTCTATGTCTGTCTGTCTGCCTCTGTCTGTCTGTCTGTCTCTGTCTGTCTGTCTGTCTGTCTCTCTCTCTCTCTCTCTCTCTCTCTCTCTCTCTCTCTCTCTCTCTCTCTTCTTCTTCTTCTTCTTGTTCTTGTTCTTGTTGTTGTTGTTCTTCTTCTTTTCTTCTTCTTCTTCTTCTTCTTTCTCTTCTTCTTCTTCTTCTTCTTCTTCTTTCTTCTTCTTTTTCTTCTTCTTCTTTTCTTCTTCTTCTTCCTCCTCCTCCTCCTCCTCCTTCTTCTTTGTTTTTTTTTCTCTCTCTCTTTCTGACTGTCTATTCTCCTGTCTTTCTTCACGCATGTGCTGTGCGCGCGCGCGCGCGCGCGTGTGTGCGTGCGTGCGCGCGCGCGCGTGCGTGTTTGTAAGTGTATGCGTCCCCAGCCCATCCCCCCCCACCCCACCCCATATCCATTCTCTGTCGTTTTAAAATTGTCGTAAAACATAGTCTTTCGTGACTTGCTGAAAGAAAGCGTGAAAAACATGTGGTTTGAAATCATACATATGTTAGACAATAAAAAGCCAGACGAATAGTATGGTTTGGAATGTAAAAATGAGAGATGTGTTGGGAAATTATTAAAAAAAAAAAAAAAAAAAAAATTCCGAAGAACAAACAAGAAAGAGGATAGTTTTATGTCACTGTCCATCTGGAAGAGAGTATTTTGATATTTGCCGAAAGTGAAAAAAAAGTAATGTCGAGAGAACTATTTTTGACAGTCTTATGAAAAGCAGGGTCAGATTAAAAAAAAATAAAGAAGGTTCTGACAAAATGCACAATTCTGCAAGTCACAGTGAAGAAAATCGGAAATAATTTGAACGTAGACCAACAGTTTCATCATTTTCAAAATGTAATGGAAAAAAAGAAGCACACAGAAAGGGAAGAATTCTACGATTCTCTGACATTTCAGGCAGTGATGATACTTTTTCCAGCAGACGTATTAATGGAGAAAAAGTATTGTGAGCATTCAGAAAAATGAAAAGGGAAAAGCCTCTAGAATTGTTGGCGTAACTGGTGAAAAGCAAAAGTTTTCTGGGAACGCAGATATCACTTTTCTTGTCCGTTTATTTTATATTTTGTTTAATAAGAATATTCAGATAAGTGGTTAGAAAATATAGCCATCCCACTATTTCAAAAGAGTAACAAAGATGACTACATGCACAATGATTACAGCGGAATATGTGTGAATGATGTTAGCTTTATATTCTCAATATATATGAGAGATTACAAGAATGGGGTTGATCAGAATAATATCACAGGAAGATGGGTTGTACTGTCGATCACGTGTTTACACTGTTCGTCATGATTCGAAAACAATTTTGTTTAAATAGAAAACTATACCTAGCCTAGAATCAACTTCAGGAGGTAGCATTTCATTCTGCATAGGGAAACTTCTTGTGTCCAGTTCTTCACAAAAAAATATAAATAGTAACCTATGTAAATGTATAAGAAGCATGCTTGATACTTAAAACCTGTTCTCGACATTGGCAATAATTTATGAACTTGACGGGATACCTGAAGTGTTTGACAAATAGATAACGAGGACTGAATTGATTCTTATCAAACCAATGTAATCCATCAAGGTGGACATTTTCACCCGTAAGCAGAACTAAAGGAATCAATCAGTCAAATCTTGGCATTTCTTAACTTCTCTTGAATACGTCAGAAATGTCTTTGAACAAGTTGGCTGCTCGCCGCGAGTCAGCTTTCAACACGACCCGGTAGTAGTTATTAAGTGCACATACTGACACAAGAAACCTGTGGACCGAGTCAACGGGGGAGATTTCGGCTAAAAGACAAAGACTTTTCTGTTGTTGTCGTCTGCTCCCCCCTGTGCTGAGTTGCGGAGGCTGTCTATCGCAGTACACACATGGCATTATTGTTTGTGTCTTCTTTCTTTCTTTTCATGATGCGCATTCTGGACAAACCTGACAAAAGGCAAGTGCTTCAGGTCGAACTTCAGTTACAGTTCAATAACAGTTTTAGTCAAAATTTTGCTACAAGAATGCAGGCAGCCCCTCAAGTGAAGTCGCCGTTTTTTGCCCACAACGTTGGCTTTTAAACAGATAGCCTAACCGAAGTTTGTTGTTTGTTTTGTTTTTTTTTTTTTGTTTTTTTTTTAATAGACAGCGATTTCAAGAAACTATTGCCAACCACGAAAGTAGACCTTCAAAGTTACGGCTAGATGTAGTATCAAACTTTCAGTTTTGTGCGTGTAAAAAATTGCACATGCAGCGTAAAGCAGGGAGATCTATGTAGAGTATACATCTGTATAGGTAAAAAAATGTATACACACACACACACACACACACACATATATATATATATATATATATATATATATATATATATATATATATATATATATATATTCTTCTTGTTTGCTTTTTGCTTAAAGAGAGTAGCCCTTAAAGTATGTTATAGTGGTCATCGCGGTGCTCGTTTAAAAACTGATCTTTTTCTCTAGGCTGTTTGTCAGTGATAATACATTATCATCTGAGCAATTGGTTTGCAATGCCTGTTAAACATTTTATATAGACCAGATCGTGCGCACGCACACACATAAAACTGAAAGAGTATGTTTACATAGACTCACTTGTTATGCACATGAGCGAAAATGGCGTTTTTTTTTTTTTTTCGTATATTGATTTTGCTATTCAAAGTTTTCAAGGCAAGTTTAGGTCTGCTGTATTCAATTACATACCGTATGGAATGACTGGAAAGGTCTAAATAATATGTATAACTCTTTCGAGACTATACTCGCCGAGAGGTGTGTCATTCCTGCAAATATAGTTGTTGGGAAATGTCAACATTAAAGTTAACAACAACAACAACAACAACAGCACAACACACGCGCGCGCGCGCGCACACACACACACACACACACACACACACACACACACACACACACACACAAGAAAACTAGCATGGTTACACAGATTGGCATGTTACACATGCGAATTAAAGAAATTCCGTGACCCAAATTCGTTCGTGAATTGGAAGCCAAATTAAGCTCAGGGATGACGCGTAGATTAGATCAAAATGGTATGGAAACAAATTTTCTTGTTTTGAATGTTTGATGTTTTGACATGGCTGACAGCATGAAAGAAGAGAGCTGCAACGATCGAGTCAAAAGAACATAAAGTACAGATTTAAGTTTTGGTGGCCTGTTCAAAGATGTGAGGTCGAAATAACAAATACATCTTTCACAGGAGATCGTGTTGCAGAGAAGAGTCTTCGTCGTCAGTGATGCCGAGATGTGCTACACCAATGTTACACCCATCAAGATAAACAGATTCAAGATATTTGTTTTAAACAATAAAGACCATTTCAGTCTTATTGAGTTTAGGTCATTTGCGATTTGCCTTCTGTACTTTTGTAGTAGAAATATAGGACTGTGTGGACTGAAATATCATCGCAGCCCATGGATCTTACCAGTACCGTATCGATAATTATTTGAAAAGTTTTGATGAAATGTGACCAGATTCAAGCGCAGAGGTAGGATGAGTGTAGAAAAGAAACGCACCCGATCTAAAGAACCCGGTAGAACACTGTATTGTGTAATCACTGCAGATAACGATTTATCTTAATATTGGTGTTCTGTCAAAAGGTAGAAACGAAACCTGAATGAAACAAGCCTTAGAGCACTGAGTATATCTAATACGTCCGTTTGACTCACACTGTGCACAACTGATTATCAAGATACATTCCACCGTGTTGTGTTTGTAAAGAACATCGTTGAGAGCGTTAATCTTGAGCATGAGAGCAGTAGAGCGTTGTCACCAAAGATATTTACGTTGAGGAGTTAGGCAGCTTTTTGGACCTGAGACTTGCCAACAGTCTTGGTTAGGTCTGTCTTCAAGGCGTGATATGTGTCAACAGCTGGTGGGTTGGTGAAACTGGACTGAACTTCCTCTACTGCGTTGATGTCAAGAGCGGTGACAATGTGGTCTGTTTTGACCGGTCTTCATTTGTGCCCTAGGTGCCATACTGGGCTTCCACCCTTGCAAACCAAACTTCTGATGCTCTTGTCCTAAATTCAGTTAGTTTGACATATACTATGCTGATCTGGTTAGACCGGCAGTTAGAGCTTCAAGCCAAGTTGCTGGGCCAGCAGAATAGATTCAGAGAATTTTCCATTAGCCGTTATTGACGGTGTTCGAAGTTGGGGTCATCAGTGTAAAGTGCAATAATTAACTGCGTACAACTCAAAAGAAAGACACATACTGAAGTGCAGGGTATGAGATTTTGATTACTTCTACAATGATTTTACAAACACAACGATTAAAAAAAAAGCTAACCCAAGGGACATTAATCTGTTTTAATCATTAACGCAAGCAAAGGGAAAATAACTTCTAAATCAGAGGAAGTCGCTACAAAATAACTATATTTTTGTCCTCAACGTTCAAACGAATTGGTTATCCCACAGGTCTGAGCCTGACATGCTCTGCGGAGGTAACATCAAAGGGATAGACGCTCTGCAACGAATGGAGTCCATAGTTTTTTGCTGTGGAGGAAATCAACAACCGAAGCGATATCCTCCCCAACGTCACTCTGGGATTCGTCGTAGTCGACGACTGTAGCAGCGAACTGACCGCTCTCAGTAGAGCCCTACATTTCATCCAGCTCACCGCTGGCGTTAATGTAAGTTCATTTCATAACTGGAATTGGCAAGTTAATAAACATTCAAAATGAATACTTGATATGTTGAGCTAAAAGGTATGTGATCTTGGTGTATTTGTCTCTGTTTTTGTTTTGTCTCGTCTGTTCAGACCTCGGAGTCAAAACGCATATCATGTACTGTTTTCTATCTGACTCTGTGTCTTTGTTCGGCGGGCTACACCTTTTCGACTCCCATTCATTCTCATCTGGCCTATGGTTGTATGTTAACATAGGAGAATTATAGTTGATTAGCGTTGAGTCAGTTGGGGGGGGGGGGGGGGGGGGGGGGGGGGGGGGGGGGGGGGGGGGGGGGGGGGGGGGGGGGGGGGGGGGGGGGCGCGATAAACGGTAAAGACACAGCTGTTATGATTTGATTTTTTGTTCGCTTTATGTTTATGCCATGAGTACACTTACCATACGCAACATACCTCAGTATTACATACTGCGTTCATATTCACACAAAATGGCATGTTGGCAGGTAGACCAACACAATCACAACAAATTTTCTATGGAAAAGAAAATCAGCGCGAACTAACAAGGGAGTTCCATAAAAGCTGAGGGTTCCACACACACACGTTTATGCTTTCCCCGTACTATGACATGAACAGCACTCTGATACTGCGCGATTCAATTAGTTAATTTGGAAAGAGAGCAACAGCAAACGTTTGTCTGGCAAATAATAGAGACTTTCTATTGACAGAAGGATACGACGGCACTTTAGCGTTGCTTGGATTCTGTAACTGTCAGTTTCCGGTGTAGTAAACAAGGGCGACCGTTTCACAATCATAGCCTCAGAAGGCTTTAAAACGCTCCCCCCCCCCCCCCCCCCCCCCCCCCCCCAATTTTTTTTTTTTTTTTTTCAAAATCATACATCAGTCAACGATTTTGGCACAACGTCTGGTCTGGCATCCTCTGGATTTTCAATGCTAATTTCACAGTCATCTTGTTGAAGTTAAACACCCTTTAAAATTTCACTTCTATGGACATAATTTTCGTAAATATTAATATAAGGCGCACGTTCAATGTTTTCTGTTATTTACAGCGCTTTTGCGAGATAGTATTGCTGCAACGGAGAAGAAGTTTTTGAAACATATTCAATGACATCTTACTGCAGGGAATCTCCTTTTTTTTTTTCTTTAATCTATTTGACTTTTTCCCGCTAAGTTTGTTTCCATTTGCTCCTGCAACTGCCAAGAAAATACAAATATTGGGTGTTGCGCTAAACTAATACGTGCAATGATTTTAAGCTAAATATTTATTGCTTAATCTGTGCAGAAGACGCAAAATGATAAAACAAAAACGCTCGTCATTCCCATATTGACTGACTGCTTCCCTGATAAGTTCTTCTGCTAGGGGTAGTTCTGGTATTCCTAAGGCAGGTGAGGCCTGTCATGTCTGTTTGAATTGAAGAATATGCTAGATCAGTAGACATGCACTGCAATGACCTTGACGGGCAGGTTTCACAGTTTTCCGAGCTGGGTATGCCTCTGACTTTGATCTTGATTAAAATCGTCGCTGCTGCTTTTATGTGTTGTATGTTGAATGTTCTAAGCTACTGAAATAAAAATACGGGAATGTCTAATTTTGATTGAAGTCTTGTGATTTTACGTCGTTTAATGCTACCAGAGTGTCTTTTCATTAAGAAATAGACGGACACGATTTCCCACGCCCATGGCATTGACTAGAAAGAATGTTGTAAGCTGCAAACGACATAGGTATACTGTTTAATTCCATCGATAAAACAAAGAGACGGGTAAAGATAAGATCTGGGTTAAAAGTAAAGATAATGTGAAAAAGATCTTAACCAAATGTCAAGTGGGCTAATTTTCAAAACGTGTGTCTGACCACTGAGCCCTTTCCTGATCAGCCCAGTAACTATGACTGCTGGTATTACTCGACGATGAACGCTTTCAGAATAGCAGAATCCGTAATGAAAAGAGCTGTATACACGTTTTCGAAAAGCTGGCAAAAGTTTAGGTGGATAAAATTCAGCTTATCTGTCTGCCACTGTTTTTTCTGAAGTCCGAACAGTAACTGCTATCAGCTATTTCCAGCATACCAAACGTAATGATCGAGTCCAGTTTCTCGTTTTTTGTTGATCCCAATGTGGTTTTAGGCACAGGATGTAAAGAAAAATGTCAGTAGTTTTTTGTTTGTTGTCTTTAAAGTAAGTGTGCTTTTTAACTCCAAAAGACCGAATATTTGACGAGCATCTCGTGCTTTAAGGGAAGATTACACGTCTTTTAAAGCTGATGTAGTGAAGAAATTCATTCTGTTTTGTGATCTCCTGATTACTCATCTTTTGGTCTGGATGTTTCCCTGTGTCACAGTCCAAACTGCCCCTTTTCACTTCCAAGGTGTCTCTCTCTGGTCAGAGTGGGCTAGCACCTTTTCTTTGTCTTCTTCCAATCCTTCAGTTTCTTTCTTATGTTTTATTATTTTCCACAACCAGGCGTCCCATGAAATCAAACTATAGCATCAGGTTCTTCAGACCATTGCTAACATGTTCATTTTATTTCATGTCGTTCGCGAGGGGTCATATAAGGCCAACGTTCAATTTGTTCATGAAACATGGTGACAATTAATGGAAAGAAAAGTATGTTACAGCGTGTAACTTCTCCAGGGACATAAGCAGCCAACAACTGTCTGTCAGAGAGTATTGTTCCGTACCATCCTTTCCAACTGGTTCCAGGTGACTAGCAGTTGGACACCTCCAAGGCCAGGTGCCACTTGATCTCGGGTGACCTGTCTTTCTTTTGTCTTTAAGGTCCCAAGTGAATGATGTGTCTTGTGAAACAGTGGATGGTTTAATTGGTGTGGGACTAATCTAAACCCAAATTTTCGTTATGTCTTCCTATGCAGGTCACTTATTTGTTGCTTCCGATGGTTTCATGTTACACACTGTAATTGGCAAGTGGATGTGGAGGATCTCTCCCAGGTTTCCATCCAGAGAGTCTTTTTTGTGGATGCTATGGTTATTTCTCAGGCTTCCGTTTCATACAACAGTTTCAGATTTGACCATGGAATCAAAATCTTGATTGTCTTGTTAGTGATTTAGGATCTTAAAGATCTAGCTCCTCTTAAGTTGCTTCCGTTTCATACAACAGTTTCAGATTTGACCATGGAATCAAAATATTGATTGTTTTGTTAGTGATTTAGGATCTTAAAGATCTAGCTCCTCTTAAGTTGCTGAAATGCTACTCTTGCTTCATCGGCCGTGGCTCATATGCTGTGTACTGTCCCTCCCTGTCTGTCCTTGACGCTGAGCAGCTGCAGAGGCTTCTTTGATTTTAAATGCTCCTTCATAAAATGTAAATGGATAGTTTTTTTAAGGTTAGTGTTTGCTTACGGTGACCTTGAGACTCTAATCTTTCGTTGTGGATTTTGAGACGTAATCTTGGTGAAGGGGATGCAAAATTTTGCCGCTGACATTTGATAGAATAACAGAATCAGGTCATCTGCGAAATCAATGTCGTCCGACTATGTCCAAATTGTCGCTAAAAACTATCTTTGCTTCGTATTTGTTGGCACTCACGATCGAATCATGGCCAGCAGTGAGGGGAACAGGGAGAGCAAGCAGCCCTGGAAAGCACTGTCTTGATCTCAAAACTTCCGCTGAACTCTTCTCTGTAAAACAAATGGTACGTTCAGCCATTCAGTCAACTCTCAAAACATCCATGAAAATGTTTAACATCAACCCTAATACATGGGAACAAGTTGCTTTGGATCGAGTGAGATGTCGCTATTCTATCCACAAAGGCACCAATTTATGTGAAGAAAGGAGGACAGCTGCAGTGCAGCAAAAGAGACAGGCAAGGAAAGCCTGGGCAAGCAGTCAAGTGGACGTCTCCCAGATTCCCTTCCGAGCTGTCATCACACATTCCGTGCACGCATCGGATTGACCAGCCACTTGCGTATCCAAACATCATCTCATCCCCTCTCCCCCCTCCCTCCCCCCTCAACCCCAAGATGACCGAAGTGGTCCTTGTCGACACGACGTACGAACGAAGCCACTATCGTATCTGCTGAAAGTCTGTCCATTCAGTGCATTCCTGTTGATATCCGTTGTATGTTTTCACCATGATTCCGTAGAAGACCTTTCTAGGCACTGAATTAAGACTATTGTTTTCTAATTGGAACAGTTGCTCGGCTCTCCTTCCAGTCTTATCAAATGAACAAAAATGGAACATCTTTACTGTGGTTCCTGTATCTGTCTTCAGTGCTTCATGAGGGATTTTGTCCGGCCCTGGTTTAATCTTTTGTTGTTGCTTAAGGGGTTTCTTAATCACTTCCTTAATAGGAATCATTGTTTTTTTTTACGGAGATCCTCTGCAACTTTGAACAAGGGGGTATCCGGGCTTTGTGTTTGTCTACCAACTTGCTGTTCTCTATCCACGATCGTCTTTTTCCTTCTGTGTAAGAGATCTTTCTGGCTGATTTGACTGGTCCCACGAGTTTCCTGGAGATGTCCTACAGATGTTCGTGTCTTTGACTGCTCTTCTTCCATCTCCTTTGACATACTTTCTTTTTTTTTCTATCTTACAGGTCCTTTTCCCTTGCCTGTTAACTTTGGTGTGTTTTCCGTGTATACCTCTTACGCCATTGCTCTTCATGCGAGGCTTTTGGTGATAAACTACTTTATTCTGCTTCCTGTTCAATTCCTGTTCAGGTGCCCACAGACATATTACTGTCGGTGTTTCTTGCTTGACTGGTCAGATGTAGCTATTTAGAAAAGTAATCAATATCACATTTGAGTGCGCCTTGGCGGGTCAGCATTACAGTACTGCAGACACAGAAATCGAGGACTGATGCAGTTTGGCAGCGAAAGGTTTAAAAGAATGGGAAGCCCCATGATGCGTACGTTACAATGATTTCACACGCTATGAAACATATGCTTATAGAGTAACTGGATTTACATGACTTTCGACGATACAGTACTGTTGACACGCTGAAATAAAACCCACTGAAATGACACGACGAAAAACGAACAAGAGAAAGCCTGCATTACCTATCTACCCTAAGGTCTTTTTCAAACACCTAGCAATATTGGACCGAAAAATAAGACACTACAATGAACGATTTAGATTTACCGTGTTTGTAAATATGCTAAGGATAATCTGGCCAAGAATGCTACAAATAAAACAAATCGTCCAGGTCATCCACACCCTACATCGATCTGAAATCCAGCGTTCACAGTCATCCCAAAGACCTCGAGCAAGAGGACTGGAACACACAAATGGATAGTAAACTTCTTCGGATCCTTCCAAGTCTAAGGATTCCTACCATCTACCTTAAGTGGCTGTAATTCTCGATTACGCACAGGCCACCCTATTTACTTAGTCAAATATAAGGATCGAATTAATCAGTTTTGTATATGTCTGTGCCGTTACGTCGACTCGAAAAGGTCGTTTACTTAACGTACAAAGATGGCTTGATATGACATGGGTACACCCAGTAAAAATATGTGCATGTGCTATGCTCATCACAGGCTACCCAACCGCCATGGAATAAATCCCTGCCCGCTATATCAGCAGTGGCAGTGATAGGTTCGGAATCGAGTCCACTTTCGATGGCGATGGCTGACCTGTTCTCCATTTTCAAAGTGCCCCAGCTCAGCTACACGGCTTCCAGTACTATTTTGGACGATACGAGACTGTACTCGTACTTTTCCAGGATCATTCCGTCTGATAATGCGCAGTATGACACATAACGATTTGTAGATACATTTAAAGTGGGTGTGAATTCCCTTACAACTAGTATCCATGTGCCAAAGGAAGAGAAGTGTGTGTGTGTGTGTGTGTGTGTGTGTGTGTGTGTGTGTGTGTGTGTGTGTGTGTGTGTGTGCATGCACGAGCGTGCGTGCGTGTAGGAAAAGGAGACTGCAGTTTGGGACGGGAGTGAAAGACAGGTGGAGCAAAGGATGTTTGCATATGTAGGTATGTGCAGGTACCATGTATCCTTTTTTTAACTTTCAATTGCTTTCTCGTCTTGACCCCCTGGTTTATATCGTCACATGACATACGGTTTTGAGGCACTGCTGATTGCATCCTCACCAGTTCCTTCCATCCGCCATGATTCTCTGAAGTCCTCTGGAAGTCGGCAAAGGGCAGACATCATTCATGTCACAATAGTGGACCATTCGTTTTTATTTCGTATAGTTACTGGTAAAGCTTTGGCATGTTTGAGATATTCATTGGCAGTTCCGCCATGCCACACTTCAATACCACCGTGAGTAGACGCAAAAGAATGACACCCCAACGAACAATCTGTTGCTCACAAGATAACATTTTTCTCTTTGTGGTGTTATGCTAGTTCGAAACACATTTTATACTCGCTATGTATTTATTACTATCTGCCCAGCAGCGAAATCATTGCATAACAATGTGCGTGGTGTGAAACTGCAAGTCAGTTTTATCACAGACGCAAAGCTTCCACAAATCTCCACCTAGCTAACAACAGGACAGAAACACAAACTGTTATTTATACACGACAAAACATTTATTCATTTATTCAATGCCCCCCCCCCCCCCCCCCCCCCCCCCCCCCCCCCTTTTTTTTTTTTTTTTTTTTTTTTACCAACAATAAAGGTCACAACTGCAAATGTTCATGTATCTACTCCTCTTTTTTTCGCAAGAGGTCTGGTGATTTCTCTTTCTGCATCTGCTTTATCCCTTTCCGAGCTTATTTTTTTTATCACTGTGTGAAGGTTTCTTTCATGTTCTTGTACTTTTTCTGTTGTTGAAGTAGTTCCTTTTCTCCGTCCTTTGGGATCTTGATGCTGCTGATCTTTTCAAAGCTTTTGTTAAGGTGGTCTGCAGCTCGCATGCCGGTGAGGATGTCTTCATTCTCTTCTAGAATAATGGATGCTATTAATGGGATTTCATCGTTCATGGGTTTGGGCAAATTTCCACAGTTTACTACCGTCTTTTATGTTAAGAGATTTTCAGTTTTTCTTTTCCAGTTGTTTGTCGCAGCATGAGTGAAGGCTTTTTGCATAAGAAGCCGTTTTTTTTTTTTTCCCTTTTAAACTGATGTTGTTGTTTTCCATTGTTGTTTCCTTCTCTTTCCCTTTTTTTTTTTGCTGCATGTACATGGTCTTCCAACTGCTGGAGTTAGTATCCGTTAGGGTTTACGGTTCTTCCTGGCCCCTTTTGGGATGCTGTCTGTAGCTGCTTATAGTATTGCTGCATTGAAGGCCTTTCTCATGTCGTTCACGTCTTTTCGACAACTGTTGATGTTGCCTGTGTATTCGTCAGTGAGGATGGCGTAGTGTTTCTTTCTAGCTTTTCTGTGTTCCGCGTAAGCTGTGTACACAAGTCACCTGTGTGGCTTGTTTATGTCTTGCTTAATATTTATGAAGTTTGCCTCTATTTTTCTTTCTATCTTTGGCATGAATACAGCTGTTTATTGTAGTTTATGCTTTTATTCACACTTTGTAAGCGCTTTGAGCTCATTAGAGATGGGGCGCATATAAAATTTGATGATGATGATGATGATGATGATGATGATGATTATTATTAAGCAGTGGTTCGCAGTCTACAGGATGTCGGCTGAAGTTTGAAGAGAGTTTTTCACGGGCCTGTACACGCTACCTGCTAGCTGGTCCAATGCTTTTGCAGTTGCCTGAAAGTTGTAAGTGGCAAAGTCAAAGTCTGGTGTTGTTGACCTTAGCCACCTGTGCGAGTAGAATGTCAAAATGTTGTCTGGGAAGTTCAGTAGGTGTAGCTTATGGTCAGTCTCTGCTAGTCCTTTACCCTCCTCCTCTTGAGATTGTTTCACTATATCCCCAGCTATGTGAGTACCTATTGAAGTCACCGACGATCAAGCAGCCATCCTGAAGGACATACATGGCATGCAGAAAAAGTTTTTTTTTTTTTTCCTGATCTGGCGAGCAATACACAGTGTCTGTCCTAATGTGCTCCTGCACCATGATAGCTGCTCCAGTTATTTCGACTTTTTCTTCAGTGTCCACAGCAAAATGCTTCGCCGATATTGATTCTGTAGCAGGATGAGGACTCCATCTTTTATCTCCCTTCTTGTTCACACAGTAAGTCTGGTAGCCTCTTACTGTGAAAGGAAGGTTCTCTGTAAAGCCTTTCAACAAAGAGGAAAGTCTTCTTGGTGATTTCTTCTGCATTTCATTGTTTGTACTGTCAACGGTCTTTGCTCCACTTCCCTCTTCCTGTCGTAGCCTGTTGCATTCCAGATGTCACCCTGACCCCACCACAAGACGGGGCACGGGGACCGCCAGTCGCTTGAGGTGGGCCCCTTTGAGGCACGGGTACTGGCATCTTCTAGAGCTGGCGGATCTCAACAGACGAACACCACATTGAGAGTCTCTACGGTTGTCTGTCTTATTAGTGGTGTGTTATGCAACCATTATAGTCCTGACAAAGTCACGGCACATCGGACTTTGACTTGTTTTTGAATCGAATGAACGGTCCCCTAGGTTGCTTGTTTTTACTGGGCTGACGAGTCCAGTCTATCCGACTAGTCCATAGCTGATCTGAGGATGGTTTGTTTACTGGTGTCCTTCTCCAGGGCTAGGAGCTTTTAGCGCCACTCTTGATCGCATGATGCTCCTATCATAGGACATACGGGGTATTTTAGAAGAGATAACAGTGCCACCCGTTATCCCGCCCCATACTGCTAGGAACATCGCCAGATGGTTCAGGACTGCTTATTCGACCAGGGAAGCCTGACTGTATTGCAGCTAGACCTCATATCCGGGGGCCATTCCCCTCTCTACCACCGACGGACTCGCCTGATTGGGGAAGTTTGCCCCTCTCTTCCAACCTGGCTGACTTCCACCACTCCAAGAACTACGACGGCGAGTGATCCAACTGTGCGATGAGGGGAGTACCATACAAGTATAATTGGAAGTTCCGGATTCCCCCTACCACGGCAAGACTCTCATTTATGACAACAGAGTATTTCTTTACAGCTGGACTCAGATTCATTCTTACTGCTGCATGCGACAGGGTCGACGTCCATTGGGGTGCTACTGGCACGAAACTGCTCCCAGTCCTTCCTATCCCCTAACCGTCTGCAGAGCAAGTGTAATTGGAAGTCCTGCGTTTCCTCCTACCACGGCAAGACTCTCCTTTACGACAACAGAGTATCTCTTTACAGCTGGACTCAGATTCCTACTGCTGCACGCGATTGGTGACGTCCATTGGGGTGCTACTGGCACGAAACTGCTCCCAGTCCTACCTATCCCTTAATCGTCTTTAAGGAATAGAAAACTTACAAATGGAGGTCTGTCAGCATATGGAAAGCATTGTCACACTCCTGGGACCATGGCACCTGTCACGGCTTGGAAGCCTGGATCAAATCAAAAAATTTTTAGGTGTATATATATATATATATATATATATATATATATATATATATATATATATATATATATATATAAAAGAAACACCCGAAGGTGCTGGGGAGGACCCAGAGAAGCACTGCCTTCACCTGCCCTTTGAGCAGTCCTGTACCACCCTTGGAGGCCTGCGCTGTGTTGACATGGGTACAGGCATGCACAGGACACACTCCATTAAGATATCAAGGGACATAACTGCTCCTGAGCAGAGGTAAATCAGACTACAGGATGCAACTCATAACAGCCTTAAAGTAGCAACCCCATGGGTGTACCAGCCCATGTTTCATGACTGCAGAGCCCACCGGCGAAAAACACCTCCCTCCACTGTCGAGCACACCCCAAAGACCCAACCACCCCTGCCCAAGGACAGATGAAGACAGTGCCACTCCAGACACAGCCAAGCTTTCGCCATACGGTCTTATGTGCCCTCAAGAGAGAATCCAAAGTTGTAGTCTTTCCCACTGTCAACAGGACTTTTCCCTGTGGTCAATGGTCTTTCCTCACCGTCACTGGACCCTTTCTCCAGGGTCAGCCTAGTAAGGGCAAAGAAGAAAAAAAAACACCCAAAGGTGCTGGGGAGGACCCAGAGAAACACTGCCTTCACCTGCCCTTTGAGCAGTCCTGTACCACCCTTTGAGGCCTGCGCTGTGTTGACAATGGGTACAGGCACGTGCAAGACACTCCATTAAGATATCTTAAATGTCTTGGTACAGGACTGCTCAAAGGGCAGGTGAAGGCAGTGCTTCTCTGCTTATATATGTATTTTTTTAAAAATTCAAATAAGTCCACACAGTACAACACATTAGAATATAAAAAAAGAACAAATCCAAACAAACCATACATAAAGAGGAAATCAACATACTAAACACAGCTACAGTACCATTCTACATTTTTAAGGCACGGTTACAGCCTCTTTTTACGTGGGGAGAGAGAGAGAGAGAGAGAGAGAGAGAGAGAGAGAGAGAGAGAGAGAGAGAGAGAGAGAGCACATGAGGCAAGCCTAGTGCATTATGAAATTTTACATATTTGTTTTCGTTTTCTTTATATATATACATACACACACATATGCATAATTATATACTACAACTTTGGATTCTCTCTTGATGGTACATTGATGGTACATATGGCGTATGGCGAAGCTTGGCTGTGTCTGGAGTGACATTGTCTTCATCTGTGCTTGGGCAGGGGTGGTTGGGTCTGTGGGGTGTGCTCGACAGCTGGAGAGTGGTGTTTTTCGCCGGTGGGCTCTGCAGTCATAAAACACACGGGCTGGTACACCCATGGGGTTGCTACTTTAAGGCTGTTATGAGTTGCATCCTGTAGTCTGATTTACCTCTGTTCAGGAGCAGTTATGTCCCTTGATATCTTAATGGAGTGTCCTGCGCGTGCCTGTACCCATTGTCAACACAGCGCAGGGTCTCCAAGGGTGGTACACAGGACTGCTCAAAGGGCAGGTGAAGACAGTGCTTCTCTGGGCCCTCCCCAGCACCTTCGGGCAACATACTAAACACAGCTACAATACCATTCTACATTTTTAAGGCACGGTTACAGCCTCTTTACGTGGGAGAGAGAGAGAGAGAGAGAGAGAGAGAGAGAGAGAGAGAGAGAGAGAGAGAGAGAGAGAGAGCACATGAGGCAAGCCTAGTGCATTATGAAATTTTTACATACACACACACACACATACACCCTGACTTGCTTTTTGGTCTCAGGTCTGGGTGCTTCCTGGACTCGAGCTATTCCCCTTCATCTGACTTTGACATCAGGATCTCATCAATAAAGTTCTCGACGTCACAGGACTGTAGAAGCTGAAGCAGCCTTTTGGAGGTGCAGAGTATAAACGGCATCACCTTTCACTGAAAATAACCTCCGGGAGTATACCTATCCAGGAGTAGGGAAAGCAGCCTGGTTAACCATGTGCATTTGCCAATACCTTTGACGAGGTACACCTGGCTGAAGTACATCTTCTTGAGCATGGCAAACGTATATTAAATGTGCCAAACATAGTGACTTTGTTAATATGACTATGCCATCCTTTTTACAAGAACAATTGCTGAGCAGTAAGGGAACACGGACTTTTCTATCACTTATATACATAGCAGAGTCTCCACTTCAAAAAGTACAGTAACTCTCTGAGGGAACGGATCTGGGTAGATCTGGGTAGAGGCGGACTCTGACGGGCATAGCTGAATTTAGTTTGTTGGACACACCTGAAGATTCGTGCGATGAAGAACGTCTATAGTGACAGATACAAACCCTTCAAGTTCTAAGGTCTCCCTAAAGTTTCCAGGAGAATGGTATGCAATGACACATCCAAATATTCATTTTTTTGTGAAGTATTTGGTCAGCTTTGCTGCCATAATACAAATTTTCACCTCAGTGCTCAAAAGTGATGTAGGTCAAAAATGATGTTGGTAATGTCACACACACATGGGCCCGTGCCTACACACCCGCGCCCACACATATAGACACACACACGTGCACACTCTTCTGCACATGTATACAATGATGATAATGGCACAGGCAATGTTAGGTAGGTATGTACGCTCTGACCAGCATGTGTCGGGCTAATGCGTAGGTCAGACATCTACTAAGGCGAAGCCATGAGACCCTTTTCTTAAATGCTCTTATCTTAGTCATTAACTCGTTTATTTCCATCAGCTTGAAATCATACGCGGAGTGGTCTCGAAACTTAGAGGATGTGGCGTAATATATATGGATTACTCTGCACGCAGTGACATCTCTTTGATGAAAACTCAAATTGATGTTGGTCTAAACTGGTCGATTTAAGTCAAATTCACCTCTTTGGGATGTATACTCCATCGGCTATCATCCACGGATTTGTTGATCAGCGAGTTTTTCTCCATTAATCTTATTAGTTTGTGGAGCCTCTCAAGGACATTAACACATTTCTTATATAGCTATTAGGGTCTTCTACCAGTGTCCATGATTTGGCATGATTTTCCGAACAATTTTCTTCAGTTCATCTAATATTGATGATTTGTCACTTTCAGTGGTGTTGGAGGTCATAGTGAATCCTAGATGTCAAGTTAGAGGGTATTTTTTATATGTTAACTTCGAGTGTCCCAGATTTGGGCTGATTAATGGTTTTATAAAAACTAATCGGAATCTAAGAAGAGGCGAATTCAGGCCTAATTGTTTGCTTCTCCCCTTCTTTGCCGTGTTTGCTTTACTTAGGACATTGTGCTCTGTTTTTTTTTTTTTATGATTTTTTTGGTCATCAGGAGCTTCTTTAGCCTTGCTTTTCAACTGCTGAGGCAGCTGTTTCTTAGGAACCATACTTTTTTTTTCTCTTCCAGAAGTTGTCTGTCTCATGCTGGCGTTTGGATATCTAGAAGATGCCTTCAGCTTGGAAAATTTTACTCCATAGACGTCCCTCTCGGTGTCATATATAATGTCTCCAAATGTGGCTAGTTTATGTCCTAGCGTACTCTTTCCTGTCAATGCTCCCAATCTGTAGATTAATTTTCATGTAGCATATCCCTCTCAACTTTTGTACTGGTTGGTGGTAAGCTGATTTTCTGACGATTGACACACACAGACATACGGGGATTCCATTTACTGTTCTGTACTCTCAAAGTTTGTTGTACATTTCCATTCGTGATCGGGTTGACACCAACGGATTCATTATTCTTCACCTGTTTTGTTAAACTGGACCTGTGGACCTGGATATGTGGACAATCAAAACGAAGAAAAAAAAAATCCACACACACTCAACTTTTCACTGAACAATATATTGAATACCTGAAGTTTCTCAAAATGAATATGTTTTCTTTGAAATTACATCTTTTGATGTTTTCATCATATGATTTAGAACAATACTTCTGAAGTAAAGAAATAAACTGATTTCTGAATAATCAACCACACACCTATAAGAACTTCTGTGCTGTCATTTCGATATAGCTGTCATATAAGTTAACATTTTTGTGTTATCTTCTATGCTAAAATAAGCAAATTATTAAATGAAATAAAAACAGTAAAACTTACCGACCCTTGTTCACGTCTGGCTGGATAGTAATGTGACCATGTATTAACCACGAACATTTTGTAAACAATGGAAATTACCTAAACGAATTTTTGATGCGTGAACAATGAAAGCCCGGCTGTTACAAAAGAGACTACTTGATTTGTGAAGGTTTTGGCCTCTTGTAGACCTACCTGTATGCAGGTTGTGATCTGTTAGACATGAAACGGCCATCACCACTGTCCACGCTATGCTTTCATGGTACTCTGTTGCTCTTTGTATGACAGGCTAAGGCAATAGTGAACATTCTGAAGCAATTCGACTGGTCCTACGTTTCGCTTGTCTACTCCAAAGGTGGCTATGGCGTCGCTGGTTTCCGATCGATTCAGGACCACCTAAAAAAGATCAGATATTGCCTTGCCATTACCGAGATGGTGGACGATTCTTCAGATTATGAGGTTGGACATTAGTTGCCTGGTGATGGTTATGATAGTATGATTGGGATTTTGAGGGTGAATGGTGAGGGAAATGAAGATGAACGTGTGGTCTGATGTCAGCCACATGAGGTTTTTTTGTTAATGATGCCTACAGTGACATGATGCATGACAGCGAAGACATGACGGTTTTGACAATGATTTTACTTGGAATGGCTGGATGTGACTATAACATTATAACTGTAAGCAGCGACATTAATATTAGCTTCCTTAAGCTAGCGAGAGTCGTAAGAACATTAGAAGGTCGATGCTCTTCTTGAAATGGCGGAAATAAAAAGAAAGCTGCTTCACAGCGTTTTCATTAGCTGGGAACATTAAAGCACAAATTTACCCATGTGCAACGCAGGAAAAGCAAGTATCCATGATAACTTTCTTGAATAATGATATTGGGAATTTTGAAGAAAATGAAAACAACACAAAAGGAAGGAGTGGAGAGTGGACACCAGCGGACGAGCATATAAAAAGAAAACGAAAGACAGACAGAGGGATGGAGATACCTGCAGACAAAGAGACACATTTTTTAAGAGGTCAGTTCGGACATTCTGGTTGAAGCGAAATGAGAATGCAGCACTATGGGTAGAAAAGAATTACAGGGAGATATTAGAGAAGAAGAAACCACGTATGTTAAGATAATTTAAAACAATAAACGCTAGGGTCCAAACAGCTTAAAAAAAATCAGCACATAGCTTGACAAAACCAAACACAGGGTGAAAAAAAGGAATGGGGGTGGAGGAGGGGAACTCTCTTATGTACAGAATTAGGACATTTTATATGGATTTCAAAACGTGACAAACCAGGGCAATTTATATCACAGTAGATACCCATTTCCTTGTTGAATGTAATATGTCAAATAGGATTGGCTTGTGCAGGAAACAGAATGAAAGTGTGCTACTAATATCATAAATCAATATCAAACAGGATATATCAGAAATAGATATATTGGTGATAATGCAAGACTGATATTTGACGCTATAGTCTATCTACATAAATATATCTTCCTGTCTTGCTGCTAAACATAGATATTGAGAAAGCTTTTGATTTGTTATTTTGGGAATTCTATGTTCAAATACCAAAAACATTTGATTAAAAAATGTCTTTGAATTTGCACTTTGTACAAAACTTGAAATATTGCGTTACTGTAGATGGTCAAGTTTTAGACTGGATCAAAATCAAAGAAAGGTTGTCGACAAGGAGACCCAGTGTCCCCATATCTGACTGATTTTTGTGTTGAAGTATTAGTTGGCACAGTAAGAGAAAATCGAGCTTTCCAATGAACTGAACAGGATAAACTTGACTGTAACTGACTCAGTATGCCGATAACTCGGAATTTCTACCCGCAGGGAATAAGAAAGAAATAGTTTGAAACTTTTATTCAAGTTCTCTGTAGTAGATTTGGCCGTGTCTCAGGTCTTCGTATGAACCTGATTAAAACAAGTGCAGTCTAGTTAGGAAGCAGAAATAATAACAAAATTCGTAATAAATTATGGAACGTTTAAGCATGGATTGGAATCCACCAAATTTCATAATCTCGATATGTGGTTCACCAACAATTTAAAAAGTTCTGTTGAAATGAATTAAGAAGTGAGGTCAGCTGACCTATATATTCATGTAAATTTATGGGTTTAATGCTAAATAATGCCCCTAGGTAGAAGACCGATTTTAAAATCTAGTATATTCTCTAAACTGATCCACCTTTGGCTACCATTGCCAAATCTACTAGATATTTTTTTGACATGCCGGCAAATCTGTTATAAATTTGTATGGAATAGGAAAAACCAATCTGTCGAAAGCGGCACATGAAAGTGAAAATATGTATATGTTGGTCTTTCGGGGCTAAAAACCTTTGTCACATCACTAAGACTATCCTGGATTTGTAAAACTGACCAGTCAAACCATATATGGAAACATATTCTTTTTGATAATTTTCCATTGAGGCATCCTTTCAAAAAACATAGCGAAATATTTTTGTTTCAAAGTTTGCAAAATGTCATCAGTTCTGGACTATGTTCTTGATTCTTATAAAACTTGTTAATACAAAATTATACCAAAAATTTCTATGGAACTACTATCTGCAAAAAACGCATGCAAGTTAGGAAAAAAATAGCGGACCCACGTGTGTGTGTATGTGTGTCCGTGTGCATGCGTACGTGCATGCGCGCGCGCGCGCGCATGTGTGTGTGTGTGTGTGTGTGTGTGTGTGTGTGATTTCGTGAACCTCAATCCTTTACATTAAATGCATTACAGGTTGTGCTGAAGAGACTGTTGACCAAACCTGAAGCCCGAGTGGTCATACTCTACTTAGCGATCCAAAATGCCGTACAATTCTTCACTACTGCGACAGCAATGAACTTGAGCGGCCAGTTTACTTGGATAGGATCCGACGAAATGGGTATGGGTATAGCCAATTACAAGGCTCTTGCAGACGTCGTTCACGGTTCTCTTATGATCAGATTTATCGGTGGTCATGTGGAGCGTTTTGAGGAACAATTCAGACGCATGACCTTGAGAACAGGGTCACGAAACCCATGGTTTGCGGAGTTTGCGGCCGAGGCTTTTGGCTGCTCTTTAGATATGACTGATAACAATACTTGCGACCCGGCCAGAGAGATTGGAACTCTTGCGAATTATAAAGGTGACTTCACGGAATCCTTGGCTTTCGATTCTGTATATGCCTGGGCGTATGCTCTGCATGACGTGGTGCATGAAGAATTGCACTCAAGACGACGTTAGGAAATGTGTTAAGCCACAGGAACTGAGAGACGCTCTTCGGAGGGTGCGTTTTGAAGGCGAAAAACACCCTATCAGCTTTGATGAGAAAGGAAATGGTAAAACGGGTTACTTGATTCGTAACTATGTTTACAAAAACTCGGCGGAGCTAGCGAGCCGCGACGTCGGAAAATGGGATCCTTCGATAGACAACTTCTCCTTCTTCTATAGGTAAATCGTGCGACAGGTATTAGTTGCAGCATTTCAGACTGATAGATCGTGTGTGTGTGTGTGTGCGTGTGTGTGCGTGTGTGTGTGTGTGTGTGTGTGTGTGTGTGTGTGTGTGTGTGCGCGCGCGCGTGCGTGCGTGCGTGCGTGTGTGTGTGTGTGTGTGTGTGTGTGTGTGTGTTTAGTCGAGGCAAAATTTTATTTTGAGATGGTACATTGAATAAGCAGTACTGTTTCTTTCCATCAAGCCATTTGCAAAACAATACGAAATGAATCGTGTGAAAAAAAAAAAAAAATATATATATATATATAACCTTTATAACAATTGTTAAAACCTGCACTAGTTTTTCCCCCACTACTTAATTGTTTAGCATTATATATATACATATATATATATATGTGTGTGTGTGTGTGTGTGTGTGAATGAATAATAGATAAGTGAAGTAGAAAATTAGAAAGAAATACTAATGATATGCTCTACACCGCGTACTCGGTTTTGCTGGATGGATGGAGCTTTCATATTTTCTCTTGAAGAGGAACTTGCTCTTGATATTTTCTTTTTTTTTTTTTTTTTTTTAGTGTTGTTGGTAAACTGTTCCAAAAACCACCATTAGAGTTTAACAAACTGGATTTTATATAGATTATTTTCGGGTCTGGGTAGCGATATTGCGTGTTTATGTATGTCTGTGACGATTGGTTTTTAAAGTGTCTCTCATCTTTTTAGGAGCATTCCCATTCATAATATAATGCATGCGTACTGATTTGTTGTAGATAGCCTGTCGTTCAAAGTTAAAATTCTGACTTACTGTATTCAGCAGTAAGCTTGAGTTCAACAATACTAATTTTAATGCTCTTTTATGTATACAGTGAATCAGTTTTAGGCTTGTGTCATTGCAGCTGTCCCGTAAGGTTGAAGCATAATCCATAATTGACAGAACATGAGCATTACAGAAAAGCGTCCGGGAATGTACATCAAGGAAATGTTTTGATTTTGGCCAACTGAAATATTTTGTTGGAAAGACGTTAATCTAGGGGCTCGGCGCGGTCAGTCCATGATAAATCTTTATCAATAATGACGCCCAGCGTTTTAAGCGATTCGACTTCTTCAATTTTATCATCACATAGAAATGATGAGTTGAATTGTTAAATCATTCTTTGTCTTTTATGTCGCGAGCATACGTGCATGCACTTGGTTTTTATTTGCATTTATGGACGTGTGGTTTAGCTGGGTCCAATTAATGAGTCTGTTAATGTCATCTTGAGTTCACTAGTAAGTTTACAGGCTTCAGAATCACTTAAATGCATACATGTATCATTTGCAAACATTTCACAATTACTTTTTAAAAAGCAAGGGAAGCCATTTACATAGACGGAGAACAAAAGGGGTCATAACATAGATCCCTGTGGTACTCCATACCTAACGGACATAAGTTTAGATGTTTGATTATTTACCATAACTGTTTCTTTCCAACTTCTTTCCAGTCAGATAGAAAAAATTACATGAGACGAATAAATTCAAGAAATAATTTACAGAATTCCAGTTTACGGAACAAGGAATGATGAATTGAATAAAGTTTTTTTTTTCAAAGTCTACGAAAATAAAGCCAGTACATTCATTTCCATTTATGCTGTACAGTAAACTATCAATATGTGTGTGTGTGTGTGTGTGTGTGTGTGTGTGTGTGTGTGTGTGTGTGTGTGTGTGTGTATTCATGTGATAATAACTGATATTCCCTTGTAAATGTGAATAGACAGCAGTTAACTCTGGTGCTTTTGCATACATCATCAACCCTTTGAAAAAGCGTGATATTACCAGCCGCCGTGGCGAAGTGGTTAACGTCGCGGACTCCCGGCTGGGAGGTCGTGGGTTCGAATCCCATCAAAGTCATGTGGGTTTTTCTGCCCCGACCGGCTCCTACCCAGAGTTGAGTTTGCTACGGACTCAGCTGGGAAGACTGGGACCACACAGTCGAGTTTCATCCACTTAATGGATGTGTTTCTGTGAGTGTTGCTCAAATTTCCTGACCAACACTGCAGGTGCCTGTATCTCTCGGGCCTGGTTGACGCCGGGATATATTATGAAAGGAAGCGTAGAGTACAGCCCTGTCATGTAGTCTCAGACCAAAATGGAAATCCGTAGCGTCATCTTAATCATCCTCATTCTCATCGATCAGCATAAAAAAAAGATGTCTCAAATTCTGTGGCCCTTCATGCCCTGCTCTCATGGTGACCTCAATTTCGATGTCCTCTCCACGTCTGTGGCCTTGGTTTGGTTCCGTCAAGGTCATCGGTATCGGCGAGTCCATGGGGGCGGTCGTTGGACGGACGTGGTGGCGCTCTCCGGAGTGAGAGCTCACTCACGCCGGCTCCGCGACTAAGCAATTATTGTCGTCAGTAGGTGGCTTAGTAGGTGGCGTCCTGCGTATGTTAGATCAGAACAGGCGCCACTGAACACCACCTAAGTGACTCGGCGGCAGTGCAGTGTCTCCTCCGGTGGGTTGCCTCTTGACGACTTGACATTGACTGCTCTCTGTGGATTGCCGGTGCCTGGGGGCTGCGGCGGGGCCGACCGGGCTGTGGCTGTGGACGGGGTGTCGGAATGAGCGGCGTGGGTGCACTGCCTCTGAAATGGCGCGGAGGTTGGGACAGCAAAAAAAAAAAAAAAAAAAAAAAGAAAAAAAAAAAAAAGAAAAAGCGTGATATTTCTCAGAAGTCTTACTTTTTTCACCTCATCCTTGAGAGATAAACGAGAACAAATTTAGTTTGTGGGAAAGTAGTATGTGTCATTTTGGACCATTGACAAGGCTTCACATTATGTTCAAAATGGTGGCATGTCACGCACCAAAGTCGGAAATCATAGGCAGAAAAGTTTACAGAGTGGGGAAAAAGTACACTTAAACACTGTACTGAATATTCAGTGAGGATCTGGCTAAATATCAACAACAGTTTTCAGTCAAAGTTAAACCGTTTATAAGGCGAATTTGACCGGTCGGCCCTGCATGTAGCCAAACAAAATGGCTCCCGTTGTTTTGTCAGTTTCTTTTTAAACGCAGAAACTGTTGTTTTACTCGTTGACACAAGAGTTTTTTAAACACACTTTCTGCCCAACGGAAGCGTGTGATCATTCAAGATATTTCTAAAGTTCTGATTTCACTGCGCGTGACTGCTTAACATCACTTATTAGTCGCTTGACTTGGCAAGCGAAAACACAATCTGTAACAGCAGGCGAGGTAGTAAGCCTACTCAGTTAAAGCTCTTTGAAGATGTGGACAGTCAGTCGTTTCACGTGTACCTTAGAAAAAAAAGGAAAGAAAAAGACGTTCCCAGAAGCATATGCCACAGCATGTGAAATTATTTGAAGTTTCGCTGAGAGTGATGTAAATCAAAATAAAAATGTTGGTCAACTGTATCTTGTGAAGATCGACTCACAAAGGACAGCAAAATGCAACAGTGGAATGATTTCCCTTTGCACCCCTTTCACTCGTGTCCTCTCCGCCCTCTTGTCTCAGCATGCAAAAGAGAAGCGGAGCGTTGGGAAAAGGCAAATGAAAAAACAAATGAAATCTAGCTTGCAACTGTGTGTGTGTGTGTGTGTGTGTGTGTGTGTGGTGTGTGTAGATGATGCATGCATTTGTACGAAACCCAAATAAAGAAAGGTGGCTGAGAAACCAGAGGTATTCAGGAGAAAAGTGGTGGGGGTGGGGGCATGGGGGGTTTGTGAGTTATTTGTGCATGTGAAAAGTCCTTAAAAAAAAGACTGGAATTTGTATCCACTCCTCCCCTCCCCCCCCCCCCCCCCCCCCCCCAAAGACAATAACTAATGTAAATCTATTTGTACAGGTACACAGACAAGAAATCATAACATCCACATGTTCTTCTCTCAACTTTTTGTACCACATAGATTAAAAGGACGTAAGTTAAACATTTTCCTGGTTTCTTTTCGACATTGGACGCATTATTTCATTTGTCTCAATATCTGGTCATTTTGTATATTATGTGGATGAAAAAGTTGGATTAGTGATTGAACACTAATCTAGTACTGTTCTCAAATTCCAACTTCCCTGTCATTAAAATGTTGTAGTGGAAAAGCTTCTGACAAGCATTATCTTCATTATTATTCCCACCCTGGGCACTTTTTTAATGGGAGGAAGTTTCAAGTGTGCAGAATGTTGTGTATTATACATCCTTTCAAACACACACACACACACACACACACACCACACACACATACGCGCGCGCGCGCGCGCGCGCGCGCACGCACGCACGCACACACGCACGCACGCACGCACGCACTCAAGCACACGCGCGCATTCGTAGTCGTTTCCTGCATGAGATGTTACCAAATTGTACATTTCCGTAAATGTTTAAGAAAATATCGTAAATATCAAGAATCGAATTTGTTCTGTCAGAAAAGTCATCAGTTGCAATTATTGCCTATTATTTTTACACAAAATGTATGTCAGTCAACATAAGATAAATCAATATAATTCTCTCCGAACAGTATTGTAGCCATAATGAAATATCTCAGTAATTATGCAGCTAAAAACAGGTCAGATGGAAATATATATCTTGCCAAATGTAGGTAGATAAAGATACATGCATCATTGTTTAGAGTGAAGCGACCTAGTGAGACGCATGAAAGCAGCCCCCCCCCCCCCCCCCCCCCCCCCCCCCCCCACCCCCAAGCTTTTTTTTGGTTCAACAGTGGCAGATCTTTATACAGAAAGGACTGTGTATAAGTTTTTCCTCACCGAGGTAAATTGTCATTCACGGAACACACGCTCGTCCTGCCCAAATTATCTGACCCATAATTGTGTATCCAGTCCGTGATCACCAGGCTACTTACTGGGTCTGGGAGCCAAATCTCCTTCAAACCGTTGGAGTCTTACCTTTGGCCTAGTAATACCAACTTATTATATACCATGACATAGATTACTGCTAAATCTTGTTGTGGAGCAGTAGGCACAACTGAGATGGACTTTTATGCTCAGCTCTCTCTTTATACTGGTTTAATTAAAGAGCGCTGCTATCCACCGGGGAGAGCTGAACGCGAGAGATGACAAGCATACAAACGTGTGGCCGAGACATAAATCGCATCTCACCACGTTTAGGCAGGCACTGACTTTTTTTTTTTAAGTGCTTTAGATGATTTTTTTTTTTTTTAATGGAAATACAATCTGCAAAGCTCTGTCTTCCTCTTCACTTCACCCATCCATTGCCATTCATTTCTCCTATCATCTTTCCCGTTGTACATTGCGAGTCGAAAGAAAGTGACTGTTTCTCTTCTTTGGCATTGCTATGGCTTTGTTCGCGTTGATATTGTATGTGTCTTTATTGTTGCCTCTCCCCACTCGACTCCCACCCCACTATATCCACCTTGGTCATTGGTTTAAATCCCTCTGACATGCACGCATCTTCCCATTGCCGTTTTTACATCCATCCAGCCTTTCCCAGGCTTTAATATTTGCATACCTCCATCTTCCCAAGTCTCCCTGTTTCTTGTATTTGAAGCCTTATCGACATCTATATGTGCATTTAAGTGTGCTACTGTGCAAATAGTCACTATTCAAAGGCTAATGCTCAGAACATTTGTTAAGGCCATAACCTTTGGTGTTTTGCAGGACCAAATTATATTTAACACCAAGTCTTCTGAAACAGCAGCTGGCAATGGTACCACCATACCCGAGTCAGTATGCAATAAACCATGTCCAGTCGGTTATCAACGCATCCCACACAATCTATCTGCTGCTGCTTTACTGCGATGTGTGCCACGAAAATGAACGAATAGCGCCGGATATGTTTGGACACCCCAAATGCAAGACATGTCCGACTGAAGACAACTTCACTTGGCCAGATGCAAAAACAAGGTCAAAATGCTTGCCCCATAGAGCCAGCCTACCCGCTTCTCTTCTACCACCCTAGAGGTATCATCGTTTTGGGTCTAGACGTCTTCGCATTTCTAACGACAGTCTTCGTCACCGCAGTCTACCTCAAAAACGGTTTGTTTGATTCGTCGTCTGTTTGTTAAGTGTAAGTTATTGTGGGGTATATTATTTCATTCTGACGGTGAGAAAGTCTAACATCTTGTCTCAGCGTGTAATTTGTGTGCGTCATTGCACTCTGTCTGTCTGTATGTCTGTCTACCCGCCCGTCCGTCCGTCCGTCCCTCCGTCCATCTGTCCGTCTGTCGGTGCATCCGTTTGTCTGACTGTCTGTCTCTCTCTTAACGCACATACGGTTGGGTGTTTAATCATCACGCGCACACACCCTGCTCCCTTCCCTAGTGGAAATTAGTATCAGGATAGATTTTACATGTATATTTATGTTTTCCGAACAACAAGTACATGAGTTTCGGATTATTTAATGTTTCCTTTTTTTTATAGCAAGACTATACACAATTTTCATTAACTCTAAATTAGTACAGCTGTGAAAGCAAATAGATATGAGAATTAACATAAATTGCAATTTTTTGAGGTATTGAACGAGATGAACACAAATCAGGTCACAAAACTTTCGGATGCAGAAATGTGCTTTCGTAAAACTGCGTGAACATAAAATGGCACTGACCAGCACATCCACGTTGGAATTTGAATTTGTCAGCTAACTTTAACACCCGTAGCGCTGGTGGAATGAACAGAACTGTGTAAGAACAAGAGTGTGAAATTCTAGATCCGATGGTAAATATATAGGTGACGACACAGGTGCAGCGAAAATGTAAACCCAAAGCTATTTGATATACTGTTTCAGGAACAATATTTGAATTTTACAGCTGCGAGATCAGGAAGCATTAAGAAGCCATGTAAATAGAAACGCAGAACTAAGAGAACCTGGTACAACGGCACAGACTTATTTGATATTGCAGGAACAAGATGTGGAAATACAAAAATCAAAGACATGTAGACTCGATCGCATGCAGTTGTCTAGCTCAATACAAAGCTGTGCAGATATGAATCCATTGTGATACAAATTTATGAAACTACAGAACTTCTGCAATACAAACGCCACTATGATACATGACAATAGAAAAACAAAGAGCGCAAGTCAGGACGGTATAAATATAGTATATTGCTACACATAGGCTAGGTGTGGAACTATGGAGCCATGGGAACACAGAGCTGGGAGAACATGGATATGTGGCTTGTATTCTGGAAAGGCATGCACGACAAATGTTTCAAACGGAACCGGGCTATTGATGCCGATGGTGTTTTTGGAGAGATTATAGCTGAATATTCTCTTAACTTGGTTTTCGTGTGCGTATTTTTGTTAGGAGGACTTTTCTTCATTTTGAATTTGGTACTTTCAGTGATATCATTTTGTGTCATGGTTTCCCCAAGTACAATGAGCGTTATCATATCTTTCCCAAAGGATGTAACATTTTTTTCAACATCCTTGTCTTCAACAGCAGGGGTCCTAGCATTTTTCTTAACCCAATACTTTCCATGGAAAAATAAGCTCAGAATTGTTGTGAGCCAACATCCATGATATGACTAAGCTATTGCCTGTCGTACCTCCATACACGGGTTTTGTTTTAACATTGTGTATAATGTTCAGCTAGCTGCTTTGGACCGTAAACTATACTGATAAATGTTTTAATATCTGTGTAAATTGAAAAAAAAAAACCATTGTGTTGGAGGCGTATGATCGGCGGATGATGTGCATTTATTCACTACAGTGCATTTATTATTGGTTCCATGACTTAGCAATTCCCTCCTCCACCCCCCACCCCCACCCCCTCGTCTGTGTACTTCCCCTACCCTGTACCTGTGTCTGCTATTCACAGAGACCGACTGTGCTGCATGTTTCCTCTTTGTTTCTCTTTCTTTCGAAGCCCCCTCCTACCTTTTTCTATTTATTACTCTCTACTCTACCCCTCTTTCTATCTTTCACTCTCTCTCCCCCTCCTCCCCCCCCCCCCCCCCCCCCCCCCCGTGTATGCGTGTGTAGGCATGTGGTATGCGTTGTGTGTGTGTGTGTGTGTGTGTGTGTGTGTGTGCGCGCGCTAAAACAGATTGTTGTGACTGCTGAGGAGTAGTCACATTCTAAGAATTGATCCTTTTATGAAGTGTTTTATTCCTGAAGAAATCTTTGAGGCGAAAGCTTGAACATTAAAGTTGTCCCTGTGGGAAAAGACGTTCAACTTGTTTTAGTATCCATATATATATATATATATATATATATATATATATATATATATATAGATAGATAGATAGATAGAGATAGATAAACAAACTAATAAATTACAAGGATAAGTACCGAGCGCCATTCCAGCAACTTACAGAGCAGCTTGGTGTTGCAATGACTGCAAGAAATATTGAATTATTAATAAAGCTTGCTCTTATGTCTTAGATTGTAGAAATAGGGGGATGATAAGCCTTCATAACTGCAGTGGTAGATAATTCTGCCTAACTGACAGTATGTGCTTGAGTGGGTGAGTGGGGAATAATAAATGCTTCTCCAAATGAACCTTCAGCAAGCTTATAGTCTCCAAAGGGGGAGACATTCTCCAATGGGGGGAGGAAGCTCACTAACATATAACTCCTGGTCAGATACCGGTATTAACCGTTTCTATCCTGGTGTTTAGGGTTGCTAATTGTGGTTTGCATAATATCATAACAGAAAAATATATGATATTATGCAACCCTGAACACCAGGATAGAAATGGGTTAACAATTGCAGACACAAATGGAAGTTCCTATCAGCGAACAGAAAATAAAAAAAAACACATGTAAAACACTGACTGCACATGATGGCAGACAGCGATAAAAACACTGACAACACTGACCCCCCCATATCATGACGACTGCACCAGCAAGAAACAACGTTGTAGATTTTAATGCTTACATTTTAATCAAAGTTTTAACATATATATATATATATATATATATATATATATATATATATATATAGAGAGAGAGAGAGAGAGAGAGAGAGAGAGAGAGAGAGAGAGAGACAATACCAAAGAAGTGTAGACTGTGAAATATCTTTATTTGATGCCAAAGAAGCACAGACACAGTCAGCCGTGCCTCCTGATGAGTCATATCCAACGGACGGAAGGTCTCAGAGCAGGCAGTATGAATGGTTCTGTCTTCAAAATGGCTTCCAACGGTCCCCCCATATGCTGCTATTGAAGAATCTTATATTTGAAATATATTTCCCTGATTTTTCATCCTCATTTTCCTTCTTTACCCATTTCCAGCTCCCTACCCCACCTATTTAAAAGAATCTTTGCCAAGTCATTAATGTAATGATGGAGGAATTGTAAGCCTGCATTTGCTTTCCCCCACTACTAAATAGTTTCAACATTATAGTTTGGTCAATCAGTGGGAGATTGCATCTCTTAGAGATCCAACTAAAGGCTCTTCAGCACAGTTTTTTGCTGCTGTCAGCACTTAAATGACTGACAATGCTATGGTTATTAAACAGTAGATCTGACCACTCTGACTGTTGACACCTTTTGACCTCCCTTGCATCTTTAAATGAATCCTCGAGCATACGCTCAAAGATTATCCCCTACATTATACTGTTACACACTGATTTTAGTTCAGCCATGTCTCCCTCATGAGTCCGATCCAGTGGATAAAAGGCCCCAAAGCAGGCCGTATGAATGGTACTGTCTTTAAAATGAGCTACAATAATCTACATGTGCTGCTAGTGAAAATCTTAGAGTTGAAATATATTTCGCGATTTTTCATTCTCATTTTCCTTCTATATATGTATAGGTGAGTGCGTGAGTGTGTGTGTGTGTGTGTGTGTGTGTGTGTGTGTGTGTGTGTGTGTGTGTGTGTGTGTATTTGTGAGTGTGTGTGTGTGTGTGTGTGTGTGTGTGTGTGTGTGTGTGTGTGTGTGTGTGTGCGCGCACGCACTTGCCAGTATAAATGTGTATGTGTTCGTTTTACCTGCTTCTGTCTGAGCGTGCATGAGTGTCTGTATATCGGGTAAGCATTTGAGCACGCGTGTGCGTATGAGCATCTGATACCCATGTTGAAAAGTATTAAGATTATACCAGCAATGTAGGACAAGTGAACAGACATTACACAACATGCATTAATCAAACAAATCGCAAATATTGTGGTAAAAGAGACGCAATATGAAATAAAGTAATGAATCCCATAGTGCTAGCAATATGAAATAAAGTAATGAACCTAACAGCACTATAAAACCATCGCAAGAAAAATTGTCAGTTACCTTGGTGCCATGTATTGCAATATGTAGCATTAATAATTAAGTAATGTACGTTCGTAATTTCTTCTCTTTTTCTGTGCCAATTCCAGCATCATTGTTTTCAAATCAATCAGTTCACGAAACAAATCATAAACATACTCCTTTCCAGTTAAAAATGTAATTGATCATCTTCTGTTGATCCAAAAAGGTCTATGAATATGATTTCCCAGTTTGACAATTGGTTGGGAAATTCCATACCTAGTGTTGTTTACGTGTTTGTAATTTACTTCGAGTGCCAAAATCATGGTCTAGCTGAGCTGGGTAGACCTTTGTAGTTACATCGTGTGTAACAGTGTTCGATGTTTCAATAGTTTAATATTTATTACTGTCTTAAATAGTTATGCGCTATTTCTCTGTATTTTCTTCCACTAGATATACAACATTACCATACATTAGGATGGTATTAGAAAAAACACTTGGGAATTTTATATGGAGATAATGAAACTTAAATAACTGAGGACACTGATGTCGTTTTTTTGTTTTTGTATCTGTGACGAGTATTGGGGCTGAAGGTGTGGTCCTCTAGGGGAAGGATTGAGTATATTTTCTCTATTAGAGTCATGTTAGAGGTATATTAAATTTTCACCACCACCCCCTTTCTCTTACTAACGATGGAAGGAGCAGCTTCCAGGTACTAGTCATCAAAAGAAATTCTAATTTTTGTCAGGGCTGTAAGAAAAACATTCAAGAGTGGCTTTGTACTAATTCTCCTCAGGCCTGTGCACTTAAAAGTGCCTGTAGCTCCGAGTGACAGAGTTAGAAATGAGTTCAAATATGAATTGATGTAAGAACAACAAAGAACCGACCCACATTAAGTGTAATTTCACACACCCACTTTACTTGCGTATACAAGAGTAAAATATACAAGTAAGTAGAATTTCAGTCAAATAAGTCTTTGTTTGGGCTGATTTTCCCCCACGTTATCACATCATAAAGAGAGGGCATGTTCTTGATGAGTTCAGCTGGAGTCAACTTTGATCACTTAGCTAGTTAGCTGAAGAGGTGTGTGAATCTCTCTCTAACTGTTAGTGACTGGTCCACCTTTTCTTTAGGCATGCTTGATCCTGTGCTGGGCCTGTTGCAGGAAGTCTAGGAAGACTAGGATGACCAGGAAGAACTGGACCCAGGATCTGGTCACATGACAGAACCTGGTTTGTAGTTAACCAGCTGAGAGTCTGGCCTCGCAAGTCCTCACACCTTCCCTCTCGTTTTCACTAAATGTGTGAAATCTCAACCGGCAAAGGATAAGACAAGCATGAATATATCTGCCATAATTATCAGTGTCCAATTCAGTTCTTCACTCAGATTTGAGTGGATTTTGAACAAGTGGTAGGAAACTGTAAGAAAGTACCGAACAATCGAAGGTAAACAACCCTTTCATTTTAGTTGCAAAGTGAGGCAACTACAGGCGGAAATCTAAACAAATCTTAAACGTTTAAGTCACACATCCGCTAAACATGAAGAAAGACGAAACACAATGTTTGGCGGATGTGTTACTTAACCCTTTTAAGATTTGTTTTCAAGATTTCTTCATTTTTTTGTTACAAACTCAGCTGAAATAACTTAGCCAAAGTACACATGTTGATTCGAGTCACATACTGCAAAGCGTTAAGACAGTCAGTCAGCAGTGTCCATAAATGACCATAACAGTTTTTTCACCAGTATAGGCATACTGTTATCCTGTCAGAAGATAGCAATCAGTGATCATCTAAACAGATAGTATCGAATAGTGGCAAAAAGTCATATTCTTGAAATAGAATGCTAATCAAGCATCTTAACAGTTTTGATAGATGTCACGAATTGTATCGCGAAATACAGGCAAACCATTTCATGTCTTTGGGTTTAGAGAGTCAAGACTCACAGCTGTTGTTCCTGACAACAATGTTGTCATCCTTGGCTATAATTCAAGTCGCAAAGATCCTGCGCTTCTCAGATCTATGGCCATACTAGTTTCTTTCATGAGACTAAACGCGCACTGTTCACATCACGTTGAAGATTTTTAAGAGAGTCAGTCTGGTTAGAAATTAGACTAAAACGAACCAGTTCTACAGTCAGCACTATTTACTCATACAACTTGTCTCAAGATTATTGACACTGCTACCCGTGTTACCTCAACCAGCAGAACATTGACTGACCATAATTACGTCACTTGTGCAGTCTCAGTGGTTGTGGTTGGTATGATGCGCCTGGTGTGTTGGCAAAGTGTCTTTGTGCTTGTCACCTCTCATTTCAGCCTCCACCGCTGACTAGCACCACTGCTTGCAGCACTGCGAAAAGGAGAGCGGAACGCGTCAGTCTTTCCTTGTCAGTATACAGCCTCGCTACCAGCAAGCCCTGTGTAGTGCCTCCTCGTGACGACACACGTCAACTGGGATCTTACGGACTCAGGCTGAACTACAAGGGACTCGGGAGGAAGTCTGACCCCAAACGGGTGGCGGGCATGCTCTGACTGACTGAAACCAATTTATTGTCAGATTAACTCAAAGATGTACTGACATTTAAGAAAACATTATGAACAAAATACCAACGTTTTTCATTCAAAGCAAAGAAGTATAATTAACACACAAAAATACGCGCGCACACATACACATACACACACAAGCGCACACACAAGCGCACACACAGCAAGCGCGCGCGTGCGTACTCACGCACATACACGCACACATACGGGCGCGCGTGCCCGCGCGCACACACACAAACGTACGCACTTACATAATAAATACAAATACACGCATCTCAATACGAACACACTCATACCCTCACATACACTCAAACTTACTCACACAGACATACACACGCCCCCACACATACGCGCGCGCGCGCGCACACACACACACACACACACACACACACACACACACACACACACACACACACACACACACTCATACTCGAGCACTCGTACACACATGCATTCACTCTCATAAACACACGCATACACGCACACATACACGCGCACGCACATACACTTCCACGCCCATTCAGGATACGCTTCGGTGTTTGCATTCCGATCTGTCGGAGTGTAACAGCAGGGGCCCAGAAATCCCACTAGTCGGACATCGACACAAGTCTGGAGCAAGCTATAGACAAAAAGTATTTCGGAAGGATGTGTTCCATCAAATGGATGATGTGAGTGTGCTGCTGTGTGAATCAGACGACGTCATTCAAGAATATTCCTGCGATCCGTGTTCGGAAGACGATCGCTTTTTCTGGTTTAACAGCATGCAGGCTCACCTGCGTGATGATACGCCCTGGTGCCTATGAACCAGACCCAGCCATGGGTCAAATAGCTTCACTGGCTTGTGGACGTCTTGGGAGAGACAAAGGCTAAGGGAGTAAACCCTGAATGAAAATCCGGAATGAAGCCCCTAAGGTGGTTGGTCGACACAACGTGACACCTTCCGGTAACTCTTGCAGTTGTGCTGGCACCATTCTGTACTGGCTTGTCCTTTCCGTTGGATCCTGCCAGCAAGTCAAAGAGGGGGATTTTTGGCGATTGGGTACACCAGGAACTCCGTACACGTAACCCAAGCCTGCGCCCTGCAGAGGTCACTCCAGTGCCACTGTCCCAGCAACAAAAACAACACTGGAGACAGCAGTTACGGGTTATAAGCCCAGAGCGTATTGGCGTAAGCTCAGGCGCTACGGTTGACTCCGACAGTGGGAGGAACCATCACGTTCAACAGGTCAGCTACGGTCCGTTTCAAGCTGAGCAGCCCTTAGCCAATAAGGTGCTGACCCGCCACAGTCTGCCTGCTTCAATGGGTGCTTGGAGCTAAGCGAAAAGACCGAAGAGCACACTGTAAACCTTGTACACCGAGCAAAGAAAACAGAAGAAAGAAATCAAAATCACCAGCCTTGTGGCTGGCAACTGAAATATCACAACAATGTGTCCTGGCCTTTCTGACAACCTCCAGCAAGTTGATGACGCCAGTAAAACGGCCATCATCGACCTCGAACTGAAGAGGCTCAACATTGACATTGCCTTGCTGAAAGGGACAAGATTCCCCTCCAACGGCAGCCTCAGGGAGAAGGACTACACGTTCTTTTGGCAAGGACTAGAGCCAGAGGAGCACCGACAATGTGGCCTCGGATTCGCAGTGCGAAACTGTCTCCTGTTCTGAGTTAAACCACCCTCCAAAGGGACAGCACGAATCCTGTCTGTCCGACTCACAACCTGAACTAGACCAACAAACATCCTTAGCGTCTATGCTCCCACGCTTTGCTCTACAGCTGAGACTAAGCATGAGTTCTAAGAAGAGCTGGAAGCCAAGATCAGAGAGGTACCTGCAAAGGAACACCTGTTGTTGCTCGGAGACTTCAACACCGGAATGGTGCAGACCACAGCTCCTGGCCCTGCTGCATTGGCTGCTTTGGTATCGGCAAGCTCAATGAGAACGGGCAGCAGCAGCTTGAACTTTGCTTCTACCACGACCTCTCGCAACAACACCAAGCGGACGGCCCGTAATAGCGCCAATGAGTGCTGGCTGAACCTGTGCCAGAGCATCCGGATCTCTGCCGTCTGTGGCAACATATGCACCATGTACGAGGGCATTATGAATGCGTTCGGCCCTAGCGCCATCAAGATCGCTCCTCTAAAATCTACCTCTGGTGATGTCACCACCGACCACAGCAAACAGATGGAGAGAGGGGGGAGCACTACCAGGACCTATACTCCAGGGAGATCTAAGTCACCCACACAGCCATCGAGAGAGCACCACCCTCTGCCTGCCATTGAGGAGCTCGACGCCTTATCCACCACTGAGGAACTCAGCAAGGCCATCGGCTCGCTAGCCTGTGGTAAAGCTCCAGGTAGCGAAGGCATTCCGCCAGAAGTCATCAAGGCCGGCAAGGAGAGTTCTCTCCTCAGTCACCTATACGAGCTCTCTACTGCTGTGTTGGGTGGAAGGGGACCGTACCCCAGCATATGCACGATGCAAACATAATCACTCTATATAAGAGCAAAGGGGACGCAGTGATTGCAACAACTGTCACGGAATATCCTTGCTCAGCATTGTTGGCGAAGCCTTTGCCCGTCTCGGCCTCAACAGATGTGAGGTCGACCATTGACATGATATTTTCCTTGAGGGCAGCTACAAGAGAAGTGTCGCGAGCAGAGACGACCCTTGTTCATTGTCTTCATAGACCTGACCAAGACATTCGACGTGGTCAGTAGGTCAGATCTCTTCACCCTACTACACCGGATTGGGTCCACCCCCCCTTCCCCAAGCTCCTGACATGAATGGCAATGTCCAGTATGACGGTTCATCTTCGGACCCCTTCCCAAGCAAGAGCGGTGTCAAACAAGGATGCGTGCCCACTCTGACACTCTCCGACGTCCTCTTCTCCCTGCTGCTACGCGACGCCTTCCGACAGTCTGAAAACGACATCTTCCTCCACACTAGGAGTGACGAAAGTCTCTTCAACCTCTGAGCAAAGATGAAGGTATGGAGAGCTCTCATCAGGGAGTTGTTGTTCTCAGATGATGCTGCCCTCACTCCCCCCCACACCGAGGAGGCGCTACAACGGCTCATCACCTGCTTCCTGCTTTGCTGATGCCTGCACCGAGTTCGGCCTCACAATCAAGCTAAAGAAGCCAAACATCATGGGCCAGGACTTCAGCAGCACTACCCACATCTCCATCGGTGATCACACTCTTGAAGTGGTCGACGACTTTACTTACCTGGGCTCCACCATCTCCAGTAACTTCTCTTTGGACGCCGAGCTGAGCAACAGCGATGGCAGGTCTAGCGAAGAGAGTCTGAGACAACACCATGCTAACGTCAAACACCAAAATGAGTGTACCGAACCTACGGGCTCAGCACTCTTCTATATGGAAGCGAAGCATGGACAAGCATGCCGACTGAACGTCTTCCACCCGCTCCGAAGACTCCTGGGCATCACTTGGCAGGACCGCATCACTGAAAAGGATGTTCTTACCTAGGCAGGCATGCCGAGCATGTTTGCCTGCGCTAGTTTGGCCATGTCAGCTGCATGGACAATGGTCGCATCCCAAAGGACATGCTATACGGGGAACTGGCTATAGGCTCCAGACCCACAGGACGACCTGACCTACGCTACAATGATGTATGCAAGCGCGACCTGATGACAAGCAACCTCGACCCAGCAGACCTGGAGACAGCAGCTTCAGACCGGTCCAGCTAACGGTCCACCATCAAGGCCGGCATATCAAGCAAAAGAGCAGAAGAGAAAGGCCCAGTGGGCAGAACGGAGGCATCGCAGACGGCAAAGAATTGTCTCGGCACCCACAGACAACTGCAACAGAATCTGCCGCTCGAGGGTCGGGCTCTTCAGCCACAGCAGGCGCTGCAACTCCACAACTGACTGATCCATGGCGCAACACCATCGTCTCTCGAGACAGACGGATGCCAACAATTTATGTCACTAACTTACAATATGTCATCGAACAAAATCTTCCTGTGAATGGATACAGTGACAATTTTCCAGGATGCGTCACATGAAAATAAAAGGAATTAAAATCAACAGAACAGGTCACAAAATTGTGATCCACAATTCCATTGGAACATTTCAGGAAGAAAGTTTTCTTGCTGAGCTCTTCCGCTCACCATTTTCCAGTGTGTCTACAATTATGCCAGTCCAGAAGAAGCACTAGAGTACTGACTACAAATGTTCAGTTCTGTTTTTGATACACATGCTGCAAACAAAATACACAGAGTTAAACATACTCCTCAATCTAAATGGATGACTGAGGAAATACAAGCTGCAAAATTCCTTTGCGAAAATATTTTTGAGACAGGAAGTAATACGAATTCAAGAATCAGCGAAATAAGGTTAATTCACTCAAACGACCGCCACAAAAAAAATGCTGCCAGGATCTTCTTTCTTCCAAACAAAACTAAAAGATCAATATGGAAAGCTGTAAACGAAGTTATAGATAAAACATTCAATATAAAACATGTCACATAAGCAACATCACACCAAATGAACTCCATAAACATTTCACAAGAATGGCAGAAAGTGTCATAATACAAAATTATACTGAACTGAAAAAATGAACAATTGAAAGTGCTCTGCAGTCCCAAGAATGTTCATTCCAAACTGTCAGTACACAAAGTATCTGTAACTGATGTTTACTGTTCCTTATGCCATTTGAAGGAGACAGGGGGTTGTGAATTTACTAGAACTGATGGCGAAATTCTAAAACTTTCATCTCCAGTCATACCAGAAACGCTTACATACATATACAGCTTGTGCATAGAAAGTCCCCTTCCAACACAGTTTAAAGTTGCAAAGGGCATTCCCATCTTCAGATCTGGTGACGATTCCCAGTCAACTAATTACAGACCAATATCTATTTTCCAGTATTATTCAAGCCCTTAGAAAAAGCACATTTACGATTAACAGCATTCACGAAATACTCCACGTCATCTACTGATTCATAGTCAGTATGATTTTAGAAAAATATATTCATGTCCTGCTGCTCTAACAAACTTAGCAGATCACTGGCATATGAGTGTTATGGAAAATAAATTCTGTGGAGCATTGTTTGTAGATTTTGCGAAGGCTTTTGATGTCGCAGACCACAAGTTATTAAGCAAAAACATATCATTCTATAGCGTAACAGAAATGCAGTCCGACTGATTTCATCATTCTAAGAGTCGGCAACAATTTGTCACTCTTAAGTTTTTAACATCAACTATTTTACTCGTCAGATATTACCTCATGCTTCAGTTTCAGGTCCTCTCCTATGTTCCATTTATGTACATGATCTCCCTCTTCATATCGAAGAATCCCGTGAACTGTTCTGTAATGATATCACGATTCATACAAGCTCTTCTAACCTTAATTCTGTGTATGCATCATAACAAAAAATCTGTTGGTAACATGAGTGGATGATGCAGTGTGAATCATATGTCACTAGGCCCCATTAAGACGAAAGTCATGCCCATAGCAACGTCAAAGAATGCAAAATATAAAGCAGTTTCCTTCTTCTGTTTTTATCAACAATGTAACAATTGAAAACATGGACAATCACTGTATTCAAGGCATAATAGTAGCCCACAATCTTTACTGGACTGCTCACATAAAAGCATCATGCAAACTTGCACCCACACAAATGTGTCAGTTATGCAGGATTGAGCACTGTTTAAAATTTCATGTCATAAAATAATTCTTGAATGCAAACTTTCTTCCGTCAGTTTCTATTCGACGCTATTTGACTCAGTCAGCGCAAATTCAATGAAACTTTTTATTATCTACCAACATGCCCTTAAAGCAGTTCTCCTGAAATCCTTGCGCCTCATATAACCGGATTGTATTCAAGCTGGAGTTCTACCATTAAAGGATATGTTTGCGATAAACGAACGAATGTTCATGCAAAACAGACAAACAAAGTGTCTGGTCAGCCCTGCGAAGTATCTAATTTCAAATTTAACATAAATTCTAAAAAATTATACAAGACACCCATTCCCAGAATTAACCAATTTATAAGTCTATGTTATTTGGTCCGCTTCTGTGGAAGTCACTTTTCTACCTCAGCTTAAATGCCATCAAAGCTCAGAAACTTGCGGAAGAAAATTGCGTTTACATATTTTTGCGCACATTCACTAGTTATATAGATATGCACTAAAATCGTATAATCAAAGCCTATCTACATGTATGTTGTTTCTATATCATCACCAACATACACTTTATTTACTTTCCCAAAGTAACTGCTATTGTTTACAAGTTCTACTGTTTCAAAACAATTTGCTTCTGTAAATGATTTGATATGTAGTGTCAGTACATGCAAACGTCAGTCTGTGAAAGCATAAGAAAAATTGTCTGTAACTCACTGTCCTCTTGTATAAATGATTAGATGATTTATCCTCACAAAGTTCTTGGTGTTATTATAGACAATAATTTGTCATGCCTTTTATTTCATAATGTTCTGTAAAGTTCTAATTCAACAAGGCTCACCAGTTTCAAAACTAAATAAAACAATTTTAGACCAACATTGTTGTATGCTGGGTTTTTTTTTTTTTTTTACTTCCTGTGTTGAATTTCATATTCTTCTACATTATGGAATTCGGCCAGTGACTACATATTAAAATCGCTCTTCAATCGTCATAGGCGGGCTGCTAATTTAATTCTCCTGAGATCTTCAACTGTAACTCTTAACTGATTAGAAACGTTTAGACATAGTGCCTCTAAAACGGAAACTCATCTGTAAGAAACGAATTTTCGTGTTTAAGATAATGGCCAGTCAAGCCACCTCAACTCTTGAAAAAGAAATTGGAAAAGAATCTCATTCGCAATGTCAACAAGGTTAAGGTAACCCTATCAATCAAATTTTGAAATCTTGCTTGTTTATTCTGGTGGTTGTGTTTGTAACTGACTGTCTTCATTTAATGTAAACACTAGTTGTCTAGACTCTCCGAAAGACATCACTTCTTACATGTTATGCAAAACCTTCCGAACAATACTAATTGATAATAACATTGTTTTTGTTTCATATAGCAAAATCCCCCCCCCCCCCCCCCCCCCCCCTCTCTCTCTCTCTCTCTCTCTGAATGCATGTATGTGGATTCGGGCATGTGAAAGGCATTCCGTTGGCTGGTGTGTTTGTAAAGAATGAGATCTGTCCATATTTTACACCAGTGAATGTTGTATCAGATTTGTTCCGTGGTTTTATTGTTTACAAATCTTTGTTTGGCACCATAAAATATGTCATGTTTGTATGTGCAACCTGCTCAAGGCTCGCCATATTGTCCTGTTTTTGGTAAAGAAACTGGAATTCTTTGTTAGAAGACTTTCTGTGTGACTGTTTACTTTTTGTTAAAATGAGGTTGATGTGTTTATGTGCGGTGACTTTAACAGTAGAGTCTCAAATTTCTTTTGTGAGTTTGAGGAACGCATGTCTATATACAGTGATCAACATAAAAGTGGTCCTCTGCATGTTCGCAGTTCATAAGATGTTGTCCTGGATAATAACGGGAAAAAAAAATCTATTTAACATGTGTATTGCTTTGAAACTGTGTAGAAAGAAACTCGTGGAGAGCGTGGCAGCAGGGAGTCCTCAGAAGAGAAACCCCCTTCAAGCAAATGTTTCGGCCCTTATCTCCTGACACTGGGGGGGGGGGGGGGGGGGGGGGGGGGGGGGGTTGGGCTACACCCGATTCATGACTCCGGATGTTCCTCTGCTGCCCTTTTTTTTCCATCTTTGGACGAGTCATGGCTGGGATTTGAACCCATGACCCTCTGGACATGCACATTTTAGGGATTGTCCACTTTAATGTCTCGCACTCTAACCACTGAGTCACTGGGGCACCTGATATTTGTATGGAAAGTTAAGCCTTATGAAGTTCACTTTTGTTCCTCCTTGACCACCTCTCTGCCGTTTCTGCCATTGCTTTCAGGGCTCTGGTTTTTTCCCTCCCTGCAATTGAGACCTGTTTCATGAGGCTGTATGCAGACGTTCCTACAAACCCCCTAGCTCCAATTTCTGTAGTGTGGACTTTGACCTGATAGCCTTCTCTCCTCATGCTGTTGCCAGATCAGCATACTTTTCAGTCTTGTAGGTTTGAGCTTCCTCCATTCTGTTCTCATATGGCACCGTGAGCTCGATCATGATCAGCTGCTTGGTTGACTGAGAGTGGACTACTATGTCTGTCTCATGCTACTCTTGCTGATGATTTCTGGGTGACTCTTCTATTCTGGGAGACCTGCAGTGCACTCCCAGTCATCTGCCCCGTCCAACAGACTCTGCCTGCATGTTCCGAGTAGCACTGTTGTTCTTGGCCATGATTTGATGCCTCCTGCCGCGCTGTGTATTTTAAATGGTGTGTGTAAGGGCGACCTTCAAGGTCGCTACACATACATATACGACAGCGGTAGCAGTGTCAATGACTATTTTTTGATGTGTGTGTGTGTGTGTGTGTGTGTGTGTGTATGTGTGTGTGTGTGTGTGTGTGTGTGTGTGTGTGTGTGTGTGTGTGTGTGTGTGTGTTTAAAAATTTTCATTTCTTCATCCCAACAATAATTAACAATCATACAAAGTATTTAGATCTTAATAATTATAACAGTGGTTTGAAGATGTTTTTTAAAAGAACTAAATATCTGAAAACAACAAAATCAAAATAATAAATGAAAAATGAAATCGCAAATCGAGATCCTAAGCAAAGACATGATCAAATAAACGTAATAATTTCAAAGGATAGAAATTACATTAATAACTGAACGAACATATCACTGATCCCACAAACTTACCTCCCCCCCCCCTCCCCTCTTCAGCCCCTTCCCTTGAGGCAAAATGAAAGCTTACATTCATCTAGATTTAGATATTAATATTAATTCCTTTAAACACTGGATATATAACAAACAAACAAAAATATTTGCAATCAGCATTCACAGTGATCTGTATGTATGCATATTTTCTATTTAGCTTAAATTATCTCTCCCACAGTTACTATTTCAATATAATCCAATACAATACAAAATAACATCAGTGATTACAATAATAACAACACTATCATCGTATCAACATGAATAAAAACACTGGTAAAGATAATATTGATGATAGTAATAGCAATTAGTAGTGGTTGTAAATTTCTATAATAATGAGAGTTCCGGTAGGTTTATAATAGTATCTAAATTTTTGAACATTCTTACTGCAACGTTGCTACCATAAAGTCAATCACAATCCCAAAGCAAAGCCACCATCAAACAACAACACAATACAAGAATAAGATTTAAAAAAACACACACACAAACTTATTTCTGCCGCTGCTTACAAAAAACATCGCTTCAAAACCATGACCAATCCCGCCTATTAAATAGATAAACAGATTGATTGACAAATAAATGAATACATAACTAATTGAATAGATGAATAAGTAGATAAATCGATTAAGTAAACGAATCAACAAATAAATAAACATACAACGAAACAAATAATTAAATACATAAATGAGTAAATAAACAAATACATACATACATAAATACAGGCCAAAGTGCTATTATCAACAGAAGATTACAGGAGTGGGTGTAAGAAAATAATATCACCAGAGAACATAAGCCGGGTTTAAGAAAAAAATTGCACTGTTGATCACTTGTTCACATTATCGGCATTTACAAAAACAATTTTGTTTAATTCGTAAATTGTATGTTGCTTTCATTGACTTTGAGAAGACGTTTGATTCAATTACACAGAACTTTGCTGTGGCGTACCATACTTAAAAATGGTATTCATGGGAGACTTTGTAAATATGTTATAAGTATGTGTGATTGCGTAAAGGCAAGAGTGCGATCTGGTGCTGCTTTAACAGACTATATAATTGTACTTCTGGTGTGAGACAGGGCGATGTCAGTACCTCTTTTCTGTTCTCTTTATTCATCAATGAATAAGGGAGTGGAGTTTTGTGTGTATGACGGTTTTTTTTTTTTTTCATCCCGCTATTATGGCAGCCATACTCCATCTTCGGGGAGATGCCAATATCCATTTGCGACATTAATTACAGTGTATATTCCCATTCGAAGGGGCTATGGCCTTTATGAATAACACATTTGAGTCTCTCTGGTAATATACGCAAGTACCTGTAATGTCTATAAGCCAAAGTACACAAATGACAAAGTGTGTAAGCTAGAGTATACATAGTGCACGTAACTGCTCTGATAAGACAACAAAGCAACTCTTACACATTTCGTCTGATTTCTTTAACAGTTGATAAGCGTCTGATCAAGGCCAGCAGCAGCATAGAACTGAGTATGATAATGCTGGTAGGCAACATGCTGACCTGTGCTGTGATTGTCACTATCACCCTGAAACCAACCGACGCCAGATGCATCATCATCACAGCGAGCTTCCCACTGTCGTTCACGCTGACTTACGGGCCGTTGTTGATGAAGGCTAACCAAATCTACCGCATCTTTCTACGCAAGACAATGACACCAAAAAAGCCTCGCTTCATTCTCTCCCGGGCCCAGGTTGTCTTTGTAGGCGTCATCGTCCTTGGCCAGGTTTGTGAAGACGTTGAGGGAGCTGGGAGAGGCTGGGGTTTTCGTTGGGGGGGGTGACGTAAGGTAAAAGTTTCAAGCTGCCGACGGGACTAAATATAGCTGGCAGACAAATTTCGTTTGACTGATAGATATGACCTCGTAATTGTTTTTCATAATGGTTGTCTAGATGAGTGAAAGGGTGCTCGCGTTCTCCGAGTTCCGTTAACCGACATCTAATCATCTCTCTCTCTCTCTCTCTCTCTCTCTCTCTCTCTCTGTACCACCCACTAGCGTTTTTGCTCATACACGTTTTTCACGCATCCTCTTAATAGTGAACACGTCGAATCTGACCACTAGAATTTAATATCAGTTTCCTTCCCAATAACAGCCTACACAAACTGGAAAATGAAAACTAGAGAGATTGTTGAGAAAACTCGTCTGGCAAGATAATTAAGTCGATGTATTATGTGATCGAATTAGTAGTGAGACTGCACTAACTATGACAGATAGAGCGATTGGTCTAGTCGATGTTGATGTAAATATTGCATTAGATGTGTTTAATACCTATGTAACGAATCACGATAAATGTATGAAGAACAAATGGAAATAGATAAGAGAGATTTTCACGGCAGGATAAATGTGGTCATTAATCTTTGGTAACCCAAAGATATAGGGCTGATTGTCTGAATATTTGTCCTGTTTTATTTTGTAGTTGCCTCGTTGCGCTCAGGATTATCTCTTGGTATGTTGAGTGTAGTACTAGAGTTACGCATCTTGGTAGCGATGTAATATATAAGATAATCTGTCAGTTAACTACAGCATAGTAACGGCTGTATGGTGAGAGCGACAAGCTAGGCTTGTGGATCTGCTGTTCAATGACCTGGCCCTCTGAGCTGGGGTCCCAAAATTCTAGATGTTAGGCATCTGAGAGACGGTGTTCTGTGTCTCCTTGTTCCTGTGGATCTCTACAGCTGCCTGAAGAGGTGGTGATCCTAGTGGAATGTTCATCTGGTTTGCCCTTCATGTCTGTGGAGTCGTTTGGAGAAATGGCTGACGTGACCTTGAGGCTCTTGTAATTCGTAAATTGTTCGTCTGAGACAGTCAGATATATATCCTTGGGGCTGTGCATGGCTGGAACTGTCGAGGTGCTGCCGGTTGGATTTGAGGGCCGGAGAGCGGAGTCGGATCTGCCCAGCCCTTTGTGTCTGCATGCATCGTGTGGAGGTGAGATCGAACATTTGTATTATTCATAGGATGCGACTTTGAAGTGACAAGAATGGGACTGTGGGGAGTTCCTGAAGCAACAATTCAGGTTGAGGACCAGAATACAAGAAAATGAAGGAGACGATTGAAAAGCTCCGAAGAGACTGGTGATTCTGACATTGTGCCAGGGTCCGAGTTTGGGCTATCGAAATAACTTTGTGTGGATGTATGGTACGACTGAGTGTAGCGTAGGAGAGTGACAGAAAATATTTGATGCGTCATGTATATGAAAATGAAACAGTTGATGGATGAATGAATAAATTAGTGTGTGACTGCTAATTGGAATTTTGTTGATTTGAGAGTGTGAATCGGGTGGGAGTTTGCATTAAGATAGGCACGCATTTTCAATTTCTTTTTATCAAAATCCTCCCCCCCCCCCCCCCCTCCCCCCCCGGTTTGGAATACACTTTGGCTAAAATAAAGGCAAGAACTCTTTACATTTCTCGGAAAACGAAGGACATTACAGAGAGTAACATTTCTTGTAGAGCTTTGAAAAGATCTGCAAGGAAAAGAAAAGATAGGAGTATATGTTGCTAAAAAAAAGTGTAGTAAACTCAACAAACGATCAGCAGGAATTTTTGAAAGGAAAACGCAAAAATATCAGTGAAGAAATGCTGCACCTATAGTGAGATATCTGTTGAAGTATGAGAAAAAAAAATAATGATGAAGATTATTTCTATAACCTGAAAGAGGAAATAATGTTTACGCATATGATATAAATACTTTTGATCGTCAAACTTCAAAAGAGGAGGTATTTGTAGCAGTGGAAAAGCTAAAGTACAGCAAGTCAACGATGACAGATTGAATCAACAGCGCATTGAACGATCATGGAGTTAATCATGTGGCTAATTTATATATATGTATATATATAAAAACTTTGATTAAAATGTAAGTGATAATCAAAGTTTTAACAGATGCCGCTCCCAACCCGGTTGAGCACTTTTTAAAAATTATTGTTGGTTAGCAACACAATTATATATATATATATATATATATATATATATATATATATATATATATATATATATATATATATATATATATATATATAATGCCTTTTTGATCTAGGAAATTTCCTGAAAATGGACAGAATCCATTACAGTGATTTATGAAAAAAAAGTCAGCATGTTGGCATAATATTTTTCCTTTTGTTTAGCTTTGCTTCGTTCATTATTTCAGTTGAGGATTCACGCCCCTTCATCTAGGGCTTTGACCTTAAAAATCTCTCTCTCTCTCTCTCTCTCTCTCTCTCTCTCTCTCTGTCTGTCTGTCTGTCTGTCTGTCTGTCTGTCTGTCTGTCTGTCTCTCTCTCTCTCTCTCTCTCTCTCTCTCTCTCTCTCTCTCATCACATCCATATATTTGCGCGCGCACGTGTGTATGTACGTATGTATGTGTGTTTGCATTTATTTGGATATGCGAGCGTCTGCGAGCGGTACACGTGTGTCAGATGAAACCGTTTGTATGCAGGATGTTTTGATTGATGTTTCTTTTATGATCTTTTGCTTGTGAATTTTTGTCTATCTGCTGCTTCTTTGAATTCGATGTTTCATTTCATGATCATTTTGGTATCGTATTTGTGTGTGATTTAGTCCTTCGTTTTCGGTGTTTTCTGTTTCTTTTCTTTCTTTTTTTTTTTTCCCCCATTGGGACATGGTGTAGAAAAGCCGAAAGTTGATTATTTGCCTTCAACGATATTCATATCCGCAATCGTATTCACATTCTTTCACTCTCTTTTTAATTCACAAATGCCGTATAAGGTTTGCAACGTTTATGTATGTTTTCTTGTTGTTAATTGTGTTTGTGATTGTTGCACTTTGAATTGCTTTGCCTTCCTTTGGTTATTTCATTGTTGATATCAGTATTTGCTTCCTGGTGATGGTTGTTATTGTTTGTTTGCTTTGTTGTTTATATAATCATATTTTGATGCATACTTTGTGTCACTTGGTACTAGTTTCATAGATTAGTAACGGCAAACATGAACAATGGCTAAATAAGCCGAGACTTTTTACCGTTGTGAAATAAAAAATCATTGCCATAGTCATTGTCATTCTGTCTGTGTGTGTGTGTCTGTCTGTCTTACTTCCTTCGATCATCCATTTGCTGCTGTATCTGTGTGTACTTCAATCCTTCGTTCCAATGTTTCATTTTCTTTCATACTTTTTACTTTTTTCTGTGAAGGCGATGTATATAAAAAAAAAAGCATACGCGTTTACCCTCAATAAGATATTCATTATTATATTACAATATTCGTTATTCGTATAAACATTCTCTGTCTTTCTCTGTCTCTCTCTGTCTCTCTGTCTTTGTCTCTCTCTGTCTCTGTCTCTCTGTCTGTCTGTCTGTCTGTCTGTCTCTCTCTCTCTCTCTCTCTCTCTCTCTCTCTCTTTGATGGTAAAATTCAGTCATGCATATGAAAATGTCTGTTTCAAGGTCATTCTAACGGGTACATTAGCTGCCCTGACGTCCCCATCAGCCACAACGATCATGCGTAGCCTCTCCTCGCCGGAGGTTTACTGGGAGTGCATAGGAACTCGATATGTCATTGGTTCACTGGGCTGTACAACATCATCCTAATGGCCCTCTGTGCAGTGCACGCACTCAAGACACGGCAGCTTCAAGAAAATTTCAACGAGGCGAGATTCATTACCTTCACTTTCTACATCACTGTCGTGCTCTGGATAGGTTACTTCCCGGTCTTGGTGATTGTCAAGGAATACAGCATGCGGGCGTTATCCACGATGATTGCCATGCTCTTCAACCTGTTGTCCTGTCAGGCCTTTCTCTTCTTGCCGAAATTTTACGCCATCTACTACTTACCAGAAGAAAGATTGAAAGCAAAGATAGGCTCGCGTGGTCCAACACTGTCTAGAGCGCGAGTTCAGGGACTACGTATGTGCGCAGATTTACCGTAGGCCCGGAAAGTAAGGCCTCTAAAGAGACAGCGTGTAGCGTATGTTGACTGTGTCACCTTAGCCTGGTACCTGACTTGATCCAAAATTGTTTCTTTGGTGTTTTTTTTCCTGTATGTTCTGAGTGCGTTAGAGAAAACTCAATTCAGAATGGTTCATATTTGTTTTCTTTGTCTTTTCATTATAAGAAAACGATATAAATACAACATACTCTTACCCCCTCCCCTTTTTTATATTTCACCACTACCCTCAGCAACTCACAAACGTATATGAAGTTAATGCTATTGCACAGACTAGTCCTTCAGAATATTTATTCAGTTCCTTCAAATGGACTAATCCTTGCTACGGTCAGAATGTTCTGGCATATTTGCATTGGCAGGAACTCCTGGCATGTATTGGGACGGGACCAGTAGAATTTTCAGCCGCTAGCTGTTTTCTAGTGAGTGTTGAAAAAGCCAAACAAACAAATACGAACTGGGATGTAGCAAGAAAATGCAACTGGGTTGCAGCTAGAAAGTAGTGAAGCTGGCAAGTCTGTGGTTGTTTTGATCAGCAAGCATGTGGACTTTTAAACTGAGCTTTGTTGTTATCAAACCGTCACCGGACAATTATTGTCTCGATGGGAATGCATGGATGTATTACCTAGTTCAGATTGCACGAGAAATCAGTGACATTTCTGATTTTGCTCTTGATTTAGAATAGCGAACTCAAAGCGTTTGATTTTTTTTTTTATTTCAATGAAATATTTGACTCGTTTTTTTTTTTTTTTACAGGAACTTGACACATTGTTCTTCAAGTTTTTGTGGGATGGGAAATCAAATTGAGTAAGTAAAAAAGTGTGTGCCAAAATTATGAAAATTGTGGATTAAGAATGTTGAATGTTTTCGCATTCTTGTCGTCTGTTAAAAATATCCTGGTTAAAAAGAATATTCTATGGCAACCCTAATAATCTTCAGGATTTTGCCTCTTTCTTTGTTCCAGGACTGGACAAACTTAAAGTGCTGGGTAATGAATATGTCAGTACATTACTGACTAGAACAAACAAATACCTTTGGAGGGATGTCCTCAAACATTAAAAAAAAATCTTTAAAATGTATATCGAGTAATATTCATGATTTTGTCTCTGATTGTATTCATTATAATATTAATATATTAAGAGATAGGAAGATTGTCTACGTTAAACAATGGGGTGGAGAAAGGTATATGGCAAGTGAGAGATTTGATGAATGAAGAAGGAGTTTTCCTCTCATTTGAAAACTTCTGCAGAAAATTTCCCAATGTAAGACTATGTACTGTTTGCTGGTGTTATCGAGGCAGTGAAGACATATCAAAATAAAGTCCAATGCACTTTGACGCCAAGATATAGATTACAGGATCCAAAAATTGGACAATGATTTTAAAAGGGAATAAATGTGTATATTCAGTTCTTGTTGACTCGCCCATTCGTCCTGCAGGTCTTAATAATGGAACACCTACTATGCAAACTTGCCTGGAAAAACATATTTAGAAAATGTCTAATTTCGACCACTGACACACAGTTAAGATGGTTCAGTTTAGATTGTTACTTAGAATCCTTCCGACAGGCAGATATCTATTTCTTCGCAAAATTATTGAATCGTCTCTGTGTGCCATGTGTGATGAGGAAGAAGAAACTATTATACATTTATTTTGGAACTGTCATGCTGCAAAAAATTTTTGGAACAGTCTGGAGAGACTGCTGAACAGCACTTGTGAAACGTGTGTTAATCTAACTTTTTCTGAAAATCTTATTTTATTTGGGACCAGTGAGGGCGTTATCACTGATCAGGTGTTAGATCTGATACTTTTATTGGCTAAGTTCTATATTTACAAATGCAAATGGAACAGGAGCAAACCACGCATTACTGCTTTCATCGGGTTACTGAAACAAAGATACTCAATAGAGTGCTACTGTAATGCACTGAAAGGGGGAAAAAAATACTTTTCGATCATCAATGGCTCCCGTATAAACCTCTGATAGAATTTAAGACTTTGTTAACAAAGTATGCTTTTTATATATTTTTGAATGCTGCATGAACATCTACAATATGAATGTTTCTGCCATAAGGCCTAACTTACTTCGCTGAGTTTTAATATCAGGCGTATAGTTTGTCAGTTATTTCCATTCTTCCTTCTCTCTTGTCCCCACGGTGCAACACATCATTGACATCTTGACTACCACCCTGCCCTTAACCCCATCCCCTTTACCCCTACAATCTCTCTCTCTCTCTCTCTCTCTCTCTCTCTCTCTCTCTCTCTCTCTCTCTCTCAGCCTGTTGTATCCCCCCCCTCCCACTCACGCCTCCGTCCTCACTCACCCTTCCTCTCCCTTCTCTTGCTCGACCACCATCTCCAAATCTCTGTTTAGTCTTCTTTCCTTCTGTGCTTTCCTCTTATTTATTTGCCATCACAACAGTGGCAGTCTTACAAATTGACGAAGACGCTGATCGTTATTATATTTTCTTTTTGTTAAAAAAAAATTATGTATCATCAGTTTAATGTATGTACGAAAATCTCTGCGCACTGTCCTCTTTCTGCGTATATGTATCTCTTCTGTTGCTTGAATAAAATGTGTGTAAAAAAAAAAAAAAAAAAAAAAAATCGACTCGTTTCAGTGAAGCTAGAAAAGCGGGTGCAGCTGATTGTTTTGACAATCTGATAATTTAGTAAAAAATTTCGTAATTTCATGGGTGACTTTGTCAAAAGCTTAGCCAAGCAGCCAAGGAATTAACTCAAATCTGACTGTCTGTCTGTCTGTCTGTCTGGGACTATGATTTTAGTCATGCACACAAACACAGAAAACAACTCAAAGCATACAGGTAAGCCTGGGTTTTCCAATGGCCCAAATGTACGACCTTCCCAAGCAGAAAGTTCACTGCTATGCTTTGCAAGTTTGTAACTTGAAAATTGTTAGGATCATCTGGATTTAAAACAGTATTTTGATTATCTCAGTACTGACAATACGAAAGATGCAAAATCTGCTATCTCTACTATCTGCACGTAATCGCACTCTGGCATACTTGCACATAATTATATTTTAATTGTCAAGGAAAAACGTTATCAAAGAGTTAACCTTGGCTAATGCTATAGTCTCCACTTTACTGTGCTTCCGGGTTTTTCCTTTCTGTCCCTACTGCCAGAAGAAGCAGTGAATGTTTCAGTGGACATCCTTGTGACGTCTTCTGAACTGATTTTTGTTTAATGTTTTGGACTGCAGAGAACTGCCGCATCCTGAGTGTTGCAAGTGCACCATGTTTTGATTATCGCACTTCAGTCCTTGTACCTGTTTGAATCACGTGGACGCCCCCCCTCCCCCCTTCCCCCCCCCCCCCCCCCACACACACACACACACACCATTTTTTCCTTAATCTACTACGTTTAGACAGTATCAATTTGACATACCTCGTTCCTATTCTTCTTTTCCATGTAAGGAAGCCATCGTCTCATTTTTATGTATCTTCACTACAGAAAACGTAATTGGATCTCTTCTTTCTTAGATAACGTAATAGTTTGATCATTTAGAGTTCTCGCAGCCTAACGCTTTCCAATTGAGTCAAGACAAAAATCAGTATTACGTGTTATTAATTTCAGGTGTTAGGTCGATAGAATCTACGTGTTACTACTTTAGTGTGTGTGGAATGGGCAAAACAAAGATAACTATGTTTGAGTATCAGTCTGGAAAAAAAAATGGAGACGGTCGTCTTTGGTCCTGTTATAGTTATTGGTTAGCTGGCTTCTAGTGGCAGTGCATGTGTACAAATAAATGAATATGGACACTTAAGATGCCGTTTTCTTTCATGGGAAACAGTTAGGGAAACAGTAAAAATCAACGGTTTTTTTTTTTTCTCGCGTTTTTCTAGTTGAGGAAATTGAGAGTTGGGGCGTGCTTCCACAATCTGACAAGGTATCTTATTTTACAAGTGTTCACAAAATTTGTGTGTGTGAGAGAGAGAGAGAGAGAGAGAGAGAGAGAGAGAGAGAGAGAGAGAGAGAGAGAGAGAGAGAGAGGGGGGGGGGGGGGGAGGAAAGGGGTATATAGTGGAATAAAGTAATGTAATTCAAATGCAAGGACTCCAATTAGCAGTCGTAGTATACGTTTGTAGGCGGGAAGTAGAGGGCAAAAGAGGGATCTGTGTGTGTGCGTGGGAGGGAGGAAGAGGAAGGGGAAGGTATCGATGGGGATAGAGCGGAAATGTTATGGATACACACACACACACACACACACACACACACACACACCACACGCACGCACGCACGCATGATGCACGCACGCAGGCACACACGCACGCACACACACACACACACACACACACACACACACACACACACACACACACACACACACACCAGCGATGCGCTCAGTAGCAATGCAGCCAGCAACAAGTCAGTCTATCATTATGCTACATAGCAGTACTGCAAGGGTGACGTACAATGGACATTAATATCATTGTGTTCGTGGTAAAACAAAATGTGTAGTAATGGGTATTCAAGCCATTTTGACATATTTAACATTAGTAACCAGGGTAAAAATCTCAAAGAAATCATACAATTTTAGCATTTAGTGACAAGGTTTTTGTTATCAAAATAGAAAACAGTAAAAGAGAGATACGACTCGTACACGTCAGTGCTGTTGAGGACGAGATGACGAAACGGGGTACTGTGGGTTTTAATGATAAAAAATTCTTACGATCTTGTGAATGTTATCATTTTCTCTCTAATCTTGTCCACTGTTTTGCAGAGCACACACACACACACACACACACACACACACACACACACACACACACACACACACACACACACACACATTCGCGTACATGTGCACCCCTTATGCGGCTGGCAAAAGCAGACACACAAGCAGCCAAATCTAACGGTCCTTTTTTTTTTTTTTTTTTAACCATTAGTGGCACCAGCAGAGCAGACAACAACTGTGGCACAGCTGCAAAACGTGCACTGATCTTTATGTGATGTAATGACAAGTGCGGAAAAGGGGGAGGCTGGGGGGGGGGGGGGGGGGGGTCCTTATCCTACAGGAGGTGGTGGTGGGGGGGGGGGGGGGGGGGGAGTGGGAAAAGGTGAGAGGGGCGAGGCTAGTTTACCGGCTGCGGCGCTGTGGTGGAGGTGGGAGTGGGCAGAGTACAGGGGTGGGGGGGAGAGGCATGTTAACCAACCGCGGTGGGGGTGGTGGTGGGGGTAAGAGTAGAGGGGTGGAGGGGTGGATGGCGGCGAGGCTAGTTTACCACAGACTGCGAGTGGCTCTGTAGCTACACAATATGACGGATGCCATCAGCTGAGAGGCGGCTACATCATGAACAACAGCTGTGCGATAGCCGCGTGGGTGATGACTGCAGTCGAGAGATGATAATGTTTCCCATATTGATCGTCGTTCACAGTTGAAGCGAGGTTTTGTTTCTTTGTTTGCTTGTTTGTTCGTTGTTTTTTTTTCCCCTTGGAAGTCATTAAACAACAAGAAAAGAAATGTTGCAATATGCAAAAGAGGCAAGCGATCAAGCGTAATGGTCATGGCATTAATAGTTGTAGAATGATGTTATCCGACAGACTGCTTATTTGTTTATTTATTTATTTATTTATTTCAAGAAAATGAAATAGTCTGCATCGTTACTACGTTCATTTTTTTTTGACTAACTGCTGTGAGGAAGTATTGTTTTGTGCGTTTCTATATCCTGTTCGAAATATCTGAAGAAAATATTTGTTGAAAATTTTTACCCACCTGTTTTGTATTGCATTAAAAAAAAAAAAAAAAAAAAACCTGCGTAACTCTAACTTTTGTTTCAGGTGTTAATCTCTATGTTGTCTTATTCCCTCATTCATTAATTCATTCGTTCATTTACTTATCTATTTATTTTTCGTATGTCAAGCCAATATACAAGGTGCATATTATGATTATTTTAATAATTAATACAGAACAAACACGCAAATTTTCGACAAACATTTTTTTCTCAGACGTAACAAAACATTATAAAAACGCACGAAGCAATACACTACCCCAATCACAGTGAGCATAATAAAGGCATATTGTTTTGTGCATTCTTATGTCTGTTTAAAAAAAAAATCGCACAAAGTAAGAAAATGGTCATTTTCATGCTGACAACGATCTGCGGAGTATGTTGTTTTTTGCATTTTTATATCTGTTTTTTAAAAAATGCACAAAGTCTGAAAAACGTCACTTTTATGCTGATTGCGAACTGGGGAGTGAATATTTTTGTGCATATGTCTGTGTGTATATGTTTTTTTGTGTGTATGTCTGTTTGAAAAAATGCACAAAGTGAAAACATGGTCATTTACATGCTGACTGTGATTTGAGGGGTGTATTGTTTTGCGCATTTTTATGTCTGTTTCAAAAATGCACAAAATATGCAAATGATGATTTTTATGTTGACCGTGATCTAGGGAACACATTGTTTCGTGCAAATTTATGTCTTTTTAACAATGCATGAAATATGAACGTTGTCATTTCCATGCTGACTGTGATTTGTGGAGCGCATGGTTTTGTGCATTTTTTTTTTCATGTATATTGTTTGTTATGTCTGACGAAGACAGAATTGTTGAAAATGTACCCATCCGCTGCGTATTGTTTTTACTGAGATAAGCCCTCGTTGTGCCCGTGTACTTGTGTAGATGTATTTTGGCTTGTTATCTGAAACGTGCAGTTTGTGACAGTCATTTTATCCTGTGTCATTCACAAGCTGCGTTCAGCAGCTTGAGAGAGAGAGAGAGAGAGAGAGAGAGAGAGAGAGAGAGAGAGAGAGAGAGAGAGAGAGAGAGAGAGAGTGTGCATGCATGTGCTCGCGCGTATACGTGTGTGTGTTTGTGTGTGTGTGTGTGTGTGTGTGTGTGTGTGTGTGTGTGTGTGTGTGTGTGTGTGCGTGTTTAAAGTGAAAGAGTCGGCATGTAATAACCAATCGCTCCATCTACATACATGCAAAGAACCTGTTATGGAATCTTGGCTCTTAACTATTCAAAGCTTGAATGTGAGTCCCTTCATTATTACACCAAGGTGTTTGATGTCTCTTACTACATCCTCCATGCGAATCCTTTCATCATCACACCAGGTGTTTGATGTCTCTTACTACATCCTCCATGCGAATCCTTTCATCATTACACCAAGGTGTTTGATGTCTCTTACTTCACCCTCCATGCGAATCCTTTTCTCATTATACCAAGGTGTTCGATGTCTCTCCTTCAACCTTCCACGCGAGTCCTTGCATCGTTATACCAAGTTGTTTCATGTCTCGTACATCACCCTCCACGCGAATCCCTTTATCCATTGCACCAAGGTGTTTGATGTCTCTCACTCCACCCGTCATGCGAATCCTTTCATCATAACAGCAAGGTATTTGATGTCTCACACTCCACCCTTCATGCAAATCCTTTTCTCATTACACCAAGATGTTTGGGATATGCCAGGTGTACGGCTAATGATCTACAATTCCTGTGAAAGACCGGTGCTTTGTGCACGTGTGATGCAGGCATGATGATGTTCGAGATATACTAGGCTTGATGCTAATTTAGATCTACAGTTCCACAGAAAACGTTGTATTCTGTGCACGTATGGTTGTTCGGGCAGATAGGCTACATTTTAAACGTGATTAGATCTTGCCTTTAACGATAGCCTCAAGTACAGTAGAAATATCAAATGGTAAAATCAAGCGTGAATCTAAACATCAAGCGTAAAATACGATAATGAATCTAGATATGAAGCATAAAATGCAATAATTCCTTCGTCAAATAATAATGAAGCCTTAGCTTTATCCAGTGGATATGGGTGTTGGACTGACAATGGGATTGTTGGGGAAGTGGAAATTTGGGGAAGATGGGGAAAAGGGAAATACAATATAACATGAAACAACCACGTGGAGACAGCAGCAACATCGCCTGGACACCCCCGTCAGGAACTAATACCTGATCCTCCTCATGATGCCTATCGAACACGCTCTGGGCATGGAGTCCACCCACCTCAAAGGCTGGACCTATGATTGTCCCGAACTCTTCAATTTAGCAGCAAGATTTGCTTGTGTTGTTCACTTAATTGTATTAACTTAGTTTGGAGTTTACTTACATTATTGTTCAAATTCTTTGAACTTTAAGAGAAGGGAGATGTAACTACATGGGATAGATACAGTAAACACACAGTCCGAGACTACCAGAAACTTTGTAACTGCAGGAAGAAATGCTCATTCAATAAAATCTCCGCACTTACTCAAATCACAACATCCATCCTACTGGCATAGTAAACCTACCGATTATTCTCTGCAATGAGAAATTGTCAACGCCCAGTTTGAAATCGTCAATATTGATAAAGAGAACGTAATTTCTGGCACAACTGCAGAAAATCTCGGGTCTCATTGTTTGCCTGTTAACCATGAATTCTGTGGTAAATGTTGTTACTAATCTGACCTTGATGAGTTTCCTGAGCTACAGAGTTCCACCCAGGAACTGGGGGAACAGCATGAAGCTGAAAACTGGGCGCAAAAGGAACTGCTCATCCAGCATGTCGCCAAACAGCAGCATTTCGTGAAAAGATAATTGAGAAGCTATATGAAATGGAAGCAGATGGTCACATTGTCGAAGTTTAAGAGCTGATTGAATGGGTTATTTCAACGACTGTCGCTGTTCGAAACAACTTGAACTTGAACTTGAACATTTAGGTGTTTGAGGCCTTACGAGGCCTGTTCACTGTTCTAATGTATAATATATGGGTCAACAAACAAACAAACAAACTCCACATGCGTGGAAGGAAGAGAGTCACAGACTGAGACTATCTAGGTCGATAAACATTCCAGATTACATTTTGTCGGCAGTTCCTTCCAATGAGTGTCTAACCATGATTTGAAGATGTTGACTGTAGGGGCTGCTACTACAGAGTCAGGAAGACCATTCCAAACATCAATCACTCGAACAGAGAAGTAATTTCCCCTAATGTTCAGTCTGTGATGAACTCTGGATAATTTCAGGAAGTGTGTCCTCTGTTGTCCCTGTTGGTGAAAAATTCAAATTGTGGTTTGTCACTCCGGTAAATACCATGTATAAACTTGTACAAGCCAATCATGTCACCCCTTTTTGTCCTGTGCTCCAGGTTTGGAAGTTTAAGAGTTGAGAGACGCTCAGGGTATAGTATATCTTTAAGAGATGCTAAAAATAGAGAAAGAAGTGAGGCAGGCAACAGCAAACAAGAAACAGTAAGCAAGTAGGGTAACTTTTGCTCCCATAAGTAAACCTAACACAGAGTAACTTTTATTCAAGACTGGTACAGCCTTTTAAACTTGAATAAAGTCAGACAAATACAAAGACGAACAATCTAATAGTGGGGGAAAAACAAGCGCAGGCCAACAACTCAACTGTCATAGTAATGACTTGGCAAAAGATTTGGACTTAAGGGGGGGAGAGGGGAGGTTGAAGATGGAGAAACTGGGAACATGAATTAAGAAAATATATTATAGATATGAAAACTCTTCACTAGCTGCATGAGGGAACCATCGTAATCCCTTTCAAAGGCAGATCTATTTGTATTGCCTGCTCCGAGGCCTTTCGTCCGCTGGATGGGAACACACCAGGGAGACACGGCTGGTTGGATCTGTGCTCCTGGCGTCAAATAGGGACACACCACAGTCCAAAATACCGTGGTGTTCTCACCACCAAGGGTTCAAAAAAGAATCCAAAAGCACCCCCAAAGCAGCCAGTGAAAGGTAATAAATGAAACCAAATGAAAGTGTGGGGAGGAAAACAGTTGCTGAAAAATTAAAGACATTATGCAAACAGCACAAAATGTAGGGGACAATCTGTGAGCCTATGCCTGAGGATCCACTCAAAGATGCAAACTTGAATAAAGTCAGACAAATACAAAGACGAACAATCTAATGCGGGGGAAAAAAAAAACAAGCGCAGGCCAACAACTCAACTGTCCTCATAGTGATGACTTGGCAAAGATTTGGACTTAACGGGGGGGGGGGGGGGGGGGGGGGGGGGGGGGGGGGGGGGGGGGGGGGGAAGATGGAGAAACTGGGAACATGAAATTAAGAAAATATAGATATGAAAACTCCTCACTAGCTGCATGAGGGAACCATCGTAATCCCTTTCAAAGGCAGATCTATTTGTATTGCCTGCTCCAAGGCCTTTCGTCCGCTGGATGGGAACTCATCAGGGAGACACGGCTGGTTGGGTCTGTGCTCCTGGAGTCAAATAGAGACACACCACAGTCCAGTATAAAATGTAGGGGACAATCTGTGAGCCTATGCCTGAGGATCCACCCAAAGTTGCAAACTTAAATAAAGTCAGACAAATACAAAACGAACAATCTATAGTGGGGGAAAAAACAAGCGCAGGCCAACAACTCAACTGTCCTCAACTGTCCTAGAAGTTTAGTTGCTCTGCGCTGAACATCCTCTACATCCTGGCACAGTGTTCGTGGTCCGAAGTCCGAAATCGTATCGACCCCATGGAGTTTAACGCTGTTGTTGAATATGATGCCATGGCAGAGAAGGCTGTCCTAAGCTATGGTTGGAAAACATCAATTTGATGTGATTTTTAGGGGGTGGTAAAGGAATCAATATGACTGACCCAGACTCTAGGGCTTAGGCTAAGCCCTCTTAGTTCTGTAATGACACCAGAGTGACAACGTCACTCGGAGATTGACGTCACATATTGATGTTCTTCGAACGTCTTCTTTTTTTCAAGGCCATGTTTTGAGCTTTCTTTTGCTGCTTCTCTTTTTAAGGACGTCTTTTGGCTTAAGGTAGTAGTTTGCCAAGCAGATGGGACAGAAGAAACTGAAGATCATATCAGCGTAGGTAAGTGGGCATACGGATTCTGTCTGGGTGTACTGGTTGACTTGTGGGCTTACTCTAATCTTTCAATCAATCGCTTTCGATCGCTTGCGTTATTTTCATTCAAAACAGGTATTTGATTACTGACCGTAGCCTGCCTCTGTCTTCTCTGGTGCCTGCTTTGTCGACTTTTGGATCTATTTCTACGGGGGGGGGGGGGGGGGGGGGGGGGGGGTCGGTTTTGCTTGCGCATATTATTATTTTTACAAAGTCGGAAGGAGAAGGAATGTTACCAGAGAATGGAAGGCGGCGAATGACACTCCCTTATTCAAAAAAGGAGATCGGAGCCAGCCCTGTAACTACAGACCAGTGAGTTTGACAAGCACAGTCTGCAAAGTTATGGAGTCCATCATTAGGGACAAAGTGATAAACCACGTGGAAGTCAACAACTTTCTCGTGCCATGTCAGCATGGGTTCATTAGCCAGAGGTCTTGTGTTACGAACTTTTGAGCGTACTGGATGCATGGACTGAATCATTAGATGTGGGGAAACCTGTGGATGTAGTCTACTTAGATTCGCGCTAAGGCGTTTGATTCTGTGCCCCACCAACGATTAATCTCCAGCTTGAGAGTTACGGAGTCACTTCACAGGTTTTGTCCTGCGTTACAGACTTTTTGATAAGTAGAAGACGAAGGGTTGGGGTCGCTGGGAGTTTCTCCAGTTGGAAGCAGGTGTTAAGTGGAGTTCCTCAAGGTAGCGTCTTGGGGCCAGTGCTGTTTGTGGTATTCATCAATGACATGCCAGAGGTGGTGAGCTGCATCTGTCAGATGTATGCTGATGATACAAAAGTGTTTGACACAGTATAGGAACAAAAACAAGAGGGACAGGATTCAACAGGATTTAGATAACCTCGTCAACTGGGCAGAGTGTTGGCAGCTGCGTTTCAATGCGACAAAATGCAAGGTTTTACACCTCGGACGTAGTAACCCCAAGGCAGAGTATAGTATGAAACTACATAACAGTGTGAAAAGAGAGTGATACTGGAGTCCTCGGAGGGGAGAGAAAGATCTAGGTGTATTAGTTGATCAGGAACTCAAATTTAGCCGGCATGTCGAGATGCAAGTTAACAAAGCCAACAGAATTTTAGGACTAGTCAGGCGCTCATACCAGTACCTTGACATTGAGACTATGCGTATGCGACAGCTCTTCATTGCACTGATACGCCCTCACTTTGAGTTTGCCAACAGCGTGTGGTCACCACGTTATCAGAAAGATAAGGACCTCATTGAGGGTGTTCTCAGGCGAGAGCAACAAAGATGGTTCCTGGTCTGGTTGACTGTCCCTATGAAGAGCGACTTGCCAGAATGAAGATCCCCAGCATGCAGTACAGGAGGGACAGGGGTGACATGATTGAAATCTACAAGTTCACTCATGGGCTATACAATGCGAAGAGTCCTCTTATGATGGAAAATAGTGTTAAGCAGACCCGTGTGGACATAATTTTGAAGCTTAGGAAAAGGTTTTGTGATAGTTCACTGCGCCAGCACTATTTTGCCTATAGAGAGTGGTGAATCCTTGGAACGAGCTCCCAGAGAAAGTGGTTAATGCACCTTCTCTCGACAGCTTTAAGGCCAGTCTGGATAGTCATTGGGCAGACCGTAAATATGTGGTTAGATAAAATTTCAGATTTCGGCGCTATCATCACCCATGCAAAAAAAAAAAAGTTTATAGTGTAGGGATTACCAGTTTTGTTTGAAAAAGATCAGACTAAAGGCTCACGAATAGCCTAATCCAGTCTGTAGTAGTATAGTAGTACAGTATAGTATAGTATGTCTTGCTGGTGGACGCATTTTCCGCTTCAGAATATTTGTGTGTTCGTTGTCGTTGATTGTTGTTTACTCGAAACAGGCTAGTTTTGCATGACGCTTCTAGGGCTGTATTGCCAAGTTGCTGATAGGATTTGATGCCCCTCGTAGCTCTCCCATGTCAGGCAAAGGCTGAGGGCTCTGATAAAGTGTAACCTGCCTCGTCCGCGTTCTGTTTTCTGCTCTTCTAGTTCTATACGCATCTTTTCAATCTTTTTTCCCCTTTAAGTCTTCTTTCCACATTCTTCTGTTCCCTTCGATCTTCTTAAGATCCGCCGTGTTTGCCGTGCGGTGCGACCCGTGATAGTGGATCCTGGTGACTGTGAGAGCAGTTTAACACGTCTCTTCAGTTAGGACCGTTTCTAGATAGGGGATACACGCTGGCTCATGTGGACCGATGGGCCACCCCTGCATGGGGCTTAGAGGCAGTACCCCAGCTGGTCAAGGTGGCCCCTTTAGTGCTCGGCTCTCCTGTGCCCAGGAGCTGAGCATGTTCAGGAGTAGGGTTGGGCTGGCTTCTGATTGTCGAATTTCCCTAAGTCACAAATCCAATCCCTGCTGATCATGCTCAACTCCCGGGGATAGCGAGCGAGCTGAACACGATCATAAGGACAGGCTTGACTGGCTTCTGTTTGTAGCATATCCCTCCGGAAACCCCAAAGGGGTCAAGACTGTGATTTCTTGATCCTGGCCCATTAAATGGATTCCATGTTAGTTAGGTAAAGGAGCGATCAAATGAATATAACCCCCAAAATGGCTCCTTCACTAAAAGAAACCCACTTCCCCCAAAAGAAACCGAAAGCACAGATACCAGCTAGACCATTCCATGACTCTAATCTAGACAGCAACTCTGACACAGAAGCAAGAAAAAAAAAGAGACTTCTTTGGGAGCTTACTGGTCAATGGTAGAAGGAACTGAAGAAGATCAATCTATATCTACGCTAAGCCCTCTAGCGACTCAGAAAGGTTTCCAAGGTATTGCTGGTGACCCTGAATTCATCAAAAGACTTCGAAATGACTGTTCCTTCATCGAATGCCAGTCAAAAGGCCAACCAGACCAGCTCCTCTACAAAGTTGGTTGACAGGGGGATCAGGGTATCTGCATACAAGCAGTGAAACTCATCCACAGGAATTGTCAGGTTCCAGACCGCAAGGCGTTTCGGAAGCCGAGATCTAGAGCAGATTAGGACCACCGGGAGTGACTGATGTTCACTGTGTGACTGTTCGCAAAGGGTCAGATCGAGTCCACACTCTGTGACTGTGTTTTTGATCCAATCGTTCCTTAAGAAATTTAAATACCACCCAGTTGCATTCCACGCGTGGGAATTCGTATTCTTCTCTATTTGAACAATGCAGACATGGGTCTTGGAGTCATGTGCGATTCGTCCTAATTTCCTGACAACCCACCATGGACTTTCCTCACCCGGAGCTCCGCTTTGATCTGGCCTCATATGGCAAAGACTCCACGGGCTCCTTGGCATGCAAGACTTTTTTTTTTTTTTTTTGCAGAACTGAATTCCAAATATCCATCCTTGAAAGAATATTTTGGCTAGCTCTCTAAATTTTAACAACAGCTCCTTCTCGAGATGTTCTAAACACATTCCCACTTTCAGCTCCAGCTCTATTGCTGAGCTGACAGCCTTTGTCCTCCTGGCTTTGTCCAGTCTGTGTAAAGACACTACCAACTGCAGCAGCGGGCACTGTCTGATATCTTTTTTCCCTTTTGTTCTGCCTCAGTTGTTAAACTTCAAAGACAATTTAATGATGTATATACAACTTTTTCTTTCAGTAATCCAGAATCAACGAAGCAGTTAAGAGCTGAAAACAAAAAGGAAAACCACCAATTTTTCAAATATTCTTTCCTGTTATAATGCAAACACAAAATCCCATGAAAAGCTACATGAAAAATTAAGATTACTAACTAAAAAAAAGTCATTTCTAAAAATTCACAGACACTGAAAGAGATTACTAAGAAAAAAGTCATTTGTAGAAATTCACAGACACTGAAAGAGATTACTAAGAAAAAAGTCATTTGTAGAAATTCACAGACACTGAAAGAGATAAGTTTTCCTTTCATTCACCGCTTCAGCATTGTACTTAAAGCGATACCAAGGTAGACCAAGACAGTAGTATCAAACAACCTCGTAGTTCTGTGGTTTACATCAACGAGCATACCTTTATCAAAAGGCCGACGGGAATCTAGATATTTCGACAACTAGGCTTCTTCTTTAAATTAAAAAATCGGTCAGTTTTCGGACGCACAGGTAATGTCTCACATAATTGTAACAGATAAGCAAGATAATTTCCATAATCATTACACCTTACAAGGAGTCGAAATGCCTGCAGATGCGAAATGTTGAGCAAATCAACTCTACATTTATCAAGAAAAACAAAAAAAACAAAACCCCCCCCCCCCCCCCCCCCCCCCCCCCCCCCCCCCCCCCCCCCCCCCCCCCCCCCCCCCCCCCCCCCACACACACACACACACCCACCCATACCCACCGTGCTAAAACGGACAAACACACATAAAAGTGTCTTACAAACAAAAACAATAAAAAATATCCTGTCAATGAAAATGAAAACAAAAAACCAAACAGTAAACACAGCAATTGAAAGAAAGACAATTCGATGCTCGGAAATTTGCAACGGATGTTATTAGCTGCGTTAAAACCTGCGGTAATCGAGAATGATCCCGCCGTTTTCATGGGACAGATGCAGCTGGTTGGCATGGCCAAAGCAGTTTTACTTCATCGTTCAGTTTAACAGTTCAATGACAGAGAGGAAATGCCAAAACATGGATGTGAAACAGAAAAAAGTGCAGACCGTTGATATCCCGATCGTTATCCTGGAGTGTACTTCAAATTAAAAATGCACCTGTTTTCTTGACGTATAAACCGAAAAGAGGTTTGCAACACAAGACCTGCATTACGATTGGTTCCCCATCTACTGGTTGTTTAATCTCTCTTCCCATTCTAGAAAAACATCTGAAGCTGCTATATCCCGTTTATTCCAATAAACTACTGTTATATTTCCCCCATCCTTTTCACATACCAGACATCAGCTGGACTTACTTGCATGACACGTGTTCAGCATCCTCCCTGACATATGTTTCGTCTGATCGGTTTGATTTTCTCAGATGGTGCGTGGTAGTCTAGTCGTCTCTTCGTGTAGTCATTTTAGACCTGCTCTCTGTTCTGTGTTAACAATATATCTTTATGAATTTTGTGTAATGTCATATATATCATATCATCCATATCTTATCACATCATATCACATCAGGTCATATTATGTCATATCATATCGTATCATTTGTCCTATCCTATCATATCATATGACATCGTGTTATGTCACATCATAATCATGCTATATTACATTACATCATATCATGTATTATCATATAATGTATTTCATACTGTGTTATATTACGTCATACTATACGGAATTATACCATACTATGTTACATTATATCATATTACTTTATATCATATTATATTATATCATATTATATTGTTATATATGATATTATACTATGTTATGCCATATCATGTTATTATATTATGTTAGTTTACTACATTATATCAAATCATATATCATGTCATGTTATGTTTTTTATGTTATGTTATGTTGTTATGTTATGTTATGTTATGTTATATTACAATGTACTGTATGGTATTGTATTGCATTATGTTATATTACATATATCAAGAGCACTGTAGAAATGTTTTAGAGAAAGATATCTTCAGGTGACCGTAGAATGGAAAAACCAGAAGGAAAGTCTTCACCGGTAAGTGTTGCCAAACACACACACACACACACACACGCACACGCACACACACACACACACACACACACACACGTACGCGCGCGGGCGCGCACACACACACACACACACACACACACACACACACACACACACACACACACACACACGCACGCACGCACGCACACACGCACACACTCACGAAGCATCGAAACACGAGGAAGAAAAAAAAAAAAAGTCACGTCTGCTGCGTACGTGAATTGTGTAAAACCAAAGCGAAAAAGTCGTGTCAGTACGTCATCACACGTCAAAAAGCAAACGTAACAGCACCGAGAAGAATGGACATGAAATATTCCAGTCAGATCAAATTTACTGGTGGCCATTCGTTAACATCAAGCTCACAAGGATGTAAACTCTGGCACCTACTGAATGAGTATGTAATGCTAATGTTCTCCTTCTTATCGTTGAAAAAACTTTAAACACACTATGAGTTGCTAAACGGTATGCAAATACTTGCAAAACAATTACATTTGTACTCTAGAAAGAGCTTTGTTCGGGGACTGATAAGATAAGGTCATGAAACCTTTCAAAGTGCCATCATTATCAAGAATGCTTTTGAGAGGTTACCAGAAATTGCCTTAAATATTAAACTCGTTAAAATCAGTTGCCGAGAATGTTGCAAACTCTGTTTTTTTTTTTTTTTTTTTTTTTTTTTTAAAGAACAAAGGATAGGCCCATTAAAAATCTCAAACTTAGAGGTCAAGTGCGATCAACTATTGTCTCAAATCACTGTTATGAACTAAAATTTGTTTTGTTTACAGATATTTCTAAGATTTATGAAAAGTGAACTTCATGAAATAGGGAACTGGTTTTAATACACGACGAGAAAAACTTGGAGTTTGGGAGCCTCATACTTTCGACTCGTTGCTTTCAAACATTTTTCCGCGTTGTATTTTCTTTGGTAAACTTTTAAAGCGGGAGTTCAGAGGTTCCAGGCGTTCAACATTTGCTTTGCCTTCAGACACAATCTGTACCTTTCTCTCTGACCCCCCCCCCCCCACCTCCCCCCCCAATCCCCCCTCTCTCT